>JBBIGC010000007.1:14752142-14797110 GCA_037576955.1 Lepidarchus adonis | reverse complement strand
CTCTCTCTCTCTCTCTCTCTCTCTCTCTCTCTCTCTCTCTCTCTCTCTCTCTCTCTCTCTCTCTCTCTCTCGTGTGGAGCACATCTGTGGACAGTTTGGTTAAGCCGGGTGCATTGCTTGTTCCCCATGGATCCCTCACCAAATACAGTCTGAGAAGCGACTATCTGAAGAAACTATGCAGGCAGTAGCAGGAGGCCTCTGCTGGGATGCTGTCAGCGTGTCTACTTGGCTTTGGTTTATTTTCAGTCTCGAGATGTTGCTGGTCCACAGTCAGGAAGGTAAGATAGTTCATCAGATTTGTCCTTTATGTGTCTAAGTTAGTGGTGCATGAAGTGTGTTAAGATGTGTTGGCAGAAGAGATCTTGGACCTTTTATAAATGCACTGTAATTACAACCATTACACTTTACTGAGCTCCTACTGAGATGGACAACCACATTCCAATAAGGTTTAATAATTGAACAATAATATTTCATTAATCATATTCTGCATCCTTAAATGTCCAGTAGTAGTGGGCTACATGCAAAAATACACCACCACAATACACAAACTGTTTCAAAATATTATTTTTTTTATAAAAACTAAAAAATATATAAATAATTGTGTAATTAATAACATTGATTAAAACACACACATGTAGTATCAATGTATGTAGTGCTTCATGTACTGCACTGCACAACATTTCTCATTATACTTCTTTTCTAATGAAACAGTTTGTCATTGTTCTTTAAGTACAGACATTATACACAGTACACTCAAATAAAATGAAATAATTTTGTGGTTTAATGTTTTTGAGGACAATTTCCTTTTTCCATATGCTTCTAAAAGTTCTGATTATATAAATGAGATGTATTCTTAAATCCTTGATTATTTTTATACAGTTTAAGTGGGACTAAAGCAAACACATATGAAATGCTACAGAGGTCAAGTCAGCATTATTTGTATAGCACTTTTTATAGACATTGTCATAAAGCAGCTTTAAAGAATCTGGGTCCAAGTCCCTAAAGCGTGAACCAAGGGCAACAGAGGCCGTGAGCTGACTGATGCTGAGACAGTCACATTATATGAATCATTTGTTTTAAAATGTCAAAGAGACACAAGGAGTCATGGAATAAAGAACTTCTGTCCCTCTGTGCATTTACTGACTTTATAGGATTGACAGAGGAGTATGAGAAGGGTAATAGCTTGAGCAGGTGAACATCCTGTCAGGCCTGCAGGAACGTGCCCACAAAACCCTGAGGTGAAAATAAAATAACATGTTACATGAAACTGTGTAAGTGATGACTGTCTGAAATCTATCACCTCCTTTCCAGTCAGTCTTTTAGTAATCAGCTTGACAATGCCTTCATATCAAACTGTAAAGAAAACGTATATATGTTTGCATTGATTGCATAGTGTAAGTGATGTCGATAAGAACCAGAGGTTGTGACGCCTACAGTGCAATTGTATTGAAGTTGTATTTGCTGACCCTACAGGAGTTTTAATTGTTGTAAAGCAGTAGTAAATGTTGAAAAAATCAAATGCTTTGGGTCTATTTTGCCTTAAATGCCCTGAACGTATCTTTCCACCATCACTGTAATTTAAAAACATGTAAGGGTACAAAGTGTCACTACTTATTACATTAACTTATCAAACATCCTGCTTTGGCCATTTTTGTAATTAAATCTGATCCAGTAGTTTTCTCTAGAATGGTGCAAGTCACCTCAAACCTCAAACCACTCACTTTAATATGTGGACATTCTGCTAAAATCAGTGGAGCTTTAATATGAGCAAGACTGTGCACATTCATCTGTACTTAGAGTTTTGAAATGTTGTTGACAATGAGGTTGTTTTGCTACATGAAAACACTTGCAGATGCTGGTTATTGATGGTTAACATTAATCCAGGCTTTTCTGTAAGACAGACTGGATAGCGTCACAAAATGGAACACACCCAAACGTCTCTCTGCATGACTGGGGGCCCTCAAAGTGTTTGTGGCAGGAAGTTCAAACCTTGGTTATTTCCAGTTATTGGGGCATAGAGGGAATAATAGTCCACATAATAAAACTGGCTGCAGGCTGCAGGTCGGCTATGTATGATGAAGATATAGAGTAAACGACTTTAAAAACATAATTTTCAGTAACAAAGTTGTCCTCTTGTTTCAGATGGTGACATTAATAGTCACCCTGTCTCCCAGGGTTACAACCCATGGCTCTGGTATTTCCAGGGAATCTCAGGGGATGTGTCTGGGAGCAACAGGGAGAGAGGGGGGAGCGAATGAGAAACTTATTGGATGAGATATACTCAGTGGTGTGACGTGAAAGACTGGAACACAGTTTACATCCACACATCCACAAGCCACGACTGACCTTATCATGGCCCTTAGGAGAAGAAACACACTCTTAAAGATTTAGAACCCAGAGGAACTGTGTAAAAATCTCAGCCAAACTTTACATTCAGCCCCTTGGCAGTAGTGAGTCAAACTAACCGTGGCAGCTGAAATTCATCAAAAGAGAATCATTAACAGTCTGACCACAAATGCGTATTTGTTTTCCTGTGTGATGAGGAACACTTGTTCATGGCAACAAAGTGAGGTAGTGATGGAACATGTCAAACCAAATGGACCACAGAAGCTTAACATGCATAGTCATAATCCATAGGAATGTCGGCGTGGGCTGATTTGGAGAATAAGGATGAAATTTGTAATGGCCTGTGCTTCTCAAGTCTGGGTCAAGGCACCATATAAGGAGCAGAGAACCCACAGTCCCAAGATACACTCATACTAGGTCCAGACAAGCATTTGTTGCCTGAGAAAATCAATTGACATTGAAAGGCCCTTATCTTACATTTCTCCTTTTTGACCTTTTGTTGGTTTTAGAGAAAAAAACTTGTATGTGCTTTTACATGTAAAGTCTTTGAAAGACTCCTTTCTTATAACTTCAGCATTGGAATGCAGGCTCCTGTGCTTCAAATAATATCAGAAAGAGTTTGTTTAAAATAGGACAATTATAACTAATTGCAAGACTACCTGAACTTAATAAAATTCTTTGTTTGTTTCATTTTGTAATCAACAGACTAATACAAGTTTTAACATGAAGTCACTTTCTGAGCTCAGGCTTTTTATCTTTAAGGTGATCATGACCACAGACAATATTAGACAAGCGATAGCTTAATAGGCTTTAAGAGTCTGTTAAAGTCTAAACCAGTTAAAATTGAATCATTATTAATCATCCTGTGTTTTTATTCTCCTTAAAACGGTCACCATTGGCACTAACAAAATGTTGTATTCGGTGGTCCTAGTGCTCATTGCTGGTTGTTTTAGACTTGTTTAGAGGTTGTGATGTCATGTTAATGAACTGGTTGAACATGAGCTGCTTGTTGCTCACCTTCTCCTGAACCCAGTGATTAACAGAGCCTCAGACTAATTACCCCTTTATCTGAATGGAACTTGAAAACCCCTGCAGTATGACTAACAGTGGTGAATTTAGCAGACTCTCCACCCAGGCCTCTGCTCCTTCACCCACGCTGAGCAGCCAACCATGTGTGTTCACCCAGAGATGCTAATGGACATGTGGATATAAGCTTGTTGTTAGTTTAATCTTTTGGTCAGTCTGTAGCAAAAGCGGTATAGTGAACAGTGATGAGTAAATGAGTGAACCATTCTGGACAATAGACTGGTCATCTCTCCAGGGTGTTTCCCTGTCATTTGCCCTGTGAGCACTGGGATTTGTGCATTCAACCCCTGTGACACTGTCTAGGACAAGTGGTGCAGAAAATGAATAGAAAAACCTCTAGACACACCATAGGCCAGTGTAAACCTGCCTCAAAGGTATAGTATTGAGGAGAAAATGTTATGAGTTCGTTTTCTATGTTTTGTGCATCTCTCAATCTGATTGGAAACTAGGGGCGTAATCCTCATAATAATGTAAATGAGAGTTCTGATTTTTCATACATATTGACTCTCATCTCTCACTCTTGGATCAATCAGAATTATTTTAATTATTTTTAAAATCTCTGTCTCTGTATTCTCCAACCTCATCCATTGTTATAGGAGAGGATTATGTGCAGTCTTGTTAGCAAAAGGGGGTTGTATGAAATATTAACAGCAGGGGTGCCAATAATTTTGGCATACTTGATTTCATGTAAAATTGTATTTCAGAATGTAGCCCCCCCAATGAATAAATGTACTTCATTTAAAGGTTGGATTTTTCTCTTTTTTGTGTTGAGTCTATATTTTTTAGGGCAAAAATGAATTTATTAGAAACACATAGAACACATCTTAACCAGTGGTGCAGTAATTGTGGAGAGAAAAACCTTCCAAGTCCAAACATTGGTTTGTTTTACAACAATAAAGTCTTGAGAGAAAGTCTTCCAAGAGAATTGACCAATATAACGTGTCTAAAATAGTATCAAAAAAATCTGATCTTTTAATTTCTTTGAGAACAACCATAAACAACTAATAAATATATATATGTGAACCCTTGAAATGAATAACTGGTTGACCACCCATTGGCAACAATAACTTCAACCAGGTGCTTCCTTTAGCTGTGGATCAGACCTACACATCGTTCAGTAGGAATCTGACCCCATTCTTCCTGGCAGAAGGTCCAAAATATTCTATGGACATCTCATGTATATGGCTTTCTTCAAGTCATTGCATAGCATCTCTATTGGGTTGAGGTCTGGGCTCTGACTCCAAAAGGCGGGTTTTGTTTTTCTGAAGCCATTCTGTTGTGAACTTGCTCCAGTGTTTGTGTCATTGTTCCAACATTGTTCCAACAGAGTTTCAGCTGATGTACAAACATTCTCTCATTATCCTGAAGAATGTTTTGATACATTTGGGAATTCATAATCCCCTCAATGATTGCAAGCTGGCCAGACCCTAATGCAGCAAAACAGACCCAAATGTTTTCTCCACCATACTTTACAGTTGGTAGGATGTTTTCATGATGATATGCAGTGCCCATATTACAGCAGATGATGTGCTAGGTGTTCTTCCCAAATAGTTCAATCTTAGTTTCATCAGTCCACAATAGATTTTGCCAGTACAGCTGTGGAGTGTCAGTGTGCTCTTTTGCAAATTTCAGGCGTGCAGTAATGTTCTTTTTTAGGAAACAACTTCCTTCTTGGTGTCCTGTCATAGACACCATGCTTGTTCAATGTTTTACATACTGTAAACTCATGAACACAGAGTTTAGCCAGTTCTTTGGTCATTCAGGGGTTTTTCTTTACCTCAATGATGAGTATTCATTGTGCTCTTGTGATCATTTTGACTGGGCGCTCACTTCTTGGTAGAGTAGCCACAGTCCCAAGTGTCTCCATTTGTAGATTGTTTGCTGACTGGTGAATTTCTAAAGTCTTTAATTAGAAAGCAATCCTGCTACTAAGTAATATCAACTAGTTTAGTCCCAACTGATGGCCTATAAAAATGTCTCTCATTACCTAGGTGTCACACAATCTATAATCTCTGTAAAGCATCAGTTGTAAAAAGCGCTGTATAAATAAATTTGACTTGACTTGACTTGACACAAGAAGCATGATGGATAAAACCAAAGAGCTCTCTCAAGACTTTATTGTTGCAAAACAAGCCAATGGTTTGGCATTGAACACATTAATAAAAGAAGGTGCAAAAGGCATGGAAAGACACCAGCCGATTACTAATAATTACTGAGAAAATCAGTAATTATAATGGCAAAACAAACTGATGGCATTGGTTACCGAAGAATTTTTTAAACTTCTGAAGGTTCAAGTGAGCACTGTTGGGGCCATAATCCGGAAGTGGAAAGAACATCATTTCACCATAAACTGAGCAGGAGCAGGTGCTCCCCACAAAGATTCAGACAAAAGAGTGAAAATAATTATCAGAAGAGTTGTCCAAGAGCCAAGAACCACTTCAGAAACTTCAGAAAGACCAGGAATTAGCAGGTACAATTTTTTCAAAGAAAACAGTAAGTAATGCACTAATCTGACATCGCCTATGTGCAAGCTCACCATGCAAGACTTAATTGCTCAAGAAAAAACATGTTGAGGGACATTTAAAGTTTGCTGACCAACATTTAGACAGGCCTGTAAAATACTGGGAGAATGTAACTGGTCAGATGAAATCTAAATTGAACTCTTTGAATGCGATAATAGGCAACATGTTTGGAGTTCAAAAGGCATCATAGTGTGGGGCTGTTTCACCATATAGCACTGGCATGCTTCATATAATTGATGAAAGATGAATGGAAAAATGTATCCAGACATTCTTGATAAAAATCTGCTGCCATATACCAGGATGATGATGAAATGAGGGCGGAGGTTTTGGCAAGACAATTATCACAATTATAACAGTATGTGTCGATTGAATGGGTTGTTAGCAACATCTGGTGAGAATTTCATGTCCATAGCAATGTCGAAAAAAATATTTTCTTAGAAAATTAGGTGACGTGTTCAATACTTACCTTACCTTTTATACATACAGATACTGAAGAATCTTGAATATCATGAAAAAGTTCAATGTTTCTTGACATTCTTTTCAGAAAGTGAAATCCACATATTATATAGATCCATTGCAGTGAGTGAAATATGTCAAGCTTTTATTTCTTGTTATTTTGATGATTATGGCTGGATGATTAACACACAATAAAACCCACTGCCAAAATTCACTGCCTCAAAAAAATTTGAATATTGTGAAATCTGCAAATCTGCAAAGGTCTCCTGAGCCTACAGGAGGCTTCACAATCACGGAGAAGACTGCTGACTTGACAGATGTCCAGAAGTCATTGACACCCTCCTTGAGGAGGGTAAACTTCAAAAGTTCATCACTGGTTGTTCAGAGTGCTGTATCCAAGCATATTCATAGACATTTGAGAGGAAGAAAAAAAAGTGTGGTAGGAAAAGGTGCAACAGGTACAACCGCAGACCCTTGAGAGAATTGCCAAGAAAAATCCATTCAAGAGTTTGGTGGAGCTTCACTAGGAGTGGACTGAGGCTGGAGTCAGCGCATCACGAGCCACTACACACAGATGAAACCTAGACATGGGCTACAAATATCACCTTCCTCGTGTCAAGCCACTCCTGAACCAGAGACAACGTCAGAAGCATCTTACCTGGACTAAGGAGAAAAAACACTGGACTGTTGATCAGTGTCTTAAGTCTCTTTTCAGATGAATGTACATTTTGCATATAATTTGGAAATCCCAGAGTCTTTGAAATGTATTTGGCTGCTAGTGGAGTAGGCAATGGAGACACAAAGGTGCAAACCCAAATCTTTCTGCACGTAACTGGAGAAGATGCATTGGACATTTACAATAATTTTCACATTGAACCTGCACAACTAAACCTAGAGACAGTGATGCAGAAAACACTACTTAGTGCCTACTAAAAACATAACTTTTCAGAGATACAAGTTCTTTTCCTGACCTATAACCTGGCAAAACTTTTGATCAGTATTTAGCTCAGCTACATACTTTGAGCAAGTCGTTCCAAGACCTCAAAGATTTGCTAATACAAGATTGCATAGTTTGTGGAATTGCAGACAATGGACAATGAGGGAGATATTGTTTAGGAATATGACTTTGGACAGGACTCACTTGTGTAGGGCTGCGCAGAGCTCTCGTGAGCAAGTCAAAGAGCTATTTAAAATAGAAATGGCAGTGCACACTGTAAAAACAAAGGAGCAGCTCAAGAAACATTAGTCTAAACAAAATTGAGAAAAGGGGGCAGCAGGCACTTGTAAGGGATGTGCAGACTGTCATGGCCCAAAAGCATGTCCAAATCATGGAAAAGCATATAATACTTGTGGTAAAAAGAACCATTATGCAAGGTTCTACATGGCTAGTGACACAAAAGTCTATGCAGTGGGTGAGGAACCAGAGGAACGTTTCATAGATGTAGTACAGGCATCCCATGCTGAATAAAAGGAATGGATTGCGCCAGTGACTATAAATGAGCCTGTAGTACCATTTTAAGATACCACTTGGATACTGGAGCCCAGGTTAACCTGTTGTCATTGGCGGATTACTAAACTCTCAAAGTGAAAGATAAAATACATCAAGTAAAGATCAAAGTGACTGGCTACACTGGAGAAAATGTGTCAGTCAAAGGCAACTTTTCAACACAAGGGCCAGATCTTAAAGGCACGGTTGCTGATTGTTGAAAATTGGGCCTAACTGCATGTGAAAGGTTAATTTTAGATAACACAGTGTTTGCGGTAGTTTCAGAGGCCTCCACATATGCATATGTATATGGACAGACTATTTAAGTAGAGACCGACCATAAGCCATTGGTCATTGGACTGACTGCCCAATGATAATTCAATGAGGATAACATTTGTGGTGTTATCGGTTTAAGTGATAAAGTGGAGTCTTGGGGGAAGATGTGCAAGGCATCTATGGCTTGATAGGTTTGGTAAAAGAAATATGTTGGGGTTTTTTTACTTTTAAAAAGGGGGAGATGTGTTATATGCTGGTTGAATAGAATGGCATTACCATAATGCAAGGTGGCAAAAAGGGTTAATGGCGCCATTAAAGAGCATGATTAAGAAACCCATAAAGAATGTGTCAGTGTTTCATTTAAACGTACTACACAACATAGCAATACTGGTCACTGGAAGTTCAACATGGCACTTCATGGCAAATAATTCTCTAAAAATCTGTATTAAAATAATTGTTGCTCTATATAAGTGCTATAAGAATATTGCCAACACCCTGAAACTGAGCTTCAGCATGGTGGCCAAGGCCATACAGCAGTTTAA
Source organism: Lepidarchus adonis (assembly GCA_037576955.1). Taxonomy (NCBI): domain Eukaryota; kingdom Metazoa; phylum Chordata; class Actinopteri; order Characiformes; family Lepidarchidae; genus Lepidarchus; species Lepidarchus adonis. The sequence continues at coordinate 14,788,396 of JBBIGC010000007.1, read as the reverse complement.
CAGGATGGCTTCCACACAGAACAGGCCTCACCATGGTCAACCAAAGAAGATGAGAGCGCGTGCCTAGCATCATGCCCAGAGGTTGTGTTTTGAAAATAGAAAATAGTGAGATGCTTCTACCTGTAGTGATTAGTGTGTAGTCCGTCTCAGATTAAGCACTGTTGTTAATAAATTGCATGATCAAAAATGTTCTCCCTGCCTCCCATTTCTTCTTGCAGCATGTTGAAGCTCTACTCGGAACTTTGTTAAGATCCAGCCATGCAACATATGATTTTTTGCCATTTGTCAAGTGGTCTTAAACCTTTTTATATACACTGGAGGAAATAATTATTTGACCCCTTACTGATTTTGTAAGTTTGCTCACTGACAAAGAAATGAACAGTATCATTTTTAATAGTAGGTTTATTTTAACAGTGAGAGATAGAATATCAAAAAGAAAATAACATTATACAATTTATTTTATGTGATTATATTATATAATTGATTGATTTGCATTTTATTGAGTGAAATAAGTATTTGATCCCCTACAAACCATTAAGAGTTCTGGCTCCAACAGACCGGTTAGATACTCCTAATCTCCCCAACTCATCACCCACATTATACACCTGACTCAATTAGTTACATGTGTAAAAGACGCCTGTCCACAGACTCAATCAATCAATCAGACTCTCAGCTCTGCACCATGGACAAGACCAAAGAGCTGTTTAAGGATGTCAGGGACAAGATTATAGCCCTGCACAAGGCTGAAATTGGCTACAAGACCATAAAAAAGAGGCTGGGTGAGAAAGAATCAACTTTGTGCAGTTGTTCAAAAATGGGAAGAAACACAAAATGCAATCCACCTTGGTCCGGGTGCTCCACGCAAGATCTCACCTCGTGGGTTAAGGATGATCACGAGAAAGGTGATAGTACAGCCTATACTTACACGAGATTAGCTTGTTGATGATCTCAAGGCAGCTGGGACCACGGTCACCAAGAAAACCATTGGTAACACACTACACCATATTGGATTCAAATCCTGCAGTGCCCACAAAGTCCCCCTGCTCAAAAAGGCATGTGAAGGGCCATTTGAAGTTTACCAATGAACACCTGAATGATTACAAGAGTGCTTGGGGGAAGCTTTTGTGGTCAGATGAATATTGAGCTCTTTGGTTTCAACTCAACTTACCATGTTTGGAGGAAGGCAAATGCTGACTATGACCCCAAGAACACCAGCCCCACTGTCAACCATCGAGGTAGAAACATTATGCTTTGGGAGTGATTCTCTTCTAAGGGTAAAAGACAACTTCACTGCATCAACACAATGGAGCCACTTACTGTAAAATTTTGAATGACAACCTTCTTCCTTCTGCCAGGACACTGAAAATGGGTAGTGGATGGATCTTCTAGCGCGACAATGACCCAAAGCACACAGCCAAGACAACAAAGGACTGGCTCAAGAAGGAGCGCATTAAGGTCATGGAGTGGCATAGCCAGTCTCCAGACCTTAATCCCATAGAAAACCTGCAGAGGGAGCTGAAGCTTAATGATTTAGAGCTGATCTGCAAAGAGGAATGGACCAAAATTCCTCCTGCTATAAGTGCAAACTTGCTCGTCAACTACAAGAAACATCTGACCTCTGCGCTTCCCAAAAAGGATTTTGCCACCAAGTACCTAGTCTTGTTTTGCTATGGGATCAAATACTTATGTCATAATGTGATTTTCTGGATTTTCTTTTTGATATTCTATCTCTCACTGTTAAAAAATTTTTTTAGTCAGCGAGGGGTCAAATAATAATTTTTTCCAGTGTGTGTGTACGTATATATATAAATTTGACATTTACACTTCTCTGCAGGTGATGGTTGTGGACACACTGTTCTAAGCTCCAAGAGTGGGACGGTTGCCTCAAAGAATTACCCAGGCACCTACCCCAACTATACACATTGTGAGTGGAGTCTGAGGGTGCCACAGGGCCATTCACTGCGCCTGACCTTCGGCGACTTTGACCTGGAATGGAGCCAGGACTGCAGATCTGGTTCACTCACAGTCACTGACAAAAGTGAAGTAATTGCACTGGGTAAGGAATTCATCTTTGGCTCATACACACACAAAAGAAAACCACACGTCATCTAGTGGCACAGATATGTCAGGACTAATATGTAAAGATATTGTATATAACTCCCAGCAATGAAACAGGGACAATTTTTAAATGGATTTGTATCAATAGATGTAGAAACATCTATTGCATTTTTCATGTCTTTTAGAACGCTCATGATGAGACTGTCTGTACGACCTGTTCACAGAAATCACATGATGAAAATTTGTAAAGTATTAACACCTGAATGTCCTGAATCAGTCATGTTCAAAGTCTATTCGTACACGTCTCTTTCACTTATTTACTGTGAGTCGAGCCATAAATGTATCTTCTGGACACAACTGAATGGGTATTTCTCATTATCCTAAACGTTATAATTTTGAGCTTATGCTTAAGTGCTTGAAATATGACGAATTAAAACATATGAAAACAGCGACGTTAATGTACGTGGATTAATTTCTTTCCAAAACAAAAGAATATTTTTGAATGCCTATAAAACTAGTTTTCAGAGTGATCTTCATATTGAGAGTTTCTTCATGTCTCTTCCATTTATTCCATAAATGTATTCCATTATTCCAGGTGGCTTATCAAGTACTTTGAGAGAAAGCCATGAGAATGTCAAGGTGCACCAATGTTCCTCAAGGCTATTAGAATAAGGGGTTCTGAATGTTAAAGCTTTGTGGTCACTACACCATTCCATATATAAAATGTTAAGAAATTGATGTCACAGTTATTATGTTAATGTCATAGTTTAGTGGACATACAGTAGATAATATACTTTTCACCAAACCACAGCATTTTATTCTTCCATTGCCCATTAGAACTTCTACAACCAACATTACAACAGACTAATTCTGCTCATACAATTAAATGTGAATGAGTTGGCAACCCTGATCAAATAACACATTTTAGTTTATTTCAAATTATAATCATAACTAATTATTATGTATTTGCTAAAATTAACTGATGGGAAATTATTAAAACCTAGAATGTGGTATCTGCAGAGGTTTTTGCACCTTCAGTCTGGACAGACCCCTTATTGCTCAAGTAACTTTTTCTGTTCAAAGATCATCTTGCATATACATCATGTTTAAATTTTTTATTTCAGTAATATTCTGAAGAGGATATTTGTGTTTCTTGAAGTTGTTCTAAGTAGCTTTTAATATATGTTTTGATGTCCAACCTCTTCATCAGTTTCTTCACTGACCTCATGGACATTAGCTTCCATGAATTTGTTGATGTTTAATAGAATCTCTTGATCTCCATCACATTTCCTGTACTATTGTCTGCCATATAACTCCAAAGCATAGTTGATCCACCCTCATACTTATTCCAGACACAGCTTTGATACATTTATGGAATGATAAGGCTGAAAAATAAAGGTTCGAAAAGCTTGTGCAAGTAGGTGGAATTGGCCTTATGGTGTTGTAATGTCATTTTGACGTTTCTTTAGATTTATAGCTACTTTTATATCAGGTTTGGAGCCTGTGGGTGTAGTCTGAGGGGTAAAATTCAGGCTGCTAAGTGGCTCCAGTGAAGCTACCACACTTATTATGTTGTTGTTATTGGCAAATTCCAGAGGCTCTACCTCACACTGTTCAGCAGCTCCAATTGAGCCATGTGCCCACACAGGTGCTCCACATACCACTCAGCTGCAGCACAGGGGTTATATGATTCTCTTAACACCTCCTAACACACACAAACAACAATGCACTAACACTACACACAGTGCAAGGATGCCTCCCTGCACACAAGCATAAATGCACTCACACGGCACATAGCACAAGGACAAGTGACAGGATGTAGCGTGGGACCTCCAGATTCCTTGGGGGATGGGTGGTCTTGGATCTCTCGATTGAAAGCTGATTGTATGCATGTGTTTTGGGCATAATAGTGTATGCCATTTTTGACTTCATGAGAGTATGTAATTGTGTGAGTCTTGTAAGCCCTGAGGCTGCTCTGCTGAATCTTGTTTGTGTCTCTGTATAATTCTTTTTGGAACAGACATGTTTTATTAGCACTGTTCGTGAGCTAAGCTCTACTATAATTCTAGTGCTGATAACTTGAACCAAGACAAAAACAAGTTGCATCAACCAACTATATGTGCAGCTTAGATTTTAAAAATGCTCATTAAACAAAATCATGATGCTTATGTCCACATATAAGACTTTTAAAAATGTATCACATTTTCTACAAATACCAATAATGATATAAAACCTTCAATATTAACTTTACAATATTAATAATTAGTCTCCTGGGTTCGGCTCTAGCTTCCCCCGCGACCCGAAATGGATTAAGCGGTTTGGATGGTGGATGGATGAATTGATATCAGCCAATAATAATCCTAAATTTTCATTTGAAAAGTGCTTTAAAAGTATTATTAATCAAAGTCCTTCAATTAACATTAACTAAAAGCAGACTATCATACTCACACTTAGCTGTAAGAAATACACAGCCAGTGTTACCTCATACCATCATATCATGGATTAGATACAGTGCCATACTTATGATATCTGTATTTGCTACTGTACACCAAGGAATAAAAAGGAAAAGATCAAGAGTCAGAATTCTCATTCAGAAATGGGAAAGTATAATAGAAAAAACGCTTTTCACTATCCAGCCACAGACAATGGAAAATAATACAAATGAATATGACTTCATTGCAAATGGACAGTAAAAATAAAACATAATTTCAACATATTAATATTGCAAAAATAATCAACTTTACATTAAAGACAAAGAAAAATACCATAGGAATGAAGATTGATGTTATAACAAGAATGTTTTTATAGAATTGTGGGCATGTGTGTGTTTGTTTGTTTGTTTGTACAGGACCTATGTGTGGTCAGCTGGCTGCCTCTAGCAGGAATGTGTCCGTGAACAGTAGTGAAGTGACTGTACGGTTTGAGTCTGGCAAACACCGCTCTGGACGAGGGTTCGTCCTTTCCTACTCCACCAACCAACACCCAGGTACTGCTACGCCACAAACATAGCACACCTCAGATCTTTCATGCAGTGCAGTCCTGTCAAGACATCACCTTTTTAATCGTGTTTATTCTTTACATTCCTTTCGTGAATTGATTTGCTGCATTGAGTTTCTCACATGTCAAAACTTTGTGGGCCTCATTGCAAAATGTACTCAAAAGTTTGTGGCTCCAGCATACCAGATCAAAATTATTGGTGGTAGACGTAAAGAGTGAGAATAAAGTATGGGAGAAAAAACAAAGGAGATAGAAATGCATGGTCAAATCAGTTAAAAGTATGAGCCAGACTGAAAACCCCAGAATGAAATTGGAACCCGCCCAAGAGCCCAAGATGTATTTGAGAAACAACATCCAAACATGACATGATCAGTCAGGTCCTATCATGCTCAGACAAACATTTTGAGCTCTAGCTCATATTTTACACAAGAATATACATTACTAGCTATTTCTAGTAAAATACAAAAACAGCTTAGTTTTATTGTCTAGATTTCACTATAATGTAAATAATTCCTACATTGGATATATTTTATATAATTCTGAATTGCACCAAAGTAATGGGATTGTGGTATCGTTTTCATAAGTATAATAAGACTAAAAAATCTGTCTACAAGTTTCAAACACTGTGATTTTAATTAGTTAAATGGGACAAAGCCAATGTCTATGAATGTATTGCTGACCTAGGTCAAGGTCAATGGTTTAACTGTAAAGATTTTTCCCTAAGTGTTGTTTCAGGTGGGTGGTCCTGAGGTATCTAACAAAACTTTTTGTGTAAATCTCAATTGTGGGTGGAATAATAGAATATGCAAAACTTCCAGACACCGAACATTAGTGAAAGTAGCAATTTATCATTGTGAACACACTCAATCACACAAAGTGCACCACAACGTGTGACCTCTGCATTTAACCCACGTGCACACGTGCACACGTGGAGCACCTGGCAGTTGTCAACAGAGCCCAGGGAGCAATGTAGTGGGGACAGTACCTTGCTCAGGGGCACTTCAGTGGTGCCCGGGCTGGAACCTTCTGATCCTGCGGGCAAAGTACTAATCACTAGGCCACCACTGCCTCTAATGTACTGCTAACTTGGATATCACATAAACAGAAATGTACAATAATATTGAAAATATTTTTTTATCTGCTGATATATGCTTGAAAGATCTGTAAACATCTCTGTAAAACCAGAATGTTTGGGTAACTCTGGAATGTAAAGTTGAAATGTTTTAATTTGAGTAATTTTACATAATTTCTATATCATGATTGATATTTAATGTTATATATTTTTTATAACAATATAAGTCTAATTCATGACTGTATCCCATGGAGGTATGGGGATATTCAAGAAGAGTTTTTTATTATTATTATTATTATTATTATTATTATTATTATTATTATTATTATTATCAAACTAAGCTCTAGGTAGGATGGAGTTAGCAGAGTCAGTGGGATTTTTGTCCTTCAAGATCAGCTTCACCTTTGAAGGATGTAAAAATCTAGGCTAAAGACAACAAGGACATTCCAGTTGACCCGGCGAGTGGATTGTAAACAGGAGATTGGGAGTGCTCTTCGTGAAAGCTGCTTATTCTCACGTCCCCTGTGCTTGTGACTTTTCCTTTGACTGGTCAGCAAGTGTGAATCCTTAAATAACTGCCCACCGCATGTGTTGTAATTGTAGACTGGGTTAGAAAAGGTTGCATTTAATAGACTGTATATTTGCATCTAAATATACATTTTCTTATTATGTTTTTATCTTTAACTTAATTTTAAAAACTGAAATAATTAAAATGATTGATAATACACAAATATTTTATTTAATGTCACAACCACTAGTTTGTTACTCAGTAACAGTCCTAATAGTACTATAGTACAAGCCACACTCAAAATCTGTCAGGTGCCTTACTCTCTTAAATGTGCTAGCTAGCTGTTCATTGGCTGTAGTAGTTTGATATCTGATTTAGAATATATACATATCTTTCATAAGATATTTTTTGACTTCAGAAATACTTATTTTAAACAAATCATATGCAATCATATGAACAACAAATCTGCTGGCAGTGTGTTGACTGTTTCTTCAAATAAAGGACAAAGCAAATATAGAAAACTAGGTGATTTTATATATAAAAATGGATAGTTACAATTCTCAAGTAATTCTTGAAATATCAGTGAAAATTGTTTCATAGATATATTGGCAAAATGTGTAAAAGCAAAAAAATAAACTATAGACAATGCAGAGGGGTCATTTTGACACCAATTGTAAAGACGTGATACAATACTGTTAGTTTACAGAACCAGATTTTTAAACCTGAAAACAGGCAAATACAATTGCTGATCTCAAACAGGATTAATAACATAAAGGAATAGAATGTTTTTATTCACAGAATATTCTAAACATCTCAATATGGTCAATTTGATTCCCCTTTGTCACTCCAGGGTCCACTATCTGCCTCCTATCAAATGAGAACTCTGGTTTGTAAACGTATAGTGTGAAGGTTAAATGTCATGCTATGACACAGAAGGCACACACTGTTTGATTGTAAAATGAGATACAGGGAAACATTGATATGTGTGTCTTTGTATGTGAGTGTAGGGCTGACATACTGGAATGTGGCTGTGCTGCTTCAGTGAACTGAAGAGTGTTTGCTTGGTAAGCGGGCCAGCAGGCTACCTCTTCTGGCCTGAATAAAGAAAGGGAGAGAAAGAGGCCCCGGAGACTGACCACACACTGAGAAGTGAGAGAGTAACTACCCCCTTCTCCACTGTAGAAATAGCCACAGCATAGCACATTAACCATATCATGGCCATAGTGTAGCCAGAGCCATTTCACATTCCTGCTTTATCTATCTGCTGGGGTGTTTTTTTGGGGTGTCGTTTTGAAAACAATGTTAGTCTTAGTTGGTTCAGTCCATAAACAATTTCTTTATATGTTATATGTGTATTTTCTGTGTTCTGGTTCCTTTCGTCATTAACAGCTTCTTGACCGTGTGGAATTCTCCTCTCATAGTGGAAGTATGGACAGATATTTTTGCATCTGAAAGAATAAAACTTTTAAGTAGATACTTTTGGTGATCTAGCAGGTTTTGCATGGTTAGAACTTCCATTTTTATGGCTCATTGTAGAGCCAGTGAAAGCTTTAGCTGGGAGGACAAATCTGTAATGGATTGGGTGTAAGGTTGAAGGATTAAATGGTTGTTCTGACTAAAATGAAATAACTGAAAGTTGGACTTTTGGAATGTTTACAGTGCTGTACATTTCATTGTTTTTATACCAATTAAAGTGGAGTTAAAGGAATTATGTTATCCCACAGATTATGGTTATATATTATTTTTCCATACTACTGAATAATGTGATTACCTCATTTTGTTATATAGTGAGTAACAAAATGAATTATATTTACATTCTCTATCCACAAGTTCAAGTCTTCAATCATAATTATAATTAAATATCTCATCCTACTTATGGGTTATGTGCTGTAATGAATGAGAGCGTAGAATCTGCACTTCTTCTGTGGTTTTTGTTTTTGTCACTGTTGGCAGTAACTTAATGTATGAAGTCCCTGTACAGATAAATGCAAAAGCTCTTCATTCAAAAAACATTCATATAAACATGGAAACCACATCATTAATCAGAAATGACCATTTGCTAAGAAAAGGACTAATAAAGTTTACACACAGAAAAACATTCTAGAGGGTCATGCAGCATTCTCTGATGTGAGCACATGGTTTCCTGTTATTTATTTGCTTGTTTAAGCTGTGTCAGACTGTCCAGACAGCTCTGTCTGGGTGCGTCACAGGTTCACCCTTTTGCCTTCTGTCCCACACATGGCTTACAGACTATACACAGGGCATCCTTAGAGCTTGACGCATGGCATGCGGTCTGTGTACGTTTGACCAACTGTGTAGGAGTTTCGTGTATATTTAAAATAATTTGTTCCATTGGTCTGCTGCTTAAAGTGCTGCTGTTTTTCTTTCTCAGACCTCATCTCATGTCTTCACCGTGGAAGCCACTTCACCTCTCAGGCAATCAGGTAGGAGACTTCCCACACTCAAGTAGTTGCCCGTTTCCAGTGTTGTTACTCCAACTGTAACTCCTGAGTTTCTGTTTATTGCGGTTTTTAGGCCTCGCTCCAATAGATCCTTCCATAGACAAGAACCAGCCTAAGACCCACACTTGCCTGCTTGTTATTTGGAATATTCTCAGCATAGCAGTGATATGTTGTGTGTATCAGGCACAACAGTGAACAGGGTACAGTACATAATTGTGTATCTACAAAATGCGTCAACCTGGTACATGTACCTGAATAAAGAATCATAGGTATAAAGTAGATGTACATAATAAATAGGTACTGCATGTTACCTGTCCTTTACATGTCCATTCTTAAATGCGTCCTCTGCATTTAACCCATCACATGTGGAGCAGCAGGCAGCCGTCAACTGCAGTACCTGGGGAGCAGTGAAGGGGGGCGGGGGGGGGGGGGGTACCTTGCTTAAGGGTTACTTTAGTGGGACTTGAACCTGCAACCTTTGACCAAAGTGCTAACCACTAGGCCATCATTGCCCCCGGTGCATGTATTTAACCTTTGACATACAGTACCTTTGTTCCAGTGTGTTCTGTCCTGGTGGCTGCAAGGATGTGGCAGGGGAAATCTGGGGTCAGCATGAGCAAGGCTACCGTGATGTAAGCACACTATCTTGATTATGATGTACAGTACTGTGTAAGTCTTAAAAATGTATATTTGACTTGTTTAGACAGGTGGTGGTGTTTAAACAATGTATTTTCAAAACATATGAACTATTCCCAAGAAATTTTGATTTTGTTTGTTTGCTTGTTTGCATTTATTTTAAAAGAAAACTTGCTGCTGAGATAAACTAAAACAATTTGCACAATTGCCTGAGACTTTTTGCAGTATTGTGTGTATGTATATATATGTGTGTATCTGGTGTGGCACCATCTGCCTCATGCAACGCAACACATCTCTACTGAATAGAGTTGATCAGGTTGTTAAATGTTGGTCCACTCCTCTTTAATATCTGTGTGAAGTTGCTGAATATAGGCAGGAACTAGAACACGCTGTCGTATACGCTGATCCAGAGCGTCCCAAACACGCTCAATGGGTGGCATGTCTGGTGAGTACACGCCATGAAGAATTGGGATGTTTTCAACTTTCAGGAATTGTTTACAGATCCCTGCAATATGGGGCCGTGCATCATCATCATCATCATCATGCTGCAACATGAGGTGATGGTCGTGAATGAACGGCACAACAATGGGCCTCAGGATCAGTATCTGTGTGAATTCAAAATGCCAATAATGAAATGCACCTGTGGTCGTTGTCCATAACTTATGCCTGCCCATATCATAACACCACCGCCACCATGGGCGAATCCATCCCCAATGTTTACGTCAGCAAAACCCACATGATGCCACACAATCTGTCTGCCATCTGCGCTGAACAGTGAAAACCAGGACTCATCCATGAACAGGATGCATCTTCAACATGCCAGACGCCATCGAATGTGAGTATTTGTCCTGCATTTGAACTGCAGTCAGGTCGAGATCTCGTTGAGGACGACGAGCAGCAGATGAGCTTCCCTGAGACCGTTTCTGACAGTCTGTGCATAAATTCTTTGGTTCTGCAAACCGATTGTTCCTGCAGCTGGTGTGGTTACTTGTGGTCTGCGGTTGTGAGGCCGATTGGATCTGCAGCAAAATTCTCTGAAACGCCTTTGGAAACGCTCCTTCAAATATTGCGACAGAGTGAACTTTTACTGTGGGCAGTCTAAGGCACATCTGTGCAATATTCATGCTCTAATCAGCACCTTGATATGCCACAGCTGTGAGGTGGGATGGATTATCTCAGCAAAGATACTAACACAGATTTGTGAACAATATTTGAGAGTAATGGATCTTTTTTGTATGTAGAAAATGTTTCAGATCTTTGAGTTCAGCTCATGCAAAATGGGAGCAAAACCGAAAGTGTTTCTATTTTTGTTTAGTGTTTTAATGGAGGAAATAATTATTTGACCTCTTGCTGATTTTGTACGTTTGCCCACTGACAAAAAATGAACAGTATATAATTTCAATAATATGGTATGGTATAGGTATATTTTAACAGTGAGAGAAAAAAATAACATTATATAAAATATATAAATTGATTTGCATTTAATTGAGATAAGTATTTGATCCCCTAGCAAAAAAATCCAAGCACAGAATTTTGGTCCACTTCTCTGTGCAAATAAGCTCTAAATCATTAAGGTTTCAAGGCTGCTGCTTGACAACTCGAAGCTTTAGCTCCCTTCACAGGTTTTCTATGGAATTAAGGTCCGGAGTCTTTTCTAAGCCTCTCCAAGACCTTAATGCGTGTCTTGCGTCCATCCTCCTGTTGATTCAGTGAAGTTGTCCTGTGCCCTTAGCAGAGAAACCCCTAAAGCATAATGTTTCCACCTCCATGCTTGACAGTGGGGATGGTGTTTTTGGGGTCATAGTCAGCATTTGTGGACAGGTGTCCTTTATACAAGTGCCTAATTGAGACAGGTGTTTTTAATGTGGGCGTTGAGATGAAATTAGGAGTATTTAACTGGTCTGTGGGAGAAATAACTCTTAATGGTTGGTATGGAATCAAACAAAATCAGCAAGGAATTAATTTTTTTTAAATAATTCCACAATTATTCCACATATATATAATATGTCAACAATGTGTGTGCTTTGTAGACCTCTGTGCTCTGCAAAGCTGCTGTCCATGCAGGGATCATATCAGACAGCCAGGGAGGAATGATCAGTTTTACCCTGCAGAGGAGTATCACACTGTATGAGTCAAGCTTCTCCAATGGAATTCGGTCCAGAACGTAAGTGTAATACTTCATGGGATAGTGTTTTACTGTTAAAAATACTATTTAATCTACATCTGGGAACTAGCCACATTCAAAGACTGGTGTTGATTGTACCTATATTTTCTTTGTGATGGCTTATGCAGCAATAATGATTGATCTGAGTATTCAATTTGATTTATTTTATGCATCTAATATCACAGTGTCTCTTTTTTCCCGACAGGGGTTCATTATCAGACAAGAGGATTGTATTCAGTAGAGGTATTGCCAGAACTGATTACATTTCTATGGAACAGATAGAAAAAAACAAAGCTTTGAATATATGTTATGAATGTTATTAATAGTAGTATTTTGTACAAACATCATTTATATTTGTAATGGCTAATTCTGTTAATTTAGTAATTTTCTTCTTTATTTTGGCACTTGTTTCATGTGAAATGTGCAGTTTTTGTCTTGAGTAAGCAGTATGTTATATGAAAGCTATACATATAATTACTGAATAACTAACATGTACTTAAAACTACTGCTTAGTACTTACCCTGTATGTAGTATCATCATTACCCATGGCACAATTACATATTACTCGTGCCTAAAGATGGTGTACAAACAGCACGAAACCTATTATTTACATGCTCAGCCCATAATGTGAGAACTGACTGACTCACTTTATTTTGCTACATTCTTTTCCCTCCATGCCTGCATGTGGCAGTCTGCGACAGTCAACTGATGGTAATGACCTACAATGCCTCTTCTATATGGAAAGATGAAGATCGGGTAGGCTGGACCCCAGAAGACGGAGACTTCAAAGGCCACATGCCAAACTTGTCAGCCAGCACGCAGGATCAGCACCCATGGCTGGAGCTGGAGCTATGGAACCGCAGCAGTATCACAGGTTAGGGGGGCTTTGTGACTGTCCATGTTTTGAATGCATGGCTTTTATGTCAAGTTAGTCAAACTCACATGCCAACCAGTTTGATGAAATATGGGCAAGCAGCAGGCTAATGTGTGCTTCCTAGCATTTAGATTTTATGTGAACTAGATTAAAGTTATGTGATTTATAGCAATGTACTGCCGATGGAGCACTGATGGAGCACTGTTTTAGCTCTACTCTTCTACCATCTAGAAATTAGTTTAGACAAAAGCAATTCTATGAATATGTAACACTGTTTGTGTCAGTATTTTAGTAATTTGTGCATCTGGCTAGCAGTGAATGGAATATATTTACCAAGAGAGGCAATCAGTGCTTGTAACTTTTAACTGGACTGGAGCCTTCATAAGTTGCCACCTTAAATAATTAATCCTAGTTGGTGAGTAGCTTCCCACTGCTCAGGTCTTTTATACCTGATTGTTTTGTTTGCCCACTCTTGTTTGGCCAGTGAACCTTTAGATAGGGAGTGGCCTTCCTTTTCACTCTCCCCTGCACTTGGGTCCACTTTTGATAACTCTATGCTGGTGGGAAGCCATTACATTACATTTCTGGATGTTTATAGATATAAGTAAACAACTTTTTCATTGCATTATTCAAGCTCTACTTGTAAAGCAAAAGCAGTATATTGCAATAAATGTATAGAAAAATAAATATGTAGAAAATGAAAAATTACAAATGTATTTTGTGAATATACACAAATTTACAGTTTGATGGCTGCAACACTTTAAAAGTTGGAACAGAGTCGTGTTTTCCACTGTGTTATATTACTTGTGCTTTTAATAACACTCTTTAATTATTTTGGAACTGAGGATACTAACTGTAGTGGTTTTGCAATTAATTTTAATCCATGCTTGCATGATATAAGACTGACTAAGCAGTCTGTAGTCACCAATGTCTGATTCTCCTCCTCATGATGTGCCATACACTTTTAGGACAATTCTCATAGGTGCCATAACTTCTGCTGATGACCTACAAACCCCTCTGTGAAGAAAGGCAGAGCTGGAATGCATTGTTCCTCCACCCTCTGGTGCAGTATTAGTACAGTACTGTAGAGCAGGAAGTAGTACTGTATATGGAGATCACAATGTGGAGGAAAAAGCCAAAAACAAAGACACACAGTGAGAGAAGAAGCAGAACATTAGAATAAAAGAACTCAGCAGTAGATTCAGTAGTGATGTTTTTTTACTGTAACAGAACTACTTATATTACCAGCAAACACTGGAAAACTGACATGTTCTAAAACTTTTGACCGGTAGTGTATGTCTTTAAAATTCTAATATTCACCTCAGAGTCAATAGTACCTTCACTTTCATGCAGTCAACCCATGCTCTGGGCACTAATGGATCTCCCTACCATCACGGATGTTGGCTTTTGCACCATTCGCTGATTTGAAAATGCTAAATTCTGGAGTGTTTATAGCTTTGGGTTGGATAAAAAAAAAAATCTAGTAAAAAACCACTTAATATGGAATCAACACCTTTTTTTGTTAAAGAAATATTTTAAGTGATCAGTGCATCCAACATTTCAATGTTCTTAAACTACAGAAAATGTTTCTTGCTTCTAGTGACATGTATTCTTGATATGTTTGTTCCCTCTCTCTCTGTCTAGGTATAATAACAAAGGGACTGTCAAATGCCTACATTGAGACTTATTCTCTCATGTTCAGCAAAGATCGGAAAAACTGGAAAGTTTACAAGGATTCGTCCAGCAAAGAGAAAAAGGTGGCTTTCAATAACATCTCAAAATACAGTAACAATTTGGATTTTGGCACCATACTGTGCCAAAATTGTACAAATTTTCTATTCAGTACAATACCATTTTTGTATTAACTTAATACATTTGTATACAGGTTTTTGAGGCCTATTCTGATGGTCACACAGTAACTCTCAATAGCCTGTTCCCACCAATAGCAGCACGCTACCTCAAGCTCCAACCACAGCACTGGCACGGCAGGGCATCTGCACAGGTGCAGGTGCTGGGCTGCCCCTCAGTTCCTTTCCGACCCCGCGCCAGCAGTCATGGTGAAACTTCAGCTCTCTGATTAGAAGAATACTTACGTATCTTGTGACAATATTTCTGTTGAGACTGGATTGCTTCTAAAATACCATATTTATTCACTTAAACAATCCTTCTCCCAGGATTCACTGCAGTGAAGCCAGTTCCTACAGAAACCACAGCCTCCACTGAGAGTCCTGTGGTCACAAGGACTTTAAGTGAAAGTGAGTCTGGACAGTTGCTGAATGATGAATGTTTCCATTCAGAGCTAATCTCAGCTTGTAAATTCATCAAGCTTGAAAAATTTTATACCGGTATATATGAAACACAATTCAACATTGTGGTTTGGTGAAAACCCAACAATTACAAAACACATACAAATAAAATCTATCAGATTCTTTTTGCAGTGTTTTTAAAAGCACATCCATTGATGGTACACATTTGTTAGAAATTATGTTTAAATCACCCATAATTATTAATATATTATTGGTCCTTTAGTAAAGGCTGTTGTTGTTGCTGTTATATATAGTAAACATTTGAATGCATAAGTGGTCTTTTGTCTTGTTAAATGGTTAATGGAAAAATATTTGTATATGTTTTAATATAACATTTTAATATTCTTCTGTATAATAGAGCCCTAGAACATATTTGGTTCTTGTAGAACCCCATTTTCTAAGAGTGTACCAAAGAAGAAAAAATAGCACAATGTCAGTGAAAATTTAAAGTGCACCATACCATACATAATTTTTAAAAAGGTTGCCAACCCAACACACAAATCTTTAATTTATTTTTTTATCAATAATGCAATAGCTGTTTGCCCATTTTATATCCTAATCACTGCATTCAGGTAACTGCTGGCACACTATTGATCACCTGACAACTGGTTGCATTCACTTCACTATTGTTAATTGTGTGGGTTTAATATAGAGTTTAATACACTAGTGGTGACATGAAACATGAGTTGTAAAACCTCACTGTTTATAATCTTATTTCTCATTGTATACTGTCTTTGGAATGCAAAGCTAATTTAACAAATAAATGTTGTTGTTTCCTTACAGGCTCTGTTCAGCCAATAATACTGATTGTGGGTGTGATTCTGGGTGTGGCTCTTTGTTTGGGTTGTTTGCTGGCAGTTCTTTTGTGGAGGAAAAGGTATTTTCCTCCTACCCACTTTACTTACTGTTTTCCAGTCTAGGATGTTACCATAAATGTTAAATGGCACTGAAATATCACCATTTATAACAGAGAGTGTTCAATTAATCCAACTTCCATTAAATCTCTTGTTTCAGGAGAAAGACTGAGCTTATGAAGAAGTGCTGCCTTGACTCAGGTAGGCCTACAGTATAGTGTTTGGCATTTCAGCCTCTAGCACTCTTGGCATGTTTTCCTGCGGTTTGTGATTAGGGTGTTACCTGGATGAGTGCTATTGTGTCTTGTGATTCAGGCTCTCAGGGTTTCAGTGGAAAAAAGCTGCCTTATACAGACTCTGAGCTCATATCTTACCCTCTGGCCAGGAGTGTCCACGACAGCCTCCCAGCCCCTCCTCTTAATGGTGAGCCCCTACTAACGATCCAATTTTCCAACTGAGTAGTTTAACCACCCTAGTTAAAATGTATTTTTTTTTTCATTATTATTATTTTATTGTTTGTTTGTTTGATCCCATTTCCTCCCCAAAAATCCTTAATTTAGGCCAATTTTTCCCATTAACTAGTACACTTTATGTCACACAAGCCATTTGAATGGGATATACAGTATTTGGTTTGGAATCATTGGATAGGCCACTGCACTTTGGGGTGAACAGTACCTGCCATTTCTGTTAAGTCTGTGAATATTCAAAACTTTCAAAGACAAAAATATTTATTATATAATTTAGCTTGTTTTTCAATTAGCTCCGTAGCGTACTGCATATTACACTATGTATGTTAACAACTGTAAGTATTATCTCAAACCTGGGTTTTGTCCATGAATTAATATACATGAAGAAATCATTGTTTGTGCAAATCTACACACAAGTCTTTAAATTTAAAGTCATTTGCGGCTTCAAACAAAATTTTAAAAGACTTAATTTAACAATTAATGCAGTCGATTATAGTGCAGCGCATGTCAATAAAAAAACCACAAAACAGTGTTTGTTACAGTGTTGTCATGGGGATAATAGTTGTCATAGTATCCAGAGATAAAGAGTTTTTAGACTAATCGTGCTAATTCAGAGTGGAAATGAAGGGGTTAGTGTGACTGTAGAGGCAGGACCAAAAGAGAAACTGAGAGAGACTCTCTGTTCCCCCCTTTGTGCTTCATGGCTCTGTTGAGCAGCCAGAGCAACTCAGGAGATGGTTCTGATGGCTTATCCTCTCTCTCTCTCTCTCTCTCTCTCTCTCTCTGTGGCTCAGCAGCCGCATAAATGTGTCTTTCTTTAGTCGGCTGAGCCCCTCTGAAAGGGACTCTTTAATTGGTACCCCAATGACAGGCACTCATGCTGGAGCAGCACTCACCCACCCCCTCCCTGCCTTAGGCCAACACACTTCAACAAGGCCTTCATTCCAATGTGGGACAGAAAATCATCTGCCAGGACAATTGGGGTCCCTTTCAGAGGCCTTCTGATTAAAGCAGCTTCACCCTATTAGGATTCATGTAACAAGTCAGAGATGGTGGAACAAGCATAGAAATGTGGAGCCTCTTACAGTATAGTGTATGTTTATAATAGTAGAGAAGATTGTGTTTATAATGGTAGAGAACAGAGTAAAAGCTCACATTACACTTCGATAACATAATGTAATCTAATCACGTACCATTTACATGCTCAGGAACGTATACAGTAATGTGTCTCTGGGGTTTATTAGACTGTTTTGGTTTACTGTGCATAAATGACATGCTCACATGAATACATGAGCTGTTTTAACATCAATAATGGAGAAAAGTCAAGTTGTAGTGTGAACAAAAAATCCCTAACTTTTTATGAGTAGTGTATATTTTATAAATGGTGTACTTAGGCTCAAGGTCTCTAAAGATGTTTTATATTTTTAATTGTACTTATGTTTTTGCACAATGGGGAACAATTTTATATGATAAAGTCTAATATTGCCAGCAAAGCATTTTCCTCAGTCTGCTGGATCTGCATTCCTAGATAATCATAATTACATATGTCGTTACTCCAGACAGGATGAGATTTAATGATCTGTTATCATAAAATCCTAAGTTTCCTAGATTTTGAACATTTGTGATGTCATGAAGATATTAACATCTGCCTGTTCAACCTTTATTCTTTTCATTCAAGCTGGCTGTAATGCGTGCATGCCAATACAATGTGGCCAGTAAATATAAGTGAAATTAAGAATACAGTGCAGTCAGTCTCATTAATATAAGAAAACAAAACATTAATTCTAAGAAATAAAAAGCTGGAATATGTTTGGTGCTGTAGGCTGCTCTAAAACTTAAAGGAACATAACCACATCTAACGAAGTAATGCACAAACACTATTATATGTACTAATGCAATAGTTTAACATAAAGCTATTTTAACATAAGTATTACATCAGTTAAATGTTTATCAAAACACTGAGTTTTAGGAAAACTTACTGAATTCATTACTAAAAGACCCTAAACTTCTCTTATGCTTCTTTCCCTGTGTTTGCTAGACTACGCCGAGCCTGATGTGTTAGCAGGTGGACAGAAGGTGGGCCTGACCTTTCGGCCAGAGCTTGAAGAGGGTTACACCATCCCTTTTGCCCTCAACCACTATGACACACCAGTTCAGTTGCCTGAGTATGCAGAGCCCCTGCCTCCTGAGCCTGAATATGCTACACCATTCAGTGAGCAATGTCCAGACCCTACCATCCCTCCACATCTGAACACGTCACACACACACTCTCAGAGGGAGAGGGTGTTCCTGGGGCAACCAGAGTATGATTGCCCTGCTCACCGTGGCCTTTCTAACGGATACTGCACTCCAGTCGTCAACGGCACTGGCCCACGCAAAGCAAGTGTGATCTACACAGAACCGCAGCCAGTGGAGGAACTCCTGCAACATACCTACCATGAGGCCCTATAAGTTCCCACAGCAACCCCTAGGGGACAACATGCAGACATGCCTCTCCTACTGCTTTCTCACACCTTCCATTTCAAGACTGTTTTAACATGACCTTGTTGACTTGGCCTCACCATTTGTTTTGAAATTGTTAATGTTTAATATTTTCTTTATTTGTTACTTTGCTTTTCTTGCTCACTACCTAGAAAAGCTACATTGCTAGCAAAAACAAAAGTAAAAGAAAAGCAACACAACAGCTTTTGTTTTAAATCTGAAGCTTAAGTCATTCATAAAGATCGCTACACTTCAAATTTGTTTACATAAAGTAGGTGCTGTGTACTTCACGTGCTATGTTGTGAGGCGAAGTCAGCAAATGCTTGTTAAAAATACAAATACATTTGAAACGAAGGGCTGGAATATTTAACAATGTGAATGATAAGAGAGACAGTGGTGGAGAATGAGATAATCAGTGCCATGCACTGTCACTTCCACCCAAACCCCAATCACCCCATGCACTGCAGATGTAAAGGTTATGCTCATTTTCCTGACATGGATTCAGTTGGAGTCCGTTTTTGGCACTTTTAGGTTTTGAAGTAAGTTTGGTCTATTCAAACATTAACTCAGCCTTTTACACAACATGTGCGTCACAAACCACCTTTACAACCATAAATGATTATTCTCAGCTGTGAATGAGGGTGCAGGATTATAAGTGTGCTATATTGACTACTGCTTTTTACTGACTAATGACTGACACACTGAAATTAGTCCATTTTATATGAAGTCAAGAGATTATTTGGTGGGCCACTGACCTCCTGAGTATTTATGAGTGTATCTGTTTTTTTTCTTGTGATAGAGGCTAGTCAGACTATATCAGCAAATACTGTATGTGCATATGGCAGACAAAATGTGCTTTATTAAACACCATATTTACTTTTGATTGCTGTAAAATAAAACTGCTAAGCTTTTTTATAGAAAGCTTTTCCAACACAGCCCTTCTTTTGAAAATGAATTCATCATCATCTTTGTCTGTAAATCACAAAGTAATTTACTGAACCTACAGCCAAGCTTGACATACACAAACACTGGTGTTGTTGTACTAGACATGTCCTGTAGAACTAAACTGGCTCCCCTGTACCTCTGTACTCCTGCAGGAACAATAGAAACTATAAAACCTATAACAACAAATTACTGATCAAAATACAACTACCTGAAGCAGCCCAAAAGTTTACTACATGATGTTTTAGACACATGCTCATACAGAATTCTTTGTAAAATCAAGGGTACTAATGGTGAGTTGCTACAGTGAAAAACAGTGATTTTGATTACATTCAGCTACAAGAACATTAATGAGGTGTAAATGAGATGAGGTGCTGCTGTTGGGTGATTAGTTCTTAATAAAAGATTCCAGTCCAACTCATGCCAAGGGTTCTGGATGGAGTTCTTTTACTCCATGTAATGCAGCTCCACTGCCCCACAACCTAATGTTGAGGTGCTTGACTACGCCTCTAGCCAACACACAGACAGACATGGCGCTGCTCCAGACCCTCCCATTTCAATGCCTATGCTTTTCCAAGGACATTATAAAAGCTATGTTTGTGCAATCATGTCAGCAAAACGGGCAACTTGAGGTAGTTGAATGTGTCTGCATACAAACATGTTGTTTTTAATTGTGAGATAAATGCTTTAAGAAGATATGAACTCCACCTAGTGGCCGTTTAGGAGCTAGTGCACCTCTAAAACCCAGGGTTATGCATATGAAAATACATGAGAGAAATGTTTATTTTAGACCAGCCCTCTCAGATATTTTCTGCACACTGTTTGCTCTCTAATACATTACATTCAGCATGTCTTAGATTAATTTCATGCAGAGCTGTCCTAGAAAAAAATGACTATAATAGAAAGGTTTATAATATGAAACACAGTTCTGGTAATTCCTTTGGTCAGATTGTGATTCTGAATGAACCTTCTTCAGGAATGACTTTCTCTATGTCACCCTTTTATGGAGCAGATTTATGGATTTCTCATGATGAGGTTAAATATTTACTGTGTAAAGTGTGAGCCTGAAAGCCTGGAGCTCATTTAACATCACAGCAGATGAGCTGAACCCTCTTGTTACTGTCTGCTGCTTGTTGATCCAGTCTGGCAGAATGGCCTAGTAGGCAATAATAACCAAGTCAAAACCTGTTCTTGTTACCTGTGGAAGACTTTAGAGCTATTGAGTGTGTTTGTTTGTTTGTTTGTTTGTTTGTTTGCTTTTGCCAAATTGTAACTGATTACTTTTTCTTGATATTATTTTGCTGTTACTTGGTGAGGTTAAATTAACTTGCAGGATCTTTGTTTGAAATCCCACCAAAATCAGCCTACAGTTTAAATGATTATGGGT
Organism: Lepidarchus adonis; assembly: GCA_037576955.1. Taxonomy (NCBI): domain Eukaryota; kingdom Metazoa; phylum Chordata; class Actinopteri; order Characiformes; family Lepidarchidae; genus Lepidarchus; species Lepidarchus adonis. The sequence goes on along the minus strand of JBBIGC010000007.1, from coordinate 14,767,188 downwards.
TGCAAATGTAACTAGACAATTATTTAGCCCAAATGTTTATTTTGGCTCACAAGGACATACTTAAGGTCAATATTAATTTGGAGTTTGCGCTTCAGGAATAGTTAATATTAGATGAATTTGGCAGTGCATAGGAATTCCTGGGTCTGAGGTAATAAAGGTTTAACATTTTGAAAGAGGGGGAGGAGCCACCATAAACCTGTCTGAGCCTTAACCCATAACTCTGTCAGTAATCTACATTCACTTAGAGACTAGGTGAACTTCTCTCTTTCTCCCTCTAGATGAACACTCAATTTTGTTCCTGCTTTGCTGGTGTCTATTGTCTGATGTAAGACATTACATTGACAAAAGCTAGCACAATGTGCATGTGCCTTTTCTGCACCTAGGAGTGCATCATACTGAGGAGAAGTATGAACAAATAGAAACTGTGGGTCTACAGCAAGGACTCTAGTATTTGTTATAACGAAGTCTGTAAACAAAAGAAAACAATGCATGACTAGCTTTAGAGTTAATTGTATCATGCACCCCTCCTAGTTGTCCTGTCTGGGTGCTAAGGAAGTGAACTCACCTCCTGTTTGGACCAACTACCACAAATTGAACACAAATGCATGTGGAAGGTATGAGTATTGTGTAAGCAGCTTAACAACTGCAAATGTTATTTATAGAGAATTTCAGATGACCCTGACTCATCTCGTCACCAAACAGTTGTCGAGCAATGACTATCAATGGCCAGTGAGCAAACAGTATGAGTTGAGAGGGATGAATGTGTCGTCTGCCTTTTAGAGCAATACTCTTATTAGCAGAACAGGGTTCTATAAATTATCACAAAGGTGACAGTGGAGAGTAGACAAACACATTTTGAGGATACTGTTTTGAAGGGTTCTTTAACAAAATATGCAGTAAGTATTAGGTCATGAAGGAGAACCATTGAACCTTTTTAAGTCCCTTAAATTAAAAATCCCTGAGGAACCAGCCCTTTTTAAGGTTTGGGTTTTTTCTATGTCTTAACAGGAAATACTGGGCTTGTCCTGATATGAAGTTGGTTCTTCCCTCTGGCACTGAAAAAAAAACTACTCTCTCTCAGACCACTCCCTGTAACAAGAATGAGCAGGCAAAGATGAAATAGCAGATCAGCACAGGGAGGTTCCACCCCTTCGAGAGTGTTTCACAAACTTGAGCCAGCTCTGAGGAACATTTAAAACCAGAACCATGGATTTACTTCTTCTGTTGTGACTTAGGATGTGCTGGACAAAGGCTTACACTAGAACCCAGCCAGAAAGTCTGCTTTCTTCTCAACTAACACCAAGAGTGGACAGGAACCAGGTGGTGATTTATAGGTCTCCAGAGTTAAGGCCTGGTCTGGCTTAGAGCAACCATGGACCTGACGCTGTGGCAGTACCAGTTCCGCATCATTATGCTGGGAGACTCTACGGTGGGCAAGTCGTCCATGCTGAAACGTTACACAGAGGACCAGTTCCTGGAGTGTATCAACCAGACAGTCGGTGTGGACTTCTATGTGCACTTCCTGGAGGTGGAGCCTGGAGTGAGGGTCAAGCTGCAATTTTGGGACACAGCTGGCCAAGAAAGATTCAGGTAAAGCATGCTGAGAACTGATAACAATTTATATCTGATGGCCAGTGTTCCGTTTACTCAAGTTGTTTGTTTTTTGTGCAATGTGGGGAAACAAGTATTCAGGCACTTTGGTTTTGCTATTAAATACACCTCTAGTGTAGGTCTCCTTCAAATGTATACTGTATTTCCCCAACGATGGGCCATGGCTTATACATTGATTTTGCAAACCTGGTATTGGGTGCGGCTTGCTTAAATGGGGCGGCCTATTTAAAAACATGAAAACACATTCGCTAAAAGTTTATTTCTGTGCACAAAAAGACAACACCCCCAAATGATTTGTTTAATTTAAATGTACTGTTTACTGCAGCAATGAACTATTCAAAATGCAAAGCAAAGATATATTAAGTGACGGCTCAGTATAAAACATGGAACATGGAAAGCCATTGCTTATGTTTACCTTTCCCATGCTCATCCCACGACCGTGCTCGGAGGCCCTCTATCTCTGGGTAACACTCCAACTTCGAATGCACTTCTGAAAAAGCCAGAGCACAGACTCACTCAAAGGCAGAGTTCTGTTTTGGGACCCGTGACTTTATTTATTTCTGTTTTCTCTCAGCACAGAGCACTCCCACTTGTAAGCTGCTCCAACGTGCGCTGCTAACCCATACTCTCACAATAACTCTCTGCTGAAAACAACTTTAAACCCATTTTCCGCACTATCCACCCGTTCTACACTACACAGTTCTACACTACACAGTTCTACACAGTTCATTGTGCATTATATTCATAATGCTTTGCTGAATGCAGTGCAGTGGTTAGCACCGTCACCTCACAGAAATTCGATCCTAGGTGGAGTTTGCCAGCTCTCCTTGCATTTGTGAAGGTTTCCTCCCACTGTCCAGGGGCTTGCAGCTCAGGTTGATTCAAAATAGAAGGAGATTGCATAACGAGGTAATCTCCTTAATTTTTTTATTTGCCTGTTTTTTGTTTTTTTTTCCATATTTATGTGTACCGTACTTCCCCAATGATAAGCCGTCCCATTCTATAAGCCACAGAAAATGTTTATTTAGACAAGCCACCCCATGTTATTAGCCACAGTGTTACAGAATGTACTGATCTGAAGTAAAAGCATCTAAGTTGACCCCTGGAGGCTTTTGCAATTCTATACTAGTAGTGATATTATACCGTAGTTGAGCACAAACTAGTTTAATATTTTATTAATTTAATATCATGCTGCAATGCAAGAACTACGCTGCAGAAATTAAGCTCCACCCATTGTCTGTAATATATTATATGAACGCGTCCAATTTCAGAGACAGTAAAGCAGCAAAAACAGAAGAAAAAAAAAACTCTTTGCTGCTGGAAAATGGCTCTGCACTGCTCTGTCACACAGTGAAGTCAGTCATCCCTCTACAAGTAAATTCTTTAGTATAAAATCAGAAACACTTAAATGCAACAATTAGGCTTACCTTTCTTCAAATCGGATTCGTAATCATCAACTGCGACCTGTGCTGCTTTACTGTCGCTGAAATTGGACACGTTCATATAATATATTACAGACAATGGGTGGAGCTTAAATTCTGCAGTGTAGTTCTTGCATTGCAGCATGATAGTTTAATATTTTATCAATTTAATAGTTTATTCTCAACTACGGTATAATATCACCACTAGTATAGAATTGCAAAAGCCTCCAGGGGTCAAGTTAGATGCTTTTACTTCAGATCAGTACATTCTGTAACACTGCGGCTAATAACATGGGGTGGCTTGTCTAAATAAACATTTTCTGTATCATTGGGGAAGTACGGTACACATACATATGAAAAAAAAACAACAGGCAAATTAAAAACATTAAGGAGATTACCTTGTTATGCAATCTCCTTCTATTTTTTTTAAACAGTCTTGAGTTTTGTCCATTTGTTTTAGCTTCATGCTTGAGATCAGCATCTCACCGTTTTGTAAATCTCCCAGTACACCGCCCTATTCATGTTTCTTTTGATATGTAATGTCCTAGTACTGTTTGCAGAGAAACAACCCTGTACCATGGTGCTCCCACCTCACTGTAATTGAGACCCTTATTTCTCCAAATAAGTTGAGCTGCATTTTGTCACAGATTTCTATATGTGGTTAGCACCGTCACCTCACAGAAATTTGACCCTAGGTGGAGTTTGCCAGCTCTCCTTGCATTTGTGAAGGTTTCCTCCCACTGTCCAGGGGCTTGCAGCTCAGGTTGACTCAAAATGGATAAGCTGTTTGGACAATGAATGGATGGGCTTCTTTATGTATTTGCTCCTTTTTCAGCAGAGAAGTTTTGTATGTGGTGTTTATGGAGTTTTAGTAAACGGTTTTTTATCTTTGTAACTGTTGTTCCTGATGTCTTCATGTTATCCTGCAACTGACCGGCTTCTTTCTTACCTTCCTTATCAATACTCTTGAATTGCACAACTGTCAAGGGAAGACCTGTTAAGGCTTTTGTAGCATTCATATGTAGGAGTTGGTGTATTTTTATTTTTAGCCTCTAAATATAATAACTGTTTCAAAAATTTTACATACTTAGAAATACATATTTTAGTTCATATGTATAAGTACAAAGTGAAAACACATTATGTGTGCACTGGAACTATATTTAATAACAAAAAACTTTAGTAGCTGAATACTTGTTTTCCCTTTCTGTGGGGAGCAGAGTTGTTTCTCAGATGGGTGTGGAGGAAGAAAAGTTTTAAAGGTCAGGCCATACATCATGAGTAAAGAAAGGCTGTATATCTACCTGCATGTGGATAGCGTAGAAACTACAACTGATTACATTTGCATAGGCCCATGTGAGCAGCTATTCAAATGATCCAAAGTTCAAACTCAGGTTTTACTTTCAGTAGCTCTACACTGTCCTTTTCAAACATTTTAAGTTTGGAGTTTAATTAATTATACTGTTCATCTGTGTTGTGAGTTTCAGAACAGCAAACTGTTCAAACCAAAACTCATTTTCTTTGTCAGAGCTTTTAATCTGATTTGGCTCTCAAAGTTTAATCCGAAATTAATTTTCTGCAAAGAACTGCCTGTACAGCAGGCAAACGAGATTACATTTTAGACAGGAGTGATACTGGGCTTGTGTGCAAATATCTAGTGATTAGAACAGGAGCTCTTCCTTTGTGTACCTGGAACTGATACCGGTAATGGTAAAAAAAAAAAAAAAAAAGCATCTCACATGAGCAGAGCGCTGGAAAATGTCTGATTCTCATGCTGATCCAGAATTTTATTTACCTAAGAGAACAATTCAAGGGTGTAATTAACTTAAGTCACAAGATCCAGCAGTATTGCCTGCTACAGGCAACTACAAGAATGCAAGAATCGCAAAACACAGTAACAGCCTAGCTGAAGTAGACGTTGTCACTCCCAACATTGTAAGGCCATTGAAACTGTTGCATTTCCTGGAAAACGTCATTCTTTTTCAGTCCCTTTAAGGAAGAATAACCACCCCTGGCAGTTAAACATGCTTAAATAAAGTAATTTATACTCACATGCTGGAGGGAACTGTTATCTACACATCTGTATTTTTATTTTAGCAGCAGTTTAATAACATGCTGTAATATCAATGTTACAATAATATTTCACCATGTTACTTCTCAGGATCTACCTTGGTTTCTTCAGCAGTTTATTATGAAGGGCTTTAATTCAAATGGAAACTTGGCATTATGCTTTTTAACAGTTTAAAGGTTTTTAAAAGATTAAAGATTTACATATTTCTTGACATATGCTGAAAAATGTATCTCTGAAAAAGCCATCGATTCTAACACCATCTTTTTAAGTGTGTGAGTCTAATGTAATGCACATGCTAGTCAAATGTGTCCTAATATCATGTACTATTATAATTGTTTTATATTATATATATTATATATTAATATTATTATATTGTTTTCTTCTATTAATTTACTCATTCCCATCTGCAGAGTGTAGGACTTAACAAGCCAATTAGCCAATCAGAGCCCAAAAATCATCTCTGCACTTTTCATAATTCAGTTAGCCAATGAGATACCAAAATTAGCCAGCATGCAGATCTGAAGATACTGGTCAGAATACAGCTAGCAAGTTTTTTTCACATTTGCCTTTGATTAATGTAATTCTCTCTTCACTAGTCTTCCTCTTAGGTTCCGCCAGAAACTTCAGTTTGTTCAGAACTCTGCCAGAGTTCTTACTCTTAGCAAATGCTTGTGCCTCATCACTCCATCCTTTTCCAAGTCCGCAGGCTACCAATCTAATCCTGTATTCAATTTGAAACACCTTCTCACTTTCAAAGCCCTACACAATCGTGCTCCTCTGCACCTCTGTGACCTTGTTGTGCCTTCCTCTGAGACATAGTCCCATGTACTTGTCTTTCCACTATGGGTGGCATGTCTTTCAGTACTACTGCCTCTAAACTGTGGAACTCTCTTCCACCATCCCTTCGAGATTGCACTTCATTTCCTTCTTTTAAATTTGAGCTAAAAAATCTTTCTTCCTTTCTCTCCTTCTCTTCCTAAAAGAATATTTTTTCTGTAAATTGAGATTGGGTTTGAGAAATGCACTATATAAGTGTAACATTGTTGTTATTCTTATTATTATTACACAAGGCAACAAAATGTTTTTTTGAAATCATTGAAGACCATAACACATTTTTAAAAGTTTTTCTTGCTGATTTTGCATCGTTTTCTGTTTTATCAGTCACCTCAAATGTTTGTGTTGCAAGTAATGTTAGTTTATACTATACTTGCATGTACAACATATAAGCACCAGTTAAGTAAATTGTTTCATATCTTCAGTGCGATGTCAAAGAGGTTCACAATGGCACAGAAATATAGAACAGTTTCAGGTCGGTAAGACTGTTTCTTCAAAAAGGCTCAGTGTAGGATTTTCTTGTTCCTCTGTGTCGGGATTTTCACTGTACAGCATCCAGCTGTAGTTGGCATCATACTCTCATTCCAGAAACCCTGGTATCAGATGCGTAAATGTCAATTGCGACCTGTGCTGCTCTGTTGTTGCTAATGTTGGACGTGTTCATCTCAGATATTACAGACGTTGCCTGGAGCTTAAATTCTGCAGTGTTGTTCTTGCATGAGATCAGTAAGTTCCACATTTGATCACTTTAATTGTTTATGCTCAACTATGGTATAATGTCACTACAGGTATAGAGCTACAAAGGTCTCCAGGGCCGAGTCGAGTTACATGCTTTTACTTCAGATCAGTAAATTCAGTAATGCTTCGGCTAATAACATGGGCTTATTTAAGGGTTTTAAAACATAAATGAGCATTTTCTGCGGCTTATAGAATGGGGTGGACTATTGTTGGGGAAATGCAGTTGTAGTATCATCAGCAGCATGATTCTATTAACCAATCAGAGTGCCAATCTGACCACAGCGTTCAGCTAGCTAATTAGAAGCAGATGCCAATAGCTAATTGGTGAATTCAGAGTCACAACGCATGTAAGGCCCCATTATAATGCTGACTCACTGCAGGGTGATCTCATTCTCCATAACATTATGCATAGGATCTAAAACAAAACGTCATGATGTCTGCCATCAAGGACGAAACACACGTCATTGTTGTCTAATTTGCATTCCAGAACCTTCTGAATCACCCAGGCACCTAACACACATGATATTAACAGCTGGCTGAAACTGGTTTGATTCTAACCTGTACAATGTCATTTTTCTATTTAACAAAACCTTTGAAAATTACTTTGGTGACCTGACTTCCTTGAAGCACATCCGAAACTCACATCATCATAATCACATTTCAGGATTCCCTCATATTCAGAGTGAGCGTGAAGGACACGTCATCTAATTGTGTCCAAACAGATGTAAGAGATTTTCTAGCTTACTATGCAGTTTTGCAACTTGACGGATCCCTGGTGTCAGACCCCAGAGTGCAGCACTTAAGGCTCTTTGAGTTAATCTGGCCTGTGGCTAATCTGCTTTAACCTGTGTGTGTGTGTGTGTGTGTGTGTGTGTGTGTGTGTGTGTGTGTGTGTGTTTCTCACAGGTCCGTAACTCTCCCCTCCCACCGAAACTCCGTTCGCGCCTTACTGGTCTATGACGTTGGCAACCGCGCATCGTTTGAGCGCGTGAGCGAGTGGCACGCGGAGGTGCGCGAGCACGTGCATCCCCAGACCGTGCTCTTCGTGCTTGTGGCTCACAAGAGCGATCGCGAAGCGGCGGGGGAGCGCGTGGTGAGTCGCGAGGAGGGGGAGAAAATGGCATCGCAGCTCGGAGCCCTGTATGTGGAGGCGTCGGCCAAAACGGGCCACAACATCAGCGTCCCGTTCGAGCTGCTGAGCCGCCGCGTGTACCAAGGACTGCTGGCAGGAGAAGTGCAGCTGAGGGAAGGCTGGGACGGAGTAAAGAGCTCGGCTCCACACAGCCAGAAGAAAAGCGCCAAACTGGACAGCGGCGTAACCGACACCCAGAGCAAACGCTGCGACTGTTAGCTGATAAAATCCCTTTCCGAGATTGCTAGCCTGTTCGCAATGAACGACATGTCTGCACGTGCACCGTCACCAAAGCACAAGGCCAATAGGAGGACAGTACCACTAATGACGTAGCATGTTCTGAGGTGGCGTTTGAGACTTCAGTCAGTGTCTGAAGAAACCCCATCCAGTAAAAAGTCTGATTATTTTCTAAGCTGTAGCGTTTAGGATGTTTTCCCCAAATATCCAGGGTGCGGAAGTTATGTCGTAAGGAAACACGGGGAATTAATAATAGAATAAACACTGGCTGCTCTTTTAAGTATCTATGTTTGAAACTATCTTTGGCGATTGTGTCTCCATGCTGGATTTGATCTCTACACTTTTACATACCTACACCTGCCTAAAACCAAAGAGTGCTAGAAATCCTGTACTACACACATTTTTGGCACATGCTCTTGTGAAAACATAAGTATGTTGGGAAACTGGATTTTTATTTATTTTTTCATTTTTAAAAGAGCAAACATTTCACCTTCTTAATACAGTTCACTGGTGATCTACATTAAACCACATGAAAAAGTAGCTTTTCAGTTATATTCACTGAAAATATCAGATGATACAGATGCATCACTCTGAAAGTAAGCGCACCATTGGCCTCAGATGCTAGTTTGTGCTCTTTAGCCAAAATAACCTACAGGCTTTTTGCATAGTCTCATACAGTAGCTTATTGAAATTTTCTTCTCTCATTTTCTTCTCTTCTCTCATCCTTTGTCTTTGTTCTTTAGCAAACTGGTCGTGATCTGTTTATTTCTCATTTATTTATTTTTGGAGAACAATGGCAAACCCATGCTATTCAAATTCGTCCTTTCTTTCTGATTTCTATGCACGGTCACGCTAGCAGTAGCAAATTACATGCAGATTCAATTATGAAAAAATCGAGCATCTGAATTTTCTGGGGTGGTCATTCCTGAACCTGACCTTTTGCGGGTGATTTTTTCCCTAAAAATATTGGCCATGGCAGATTCACAGCCATGCACAACCTTGTTGCTGAGGGTCTTGCAGTTGTTTAGATCTTGGTATGATGACACCACACACTTCAAAAGCAAAGTGGACACCAAGCCTCAAATGTCAGATTTAAATAAGACCGGTTCCACCTGTAGGTGGTTCTAATTTTCTGGATTTGAAGGTGTGATAAATGTATGAGTGTATTTTCCATGTTACTGCATAAATATGACCTGAAATCAGGCTTTCATAAAACCCCTAGAATAAAGAGAACCCAGTTAAAGTAAAACTATTACACCAGGTCATTCAATTGAGGGAAATGATCCAATATTATAATTCTGTATGTGGCAAACCTTTGCTCTCAGGAATTGGTGTGACCGTATTTGTGCAACAAAAGCTACAGTTTCCAGTTGGTCCGTCCTGCACATTGGCTGAGGTTCATTTGAGTGTTCCTCCATACACAACAGCCTTAATTTTTTAAAAAGCTGGTGAGTATTCTCATATGAAACAGGTTCTTCCACAACCTCTCGATTGGGATAAGATCAGGACGTTCTTTGTCGTTTAAAACCATTAGCTTATTCATTCTTCAGGTAGACGAATGTGTGGGGTTATCTTGCTGCATGACCCACTTTCTCTTTGACATTCAGTTCAGAGTAATTAGGTTTTCATTAAGTTTGCGGATATAATTCAGAATGTATTGTTCCATCAATGATGCACTTTCACGGAAAGAAAAAATGTTTATATCAATAGTTCTTCTTCTGAAATCTTCAGAATTCTCCTTTCTTTGTAATATAATCCACTGCCACAATTATATTTTGAAGATCAGTCTGATGGATCATTTTCTAATTAAACACTGACGTATGTCAATCATTCCATTGACTGAAAAAAATCTCATTAACTGCTAATCACAGAAAATCACATACTTGTGCAACTCCTATAACATTGGATCATTTTCCATAATAATTAAATGACAAAGTACATGGGTTTTAATACATTGATGTTTTAGGTCCGGGGTCCTACACTGAAGTACAGAACAGTCTTAAGGGTTTACAGTCTTTCAGGCACCAGTGTACATCCTCACTGTCCAAATAAGAGTCTCCAAAACAGTTACTTGCTTCTAGCATCAGTTACCTGTTTTCACATTCCTATTAGTTGATTTCTCATTTTTTAAGATGTGCTCTTCAGTAGCTGACATACACAAACTATTTAGATATTCAAGTCATTTTATTTATATATTTATATATATATATTTATAAAGAACAATGATACTTAGCACAAAACACAATTTTCTCTAACCTCCACAAAAACAGTTAAATTCCATCCCAACCCCACACCAGAGTGAAACTACTGACCATGTTTGACAGACGTGATTAAAGTGTCAGTTTTCCATTAAAAATGCAGTACTGTTGAAAATGAGCCTAAACTGGGACTAAAAGCTACAAAACACTGCAGTGTGTGATCACCTTGACCAGTTCTATAAAATAAACAGTAAAATGGGTAGAGCTGAAAATGACCAATGTTAATCCAAGTACTAATAAGGTACTGCATTTGTGAAAGTCCTCACTGAATCATATTATACAGCTTCAAAAGAAAAGCGTACACAGCATCACAACACAGAACACACTGCCTCAAAAAATTTGATGGTATCAACATTACTATGAATAACATTTTACCTGCACTTGTAATATAGTAATAATAATCAGAATTGTTATTATTATTATTATAATTAAAAACATTGCAAAATGATTGAGAAAACACTGAAAGTTTCAGTGTTTTAATATTTATTAACTAACTTTGATTTCTAGAAATATTTGTTGCATGCACAATTAATTTATAACTGAAAAATGCTTAAGCTAGACCAGGGAAAATCACCAAACTGTGCTGTACATGAGCCCTGAAGGACCATATTTGTGCACCACCCAGGTTTAGCAATGGTGACAATTATACTATTGAGACATGAAGGGTAAATAAGAGAAAAACTAAATGTCATTTTGAAAGATGACTGTGAAGTGATGACTGTACAATCCTTCATGGTGTATGCCAGAGGTATGACTAACCTAAATTTGTCAAAATTATGGCATCTAGAAAAGTTGTACTATTCGCCTTTATTAGAAAATGAGCATAGAGAACACCATGCCCAGCTCTGTTCACCACAACAGGATATTTACACCCATAGATCACAAACTAATCTGTATGAAAATCCTCCCAAAAGTGATCAGACCGATAGATTTTAGAGGAAGGGAAAAAAAGAGGTTGTTATGATAAATATGCAGCTATTTATAATTTATACATATTTTCAAAGCGGCTGCTATAAAAACGCAAATGCCCACAATTAGTGATCTGATCCAATCTTCATGTATTTCATGCAACAATTAAGATATTAAATTGTAGTATTTAGGCCTATAATAGCATAGTCTATTATTATAACAGCAAGCACAAAGTAGAACAGCAAAACAACAGCATCAAAGCGAGAGTTTGGGCAAATCTGTAAAAGTAAAAAATCAGAAGCACCTGTTTGAAAATAGTGCCTCTATCTGCTTGGTAATGAGGCGTGCTGCCCCTCAACTGCAACACTATTAAATGTCACATGTTCTCCTCAGGGCGAAAAAAAACCAAAGAGTAAAAATGAATGAAAAATTCCTTGGTCTTCACAATCTTGCTATTTTTTCGTTGTCTTTCGGATCAGTGCCATTCGCTGAAATAACAAAGGTAATTATTGTTACAATAACCAATTTGCTTTGGATTTATATGCTCTATATTTTCATTTTAGTCATTTTAAAAAATATGAAGTCTGACCTGTTTGTGTGCTTCTGTAGTACATGCTTTCTTGTATGGTCGGATTTCATCTGAGCCAAATCCAGGGATCCACATGTTCCATTGGCGCTCTGTGGAGTCACAGCCCAAAAGAACCCCATTATTAAATCTATACATTTAATGCAGTCAGAAACACGTCACAGAATAACACATTAATTACATAATAGCAGTTATCTGTGGGAAATATGGATAACAGATTATGTGCTGAGAAACTGTTCTGCATCATTTGTTTTGAGGAGGTTTTGTAAACAATGGTACACAATTTCACATCTGAATTCATAGGCTCTAGAAGCCAACGTAACCAGCCACAACAATAAAGAAGTGGTTAATGACGAGGCACTTACCAAGATGCAATTGCACATCCTTTACCTCCAACGTGTTAGACTTCCTGTGCCGAGCAAGCTGGCAGGCAGCAGTCACTACACTCTCTATGAAGTCATCGGCAACCTGAAGCAACATCTGACAAAAAGGAAAAGTGGATTTACTCATCAGATTTCACACCTGTACATTTCAAGAATAACAAAGTGTGAAAACATGCAGTAAATATATGGCAATGTATGCAGCCCTACATTTATGTCTTACACAAACTGTAAAAACTGCAGAACAGTGACTTCAGACCATAACTTGTATCGCTCTTCCAGTACCTTTCACAAAAAACACTGGATGCCATGTACAAATGTACATCCTTAACTGAATCACTTGTCTAATAAAACATAATTTTCAGTTCAGCTCAATCACTTAATAAACTGCGGTTGAATATTTGTTAAGTCCTCATTGAAATTACATGATTAAATTGATGTTCAATTCCCTCACATTCTCTGATTGCTTTAAAATAACCAGTAAATTTTATTACTCTCGATTTTCTTTCAAAACCTACAGTTCACCTTTGAAATGTTGCATTTTTCCTCACAGACCATTTCAATACTACAAGACACAGTTTCAAATTGTTTATGCAACGTTCTCTGTACACAAACCATTTGCAATTACGAGAGGCTCAGATGTTTTGAGGATACTTTCTACAAGTGGAACGTTGGGAGTGTGTCTGTGGGAATTTCTGCCCATTCAGTCAAAACAATATTTGCAAATATGTTGGACAATAATCAATCAATGCTTAATTAACCTCAAAGGTGTTAAGTTGGGTTGAGGTCAGACATCTGTCTAGTACAGTCATACTTTACAACACTCCAACCAACAGGTAGAACACAATACATATCTGTGTATGCAGCTACTGGGTCATGAGAACTAATTTTAATGAAGCTCAGGAAGCAGAGTTCTTGCGTTGATATTTCTTTTAAGGCAGTTTGGTACACAAGAGAACTACACTGAACTACCATCATGTACACATGTGAAATCACGAGTATGAATCATTAATTAGTAAATACATACTACACTGAAAGCAAGACATTTAGAATTTTCAGATCACATTTATTAAATAAAGTTTTTAAATAAAAAATAACATAAAGAAGAATGAGAGTCCTACCTCTTCAACGTCCTCATCAAGCTGCTCATTGGGGTCGATTTCCCGCACAAGATCTTGCAATTTCTTCTTACTGAGCACCTGTAAAAAGAAAGTCATATTGTAGTTGTAGTTAAGCCAACGTGGTTGCATAAATCCTACACTTTTTGTAAGAAATTAAGTCAATAAATCTGTGGGACATGACTATAGTTAAGCAAAAGACAATGGACAACGAAGGGCAACTGGAAAAGAGCTGGACTAATAAAAAGTCTTTAATTAATGACTGCCCAATATGAGTGTGTACACACACAAATATTATACATATACACACATAAATACACACACACATAATATACACATATTTATATATATATATACATACACATAGACAAATAATTTAATAGAGGAGAAAATAGAGACTAACCTGTGTTCCCTCAGGACTGAGTCTCCCAGCAGGACCAGGGGTGCCCAACACCTTTCCTGGGACAGCAGTGCTGTTTGCCATGCTGGTGGTGAGGGAAGGACTTGAGGAGGCCTCAGTTCTGGCAGTGTTGTACAGGTTGGATCTGCTGCTCTGTTGATATTGGTTCATGCCAAGCAATGATCAGCAGTCATGAGGCTCCTGTAAGGCTGAGGTCACTTGTGTTCAACTGTGATGAAAATACAGTAAAGAGTCCATATAGACAAACAGCAAACAAAACAATCCAACAAACTCGAGTAACACACTACCAAGTGTAGTGAGAATCACATACTGTACATCTTGGATTCTTTAAGGCCTAGCTACTTGGATAGCTGGGCAATGCGACTGTATTTCACAGTGCGATCAAATATCCTGAACCCAGGAAGTAGAAAATATACAATAGTTTAATGTTAGCTAATTCACGACTAACGAATGACTGACATTTGTCAGGGTGGCAGAATAATTACTCAACACCAACTGCCTAAGCACAAACTTCAAAGCGAAGGTGGCAGGTTTTGTCAAGCGCCAAAACGGGCTGAATTAATAAATACCACTATTGCTAGTTGTGTACAGAGGACATCGTTATAAACGGAGGTACTAACAAACGTTTACAATCTCTAAGTTAAGTCATTCACCGACTCCATCGTAGCGGTCAGTACATTAGCAAGCGATCCTCATTCCTCCAGTTTCGAAACATTAATCTGCTCCATCTCTGAGAACTGCTAATGCTAGCGCGGAGGCGAATAGCTGGCTAACACGTTTGCTTACTTTAGCTGCAATTAAATGCACCTTATTTCTCCTAAAGGTATAAGCACTCGTATTTGTTGGTTGATTGCATTTTAGTTTACAAATATGTCTAAGTTGTAATCGATCTTTACAGACAGCCCGCCATCTAACTCCGGCTAATCGGTGCTGGCTAACGCTTAATGCTAACGTTTTAGAGACCGAGAATAGGTAACATTTTCAACAACAAAAAACAAATACACACTGCACCTGACTGTATTATGTCCTCATTTTACATGTAAACGGTTCAAGTCCAATGGAAAATGTTCCTGTTCCAGGTAATTTAAAGCCCTCCCATATACGCTAACGTTAATAAGCCTGTGAGAGACGGCGGGAGGCTCTCGGAACCAAACCACAGCGGAAGTGAAAATACAACATAAAAGTCTCTTTGAAGCAATAAGAGCACGCTGACGAGGTTCCCCCCAAAATACATTTTCCTTACATCATACTGTGTCTTTAGCGCCTGATAAAATTATAGTTCCAAGTTGATATGAGCAAGAACTGTTTAATTTTCCATCTTTAAAAATAATCT
>JBBIGC010000007.1:14742066-14751805 GCA_037576955.1 Lepidarchus adonis | reverse complement strand
AATACTTCACTAACTAAAATCCAGAATTCAGGCAAATGCTGAAGACAAGAAATCTGGAACAAAACCAGCTGTCTTTTCACCATGTAAAAATGTCAATTACTTCTTAGAAAAAAGCGAAAACATTTTTATACTTTTCTATTGCTTTCTTGTTTGCTTGCATCAATTTAAGAATAATATGGTTTTCTCTGTTTCTTTTGCTACGAAAGACATTTATGACTGAAATAAATTACTTTAAACAATTTGCACAGTACATAACATGTATATACAGTGGCAAGAAAAGTATGTGAATTTCATGGTTCTCTGCATAATTAAAAAATGTGATCTGATCTTCATCTAAGTCAATGTTATTGACAAACATAATTTGCCTAAAATAATAACACAAAAAATTCAGATCTTTTTACATGTTTATTGAGAATAAACATAAACAACTCATATTGCTAGTGAAAAAAGTATGTGAACCCTTGGGATGATGACCTCAGAAAAGCTAATTTTGGCAGGTGTTAGCATACCTGGAAGCAGAGTTTTGGAGGTGTGAACCACTCAAACATTGAGTTTGCTCCACACAAGAAGAATATGCTTATGTAAGCCATGCCTCAGCCAAAAAGCTTCCAGAGGATCTACAATCAAGAATTGTTGATTTACATGCTGGAAAGTGTTGCAAAGTGCTTTCAAAGACTTTAGAAATTCATCAGTCTACCAGCTCTACAGTCAAACTTTCCCAGTCAAAATGACTCCAAAAGCACAACAAATTCAATCAATGCGGTAAAGACACAACGGCAAGTGACAGCCAAAGATTTGAAGACATCATTGGAACTTGCTAATCTCTGTGTTCATGAGTCTACAGTATGTAAAACATTGAACAAGCAGGATGTTTATGACTATGCTGCTTACTAAAAAGAACCTTGCTGCATGCCTGAAATTTGAAAAAGAGCACAGTGACACTACACAGCCGTACTGGCAAAATAATTAAACTAAGACCTAAGGCATTAAAAGGGCACTGCATATCAGTGATGCAACAGTGCAATGACGTAAAACACCTGAGCAAGTCTACAACGGAATTCACCTTAACCCAGCAGAGGTGCTATGAGATGACTTGAATAGAGCCATACACATGTCCAAAGAATATGACAGAACTAAAGCAGTTGTGCCAGGAAGAATGGGCTAAGATTCCTCCTGAGGGATGTGCAGGTCTGAGCCACAGCTGCAGGAAGCGCCTGGTTGGGGTTACTGCTGTTAAGTGAAGGGTCTACCAGTTATTAATTATAAAAGGGTTCACATACTTTTTCCACGAGTTATTTATGGTTGTTCTCAATAAAGACATAAAAACATTTATTTATACATACAATACATTTTGTATGTAATTATTTTAGGCAAATTATAGTTGTCAATACCCTTGACTTAGATGATAATGAAATTACATTTTATGTAATTTATTATAAATTCCAAAAGGTCCACATATTTTTTTTGCCATTGTACATTGTTCACAAAACAAAAGTCAGTAAAACACCTTTCATACCTTTATTTTACAACACAGCAAACAACAAAATGGTTTAGGGGAACTTCAGTTTCTACAGTATTATTTTCAGCTCATCATCTATAGTGGGAGTGTAGCTTAACTGATATATTACAGCTACAGTACTTTTTGAAGAGTGGATGGTCTGAGACATTGTAAGATTTCACTTTCATCTTGTAGCATTTACAGCAGATACTGTTAGTTATCTACAGTAGTGTGAAAATTTGGGACACTCCATTAAAAATTTAGTTCTTTATGAAGTAACTGGAAGATAGTTATAGGAAAAATCTTAGTGAGGTTATTTTAGCCAAAGGGTGTCATAACGTTTTCATAAAGTTAGCTGAAATAGTTTTCCGACAAACATCACCTCACATGATGTTGTGTTGTTCTCAACAAGAGTGGATAAAACAAAAGACCTTTTTGTGCTTTTTCCTCCATTTTCCTTTGTGTATGCCTAAATTGTGTGGCTACATTCCTTCTATGAGACCGATGGGAATTTGAGTTCAGAGAGTTCAGAGTCTGGAGAGCTACTGCCACTACGGTCACTGTATGTGTCTCTGAAAAGGAAAAGGATTGAATAAACAAACAAAATATATCAAAACATTAAAAAAAGTAGCATGCTATCCATGCTATATTTCTGTACTCCTAGCACTGAATGCTATATACAGTTGCATCTCAAAGATAATAAAACCCAAAAGTCACAGTCTCAGAAAATTAGAATATTTGTTATAATATACATTAGAAGATACATTTTTTAAAAAGGATATTTTACATGATGAGACACCATGACTTTCCCAGATGGAACCTTTTCATAATATTCTAATTTTTAGAGAAAGTGAATTTTGGGTTTTATTAAAGTCATAATAATCGAAATTCTAAGAAATAAAGGCTTGACATATTTCACTCTGTGTGTAATGAATCTATATATGAATTTCAATTTCTGAAAGGAATGTGAAGAAATATTTAACTTTTTCACAAAATTAAATTTTTTTAGATGTATCTGTATATCTGTGTGACTAAAGAAAAAAACTAATTCTAGATTCAGATGAATCCCAAAATTTAAGTAATTAAGTAGGGCATTTACAAAACACTGAAGCAATTAAAATGAAGAATGAGAATTCAGGTGGACATTGTTACCGTGGTGAAAGTCTGCATCCTTTGAGCAGGTAGCTCTGAAGTTTTCCTGCCGCTGCTAAAAGCAGCCCAAAATAAGGAGGTGAAGGCTTAATAGGGCGAGAGGTGAACTCTGGATGATACTGCACTCCAACAAAATAAGCATGATCTGTCAAAACATAAAAACCTTAGATACCCTAATCAAAGTCTTTCATAAAAGTTAGGTGCAAGGCATTATATTTTTCCCAACCTTCAAGTTCAATGACTTCCATTCGCTGCCCTTCCACATCCTCACCCACAAAGTGAAGTCCCTTCTCCTCAAAGTAGTGTTTCAATTCTGGATTCACCTGGACAAATAGAGATACAAGGACAAAAATGCAAGCATTTAAGATTCTGTATTACACTCCATATACTTAAAAGAGATGTTAATATATGTTAATTTTACATCCAGCAGCCTCCAGAATTATTGGCACCCCTGGTTAAGATGTGTTAAAAGCCTTTAAAAAAACATTTTTGAATGAGCATAATCTCACACTGAAAATTGTAAAAACCTGACATTTAACTCAATTAGACACTAAGACTATTTTTAATAAAATCATATGTGCCACACTTATTGTACCCCTACCTATTTCAATAAAATAAATGTAATTAGTTTTTAGAGTTGATAAAACATAAATAGAAACTTTTAGTAATTAATGATTTCCTGTGTCCCTGGGGTATAAATATGATGTGACGTTTTATTGCTCTTAGCCACATGTAAAACACAGGAGAGCATGCTGTTCAAGTAAAGCAGATGTGTCGACCTTCGTAAGGTAAGTAATAAAAACTAGTTAATCGCCTAAATCTGCCTGTATCTACAGTCAGAGGAATAATAAAGGTTAAATCTGGAACAATGACAAACAAGGCTAGATGAAGACCCAAGTTTATCTTGCCACCATGCACAGTGAGGAGGATGATAAGAAGAATAAAAAATTTCTCCAAAGCTCACTGAGAACTGCACCAAGGAGTGGTATCTTGGGGTCATAAAGTCTCCTTGACAATGATATGACACTATCTCTATGCCAACAAGCTGTTTGGGAAACACACTGGGAAAAAGCCTTTCTTACCTTTACCTTTTCTAATCACAAACAAACTTATGGAGTTTGCTAAGAAATATTGGGACTTCAACTGGAAACGTGTGCTTTGGTCAGATGAGACTAAAATTGAGCATTCTGGCAACAAACATTCCAAGTGGGTCTGTTTAAACCAAAGGACGAGTATGCGGAAAATAACCTCATGCCCACTGTGAAGTATGGTGGAGGATCTGTGAGCAGTTTCTCTTCCAAAGGCCATGGGAACTTTGTTAGAGCCATGACATCATGAACTCTTTGAAATACCAGGACATTTAAAATCAAAATCTGGTGGCCTCTGCAAGAAAGCTATAGGTTGGTCTTCATTGGGTTTTCCAGCAATAATTGTGGCACACATGATTTTATGTAAAAAATTATTTCTTAAATGTGGGCCTTTTCCCCCCAATGAATAAATGTACTTCAATTAAAGGTAGGATTTCACTCTTTTTTGTTTAGTGAGCCTGTATTTTTCAGAATTTGTTTTAAATTAGAAACCTAAGAACACATCATAACCGAGGTGCCAATAAGTGTGAAGAGCACTGTATAATTATTTTTTTAACCTCAAAGCGATGTCTGTGCCTTTCATCAACATATTCAGCATCTCCATATAATTTCCCTAAAATGTGAAAACAAGAAGTATTTCAATTAAGTAGCATCTCATTCCAGTACTAACGTCATCTGAGTGCCCTACTCTGCATTATTATAAATGAGTACAGAAGATCATGCTTCTGTTTCAATACTGGTAACTTACTCAGAATGCTTGATTTGCTTTTGAAGATAGTTCTCCTTTTCCCTAGCCTCATAGTGCCACCCAATTGTCCGGGATTATGTTCTGGCATGTCAATCACCTGCATTGACAGAGAAGAGAGCCTTAGTCATTAGTTATATTAATAATTGTAGGTTTGTAATTTGCATATTTAATCATTTAGTGCATATAATAAAAAAATACTTACTACAGGGTGCTTTGTTTCAGGATCAAATTCAGTAGAGTTGGCATCTGTCCAAAGAGACAATAAGAAAGGCATTAAAACTGACTTTATATAAACATATCACTGCAGAGATTTTTAGTGTAATTACCTTGCCAGCCAAGGATATTGCGAGAAAATTCGCACACAGCAAGCTGCATACCTAGACAAACACCTGTAATGACAACACTTTCCTTATTCTTGGATATGTCAGCATACATTCATACTTAACGTACATACATGGCAGTTAATAAAACCACAAAAGTGGTGATAGGTCTTTTTTAGGTTATGACAGGGGAATATTAAGTCTTCTTACCTAAAAATGGCTTTTTCTGTTTTCTTGCCCAGTTAATAGCTTGTATTTTGCCTTCTGTACCTCGTACACCGAAGCCTCCAGGTACCAAAACCCCACTGAAAACAAAAATAAATCTTCAAACAGTAAGTATACAGATTAACAAAACATTTTTTTTTCCAGAGTTTTTATGTATCAAATATACATTACCATATTTCCCCAACAATAAGCCATGGGCAATACATGAGTTTCACAAACCTGGCATTGGGTGCGGCTTGCTTAAATGGGGCAGCCTATATAAAAACATGAAAACACATCCGCTAAAAGTATAACTCAGTGCATGCAGACGTCATCCCCTAATGATTATTTTAATTTAAATGTACTGTTTACCGCACCAATTAACAATTTGAAAAGCAGCACAAAGCCAAGATAGATCAGTGAAGATGTTCTGTCACTTATTTGCCGCTGCTCTGTGTTGTGCCAAAATCCTTCCCTAGTGCCGCATATAATGCAATACATTCTCTCAGCACGCACAGATTTTCTGAATATTGCACAAACATGCCTTCATGTACAACTCGCACATTATACTGCACAGGTATTTACGTGTGTATTGATTTAGCACTGAACACAGCATGATGCTAAAACAGAGCTGCTTTTATTCAAATATCGTGCCAGAAATTAACAATTATTCATGTTACTGATACAACTTCAGTAAAATTCAGTTAAAACACTGGGATACAAAATGAAAGCTCCAAGACACTTGCTCCCTTGATTTTGGCACAACACCTGTATCATGTAGGTCTTGCATTGAATCATGATATCGGTAAGTTCAAAATGTTATCAATCTAATTTTTCATGCTCAACTACGTTATAATGTCATTACCGGTATAGAGTTGCAAAAGTCTCTAGAAGCCAAGTTGATAAATGAAAATTTTCTGCGGCTTATAGAATGGGGCGGACTTTAATGTGGGGAGGCCTATCGTTGGGGAAATGCGGGACTACTTTACTTTTCTTAATCTTTTATTTTTAACCAAATTAATGCTTGTTTGCACTACAGTCTAGCTGTGCACTGTGTGACAGCTGGCTAGACCACTCACTTAGCACTGCAGAGTTTCTGCCAAGCCTCATGGTACTTCACTGGCTCGTCCTGCAGTGTACTTTGCTCCAGGTCTGCAGAGTCTATGTACTGAAACCATAAGGTAATTCAATGATCAAAAAGAACACACTCATATCCTCAGAGGGAAGCCAAACCAGCCCAAAAAATATTAATTACAAAATGAATTGTCTAACTGACAGGAGATTGTTGTCAAGAATACTCCTTACTTTGACCTCTAGCTTGTAGTTGATTGCAAGGGCAGAATGCTCTAGGGCTTTAATGACTGAGGCATAGGAGTCTGAAAACTTTGTGTACTTTCCCACCAGTGCAATCGAGGTGTTTTCCAAAAGTCTGTCAGACCTGTTCAAAACACATAAATCACACTAAATAGCAGGCAAACAGTTTCACCCATGCAGGCACCATGTTCAGAGTAGTGCTTTATGGTGCTAAAGGACATTTTCACCTATCAGACATTTCTTTCCACTTTGTGAGCATTTTACGGGGCCTCATCTCAATGGGTAGGTCCAATCTTCTGCAAAAGTATTCCACCATGCCCTGATCCTCCAAGAGCAAAGGAACTCTATAGATTGAAGACACATCCTGTATGCAGATGACCTAAAAAAAATAAGTACGGAATGTGAACACCCAGGAAAATTTCCCTCTCAGTTGTTTGTAGACATGTTCTTTCTCCAGTCGCACTCACTTTTACATGTACAGTAAAAACAGCCAAATCATCAACACATAGTAACAATCAAGACTGCATTCATGTTAGCTCAGTTATAGTGCATGTACAGATACCTGCTCTGGCTCCACATGACAAAACATAGAGATCTTCTCTTTCACTGCAGTGTCCAGAGGTGTGGAACAACGGCAAACAATCTAAATAAAAAGAAAAATAGAGTTATTAAAAATACAATACAGTTAATGTTGAATTTGTTTTTAAAGTGCTGAAAGTCAACTTTAACATATACAAACATCTATAATGATACAACACATTGCAAAGGTCTACATACATAATCCTCATCATTTCAGGGAACCAAAAATAGCTGTAACTGCTTGGCAGACTGTATTTCATCAGTTCACACAGGGAAGACGTCAAAATGTAAGTATTTGCATAATCATTTATATTTCTACTTAGCATGAGGGTTAAAGAAAAGTCAAAGCCAGGGGATGAAAAAGGTGACAAACCTCTGAACACCCTGGGTGGTCTGGGGCGTCAGTCAGGCTATGACCAAAATGGATTTACATTTGTTATTTTTGGGGTTGGGGTGGGGGTGCAGTGCTCTACACACTGTGGCTGGGGATTGTAATCAACCATGAATGGTGTCATTTTATTATTTTTACATATAAAATATTTACTATATTTGATCAAGTTGTTTAAAGAGAATATAGGGAAAGTCAGTGGTTGTAACTTTTCTTAAAGCAGTACATGCTTTTTGGTGATTATTCCTTATGAAACACAGCAGTAAAGACAAGCATGGTCCAGAAAAAAAGAAAGAAATTTGTGTAATTAAAACAGCCATTAAATCATGAAGTATATTCTGTATCTCCTCTTGACACATATATTGCCAGTTGTCTTTTTTTAAGGTGTGATGTTTTCAGTATATAGGTATGAGGAAAACTCAATATCACAATCTAACAAACTTTACCATGGTTCTCCAGGATTACTCCTTTAACATCACAATTCTGCTGACAACACACAAATGACCAATTTGAGATAAAGTGGAGCAATTTATCTCAAAAGTCTGCATCTCAAAATCAAAATTTTCTAAATGTAATTATTAAGCAATAACAAAAAAAAGAAACTTAACAATAACAAATGACCTGTCAGACCATGAATCAAGTTGAATAAAGAAGAAAAGAAAAAATTAATTTCCTCAAAAAGATTTATCAAAATATGTCCACAAAAGAGAATGCCAAGATGACCGTTCCCTAAAAAGTTGAGCTTTGGGATAAACTGTTACAGACACTTATTCTCATGTTCAAACTGTAAAGGCTTCATTTTAGTCATGTTTCACGTTATTCCCCATCTATGGTATTAAATTGGTCTTTAATTGGGAAGTTGGTTTAGTAAAACAACTGCTAAAACTACATGTTGGGCTCAAACATTCCATTGAGATAACACAGAAAAAAAAGCCATTTAACTAACCAAATCTGGAGACAGGCCCAGCCCACGAAGCTCCCGCACACTGTTCTGTGTTGGTTTAGTCTTCTGCTCTCCTGTAGTGCTGGGCTGACAACACAGCCAGAAATAATCAGGATAAGATAATCCCATCTTTACTGCAACTGTAAACATTGGGGTTTAACGTGCTTTGAGTGTAAATACTGAATAAGATGCTGAAGTGGATAAATAAAATCATGTTTGTCCTCATACCTGAGGAACAAGGCTAACATGGATGTTGCAGAAGTTCTCCCGTTTCACCTTGAACTGAAATTGTCTGAAGGCTTCAATGAAAGGCATGCTCTCAATGTCTCCTACCGTGCCCCCAAGCTGTGGTAAACAATCATACATCTCTACATAACTACAAAAAAACACCCCAAGGTTAACATAGCATCACCACAAACCTAGCACACGTGGATGAGGAAATTATACCTCGATGACACAGACTTGGGGCTCAATACCATCATCATCCACCGAGACCTTTGCTTGATGCATGACCCATTCCTGAATGGCATCTGTGATGTGTGGCACCACTGCAAAAAAGTTGATTCAATTATTTAGCACTTTAACAATTCCTTTATTCATTTACATTTACGCACATGAATGATCACCATTCTGCAAACAAATCACAGCACAGCGCTCGACTATATAAATGATTATGATGAATACAAAAAAAAAGATTGTATTACTACGAACCCTTGAAAATCTGTCCTTATAACAATAAATACAAATGAACACACAAATACATAAATACATTTTTTTAAATTTATTTTTTAACAAAACTAAGTGGTTGAAACAAATCAGTTTATAAGACTTAGTCAAATGACCCCAGGTTCACCAATAAAGACTCACCTTGAACAGTTTTGCCAAGATAATCTCCTCTCCTTTCTTTCGTTATAACAGACTGGTATATCTTCCCAGTAGTCAGGTTGTTGTCTTTGGTTAGTCGTATGTCTAGAAAGCGTTCATAGTTTCCCAAATCCAGGTCAACTTCACCACCATCATCCAGGACAAATACCTCACCTGTAAAACAGTGCTTTTATTAGTAGAGCCGACACTAAAGGTCCCTTTAAACCATCAGCAGTGAAACATGCTGTTCATCAGCAAACTTACCATGCTCATAAGGAGAGAAGGTGCCAGCATCAATATTAATGTAAGGATCAATCTTGATTGCAGTGACATGAAGACCACATGATTTAAGTATTGTCCCCACACTGCTGGCAATGATGCCTTTTCCAATTCCTGATATCACTCCCCCTGTGACCAGGATGTACTTCATTTTGTGTCAATACCTGTTTTATACTGAAATAGAAAAATATTATCTACACCAATCAAACATTAACTGAACACCTACAGTACAGGCCATATGTTTGGACACACCTTATCATTCAATGTGTTTTCTTTATTTTCATGACCATTTACATTGGTAGATTCCTCCAGGCTGTGTAAGGGCTATTTCACTAAGAAGGAGAGTGATGGAGCTGCGGCAG
>JBBIGC010000007.1:14711367-14725717 GCA_037576955.1 Lepidarchus adonis | reverse complement strand
GATAGATAGATAGATAGATAGATAGATAGATAGATAGATAGATAGATAGATAGATAGATAGATAGATAGATACTTACGTACTTACTTATTTACTAACGGACTGATGAGCAGACTATATTTGTCCCTATGAAGAAACTGTCTTGTTGCACAATCACAAGGCATTTCACAACATCATAGGATCATCAGTAAACAGACATTCCACACAAGTGTGGATAGAAGGAGGGAGAACAATAAAAAAGAAAGAAAGAAAAAGAAAGAAAGGGTAAATCCAAAAATAGGACAGGATGGCGCACTGCTTGCATGAATACTTAACACTACTGTCAGACAGAGAGAGCCAAACAATGAATGAGCCTTTTACAAGTGTGGTGTGAGCAATGTGCTGAAGGAGAAAGACACATATGCCACACAGAGCAAATCCTCAATGCTTTAATGGTCATGAATAATTAGGGCATTCTCTCACAGAGCAGATGTCTCTTTCTGCATTAGCCTCACTCTAAAAGAAGCAGCATCTCATACATCTCACACAGGGAGAGTGATAGAGAGCATTCTGAGAGAGTGGCCAAGACCAGGCTGACCCTTCAATAATGGACCCCTGACCGACCGGCAATCTCTGTCCCTCATACTGCAAGACAGACACATTCGCACACACACACTCACATACACAAACCCTGGAGGGCTAAGCGCAGGAGGATGGTGGACGGGGCATCTTTCAGCATTGCTTCCATTGTACCACTGAGGCCTATAAATTATTCACCACCACTCAAATATTGATATGGAAATCACCATCCAGACAAGTGACAGCCAACATATAGATAGCACACGCTCCATTTTCTCACCACTCACTCTTGGCTGTGGTTCTCTTCACATACATCTTACAGGCATTCCCTCGAATACGTTCATCTTAGTTGTCCCAGTATGAGATGTCTGAATGTGTTTACATGAATATAATAGCTGCAAAAAAAGTGAAAGAAGGAATTAAATGGCAATAATTATAAATATTTGTCAATCCTTTGAATGATGCACTTACATGCACTCAAATAATATGATGACAGAAAAATTCTGGATTTACAAGAAATGTTTTCTACATAACTTATTTCCTCTCTGCAGCTGTTTCGCAAGTCACCAAAAAAGCATATAAAGAAGGACAATGCAGTAGATTGGTTCTACTATAGGTCCAAATGCAACATAGCAGTTAAATAACATTTCAAAATAATATTTATATGAATTTTTGTGCTGTGCTGGTGCAGGTGTGTTAATTTAAGAATACTTTCAGGACATATCTTCTCTAACTTGCTATAGTGGAGCAGGTATGGAGATACAAGATTAACAGTACTTGGGGAATACTCCAAATGTCTTTATTCAGTTTAATGAGCACAACAATTGGCTTTAATTGAGTATAAAATATCGTAGTATGATCAATTGAAGGACCATGTCATTATTGTGAACTTAAACATACACACAGTTGTACTGGATGTCCGATGTATTCCTCTTAGTTCCATCAAAAGCAGCTCTGATGTAAAACATGTCTTTATCTATGGTCTCATGACAGCAGATGAGTGTGTTCATGTTACTGTTACATGCCAAACATGCTCAAAAGGTCACTGTTGAATGAAGCGCATTCAGGCTCATGCTCATATTGATTCAACCTGCCTAACTGCCAATGGTGAAGGGAGAACATTAGGCACAGAGAGACACAGAAACAGTCGACCACTTGTAAAGGTTGACAAACATGCGTTTGTGATGCAGAGAGGGCAGTCCACGTGGGCTGCGGCCTGCGCGAGGCTAATTCTCCACACCATTCACTGGCAATGTGTGAAGGTCATCCCAGGAAAACATGTGACACTCCATATATTGATTCCACTATTCTTCAAAATTATTTACTGAGGGGGAGACAACATCAGCACAGTGTAAACACTGTTGACTTAGAAGCCAGACAATCGATTCTCTAGACTCATTTATAGCACTTTTTATCTTTTCACTATAGTGGATAAGCACAGTGTATACTGGACCAGTCACACCTAATGAAAGGTCTATATGATATAATGTGATACAAAATAATAATATATAATAATAATAATAATAATAATAATAATAATTGTCACTATATGACTAAAATATCAAATATCTCAGTGTCACATATAGGTTGACAAAGTGATGGGCAGCTTTATTTAAAACCAATATAAGTATAATTGGATATAATAACATAAAATATATTTCAGTGATCTGAAGCTTATCCAAGTGGCAAGAGAAAAAAACAGACCTTTGAGATTTGTAACACATTGTAGTATTTGTTTTTAGAAAGTTGTTACTAAGTAAAAATACAAGTATTCCATTTTGGTCAAGAACATATCTTCTAAATGAACAGTTATTTATCATTTCAAAGTGATTTTAGAATTCCCATCTCATGCCTTTTATCCAGCTGGTGTTATGTCACTCAGTCTTTCCAGATGTTTAAATAACATTTGGTCTCAAAGACTTTCAGTAAGTGGTTTTAACAATATAGTTACTGAATATTCTGTTGCAGTTAGTTCTGACCTCCCTGAGAGGCGTTTTCCCCATAATGCACTCTGACCTAATCTCTTTTTCTGTTGTTGCCCCCAGGCTCTGGAACAGTCTCTTGTCCCACATTAAGTTATATCCCACTACTAACAAGCCCTATTCTCTGGCTTTTACTTAAGTTTGAAGTTGCCTAATGGTTTTTGTCAAGTGAAGGCATTAAGCTTTAACCTCCTCTTAGTGCATTTTAGTTTTTCTTATTTTGTCTATTTTATATTGTATTGCTTTGTTTATTATTTTTTTTATATTCCTTCACTTATTTTTTAATCTAAATGCTTTCGCTTATTTGTGTTTTCTGTCTGTATGTTCTTGTGCTTATATTCTTCTTTTGCTTGTTTTTTAAGTCCCTTAGTCTTATTCTTTATCAATTCTATTTACGTATGTATACTGGTTTCCATCTGTATCGACTGGAAAGCACATTTGTGTTTCAGTTACAGTTAGTGTTTTTAATTCAAAGTGAGCTGCTGATATGATGCACATGTTACACTAGTGTAAAGTGTGCAGCTACCGTTAGTTCTATTGCGCTATTAATATGTAACGTGATCACATATTGACTCAATAAGCACCTTGATATTTTCAGTGTACACATCCTTACGTTTTTCTATCAGTAAGTTGTCATTGTTGTTTCAGAATCTAATAATACAAATCAAAAACTGTGGCATAATCATGATAATACATTTGAGGTGGTTTTATATGTGGATAGTGGCTCGCAGGTTTAAACGACACTTTGCTAAACCTATTATAATGTGCATTAGAAAGAGGGTTTTTTGTAATTTTTAGCTGTAGTAACAGTTAAATGTTTCTGTATGTGCTGCTGTGCTTCTGTCAGCATGTTTGCGAAAAGTGAAACTTCTGCATTTTATCCCACAAACCCATGCAAATCGTTTGACCTCGAACATTCATTTCTCTCTAATTGGGCAGCACCACAGGAAGTAGACAACTGCATTCGGTGCATGGCACACACAAACAAACACACACTCAGACACACAGGCACACTCTGTCCTGGAGATCCAAGGTCTTCCTCCATTGTTTCACCCACAGTACACAAGAGACACTGATCAACTTACTGTTCCTTGAAGCTCCAGAAAATCAGTCAGCAGCAGCAGAAGCAACAATCTGTTCTAAAAAAATATCATAATTTCGCATGCAGGGACATGCTAATGCTAATGACAGTACAGGGAGGCAACCAAATGATGATGTCTTTTATGTGCTTGTTTCCATCAGATACTCCAGCCTGCAGTCTTCTGCTTACCAGCCCTCATTTCACCAAACACTTTCCACACATCCAAAATCATGTCCTCCTCACCTTCCAGTGCAAAAAGGAAACATAAGTAACACAGTACACCATTAGAAAAAGAGCCACAAAGGGTTCTTCAAAAGTTTGAGTGATTCCAGATATGAATTAAGAATTAAGTTTTAAGAAATTTTCACATTATTAAAAGACTCTTTACCAGTTCAAAGACTCTTCCTTTAAATCATGTTGAGGTTCCTTAAACATTACAATGTTTCTTCACACTCACACATTCATTGAAAGGCCTTTATTTAGCACAAGGATACTGCTATTGTGCAATACTGTAAAAGTACCATTGACTGAATTCACCATCTTGAATTAGCAATGGTTGATTTACAAGCTATTAGTGCTTATTGTTTTTAATCTGCTACTCCCAGCTCTCACTTGCAGCAAATTTTAATAAAATATTTTTTAAAAACCTTCAGATCTGATTTTTTTTTCACAGTTCATTTTGGAATCTCTGAAGGGCTAGAGCATTAGATTAAAACATTAATGTATTTGGTAGTGGCACCATAGAACAGAGGAAGTTAGAATTTTTGAAAAAATAAATACAATATAGAAAGACACTGAACTAGATTAGCAATATGAATGTTGATAGTGTAAGCAACCAGCATGGTGCACAACTGATAGTTAATGCCAGTATTTGTTTATTTGTTATTTTTTATTATTTTTATATTGTGCTTTTTAAAATTGTCATTATGTTCAAAATGAGAATCAGATTGGTGATTAAAGAAGATTTAAGTTACTTGGAACAGGTTATGGTTGTTGGTGCCAGAAAGGCAGGTCTGAATATTTCAGAAACTGCTGATCTACTGGGATTTTCACACACAACCTTCTCTAAGGTTCACAGAGAATGGTCAGAAAAAGAGAAAATATCCAGTGAGTGGCAGTTGTGTGGATGAAAAGACCTTTTCTGAAGTCAGAGGTCAGAGCTAAATGAGCAGATTCAAGATCATAGAAAAGCAACAGTAGCTGAAATAACCACTCAACACATCACACAATCACACAACACATCAAACCTTGAAGCAGATGGGCCACAGCAGCAGAAGACCACACTCATGTCAGCTATGAGCAGGAAACTGAGGATAGAATTTGCACAGTTTCACCAAAATTACAATACAAGACTGGAAAATCACTGCCTCGTCTTTTGATTTCAGCTGCAATAATCAGATGGTAGGTTCATAATGTGGTGTAAACAACATGAACCCATGGATCTATCTGACCTTGTGTCAACAGTTCAGACTGGTAGTGATGGTGTAAAGGTGTGAGGGACATTTTCTTAGCACACTTTGGGCCCCTTAGTTCCAATTGAGCATAGTTTAAATGCCACATCCTACCTGAGTATTATTGCTGACCATGTCCATCTCTTTGTGGTCACAGTGTACTCGTCTTCTGATGGCTACTTCCAGCAGGATGATGCACCATGTTGCAAAGCTCACATCATCTCAAACTGATTTCTTGAACATGGCAATGAGTTCACTGTACTACAGTGGCCTCCGCAGTCATCAAATCTGGATCTAAAACAGCAGATTTGAAATGTGGTGGAACAGGAGATTAATATCATAAATGTGGAACCAACAAATCTGCTGCAACTGCGTGAGGCTGTCATGTCAATATCTCTGAGGAATGTTTCCAAGCTCCTTTAAGGTGAACACAGTGGAAAACTGTTCTGTGGTCTGACAAATCAAGTTTTGAAATTATTTTTGGAAATCATGAAAACTGGGCTGAAGAGGAGAGACCAGACATTTTTAAGGGGAAGCCTTGTTTTTTTCAG
This sequence comes from Lepidarchus adonis, assembly GCA_037576955.1. Taxonomy (NCBI): domain Eukaryota; kingdom Metazoa; phylum Chordata; class Actinopteri; order Characiformes; family Lepidarchidae; genus Lepidarchus; species Lepidarchus adonis. Next base: position 14,720,096 of record JBBIGC010000007.1, on the reverse strand, counting down.
CAAGACAAAGCCAAAACACATTTTGCACATATTACAACAGCATGAGTCAGTAGAAGCAACGTGTCACCAAACCTATAAACCCCTTCGGTAAGACACTGACTATATCATTGTTTTATTATATTATGAGACACAATGACATCACCCACACTGAAATGTAAAGGCCACTGGAGGACTGTAAATGTGCAGGACAGTGTTATTGTGGCTGTTAAAAATAAGGCATTTCCCACTGGCTTTCATTGTGTCTGTGTGCTCTCCACCCTCCTCTCACTCTACCTTACCGGCAGTAAGAGGGTGCTGTCTGCACTGCGTCTCCCCCACAGTTTCCTAGTGTAGATGACAACACTGCGTGGGGGAGCAGAAAAACAGGATGCAGCCTATGTTCTCTTTGGCCAGTGGGCCAGCCCGCTGCATGTTCAACCTGAAGCTCTGCAAAGCATTACTCAGTATTGTGCCTGTGGTCATAGATACTCATGCATTTTCATATATACAGTATGTACCTTCATGAATCAGGACACAAACACATACACAAAATAGGGGAGTTCCTATTGTCAGTTGCTTATGTTGTTTCGAAGTCAAAGGTCATCGGCAAGTGTCCATGTGTATGTGTGTTCGTCCCATAACTCTCAATCACTGGAATCATTTGCATTTCAGCCCACTCCATGGACATCCAGAAAAGGCCACTGCCACATTATCAAATGAGAAAAGATGAATAAGGACATAACACAGACAGCCTGCCCTCCAGAAAAAGGACACACAGTGCAGTTGGCCTTAAAAAGATTACCTCAGAGTCAAACATACTTTGTCTCAAGGAAACAAAGAGACCACAATTTATTGCTGATTATATTTCCTTTTCTTGAAAAAAAACTTAAAACAGTACTTGCTATTACTGTAATAATTATTAGTTATTGTGATTAGTAGTAAAAAGATCATAAAAGGGTTTGGCTTATTTACATAACAAGTTTTAACTCAGTGAAAAGGTAAAAGGGTTTGTGATATTGGATTCTCTCTGATGAGGGGTGTGTGCGTGAAAGAGAGAGAGAGAGAGAGAGAGAGAGAGAGAGAGAGAGAGAGAGAGAGAGAGAGATGAGAGAAGGCAGCAAACTGCTGAATTGATCGGTGTCATATGCTCGTGCTCTAGGGAAGCCTGTTTGTACCCAGGCTTTATTTTTACCAGAAGTGAGAGAGAGAGAGAGATACAGAATGTGTTTGTGTGTTTGTGCGTGCGCATGCTTGTGCGTGTGCGTGTGCTTGTGCGTGTGCATGCGTGCGTGCGTGCGTGCGTGCGTGTGTGGGTTTGGGTGTGTGTGTGGGTGAGGGGGTGGATGTTTTCTCTTCTGTCAGCTAATTGACTCACAGATGTCAGGAGGAGTAGAGGGGGGCACGGCACCCTTTAACACGCCTTTCAACCCCAGCAAACACACACACACACACACACACACACACACACACACACACACACACACACAACAAACAGGGCAAGCAGCACACTCAGGCAGCCCATCACAGTGTGTGCGTCTGTGTGAGAGAGTGAGCAGGACTGCGTGTGTGCTGGAGGGGGAGGGGAGAGGGGAGATGGGGGATGGGTGTCAAGAATGTGGCTTCTTTTGTGTGTTATTAGTGAGACAAGAGTGGATACACAGGCTGTCAGGTGTGTGAGACAGCAGCTCCCTGCTCACAACTGAGCTCCTGCACCACTCACAACCAGAAGGCCCTGAAGTGATGGGTGGGTGAAAAATCGGGTCGTCTTATGCCAAATACACCTGTGCTGATCAGGTGATGCATGTTTGACACCTGAACAAAATCTCATAACAGGCTGCCTGGTAGCTGCTGTTTTCTCCCATGAACCCAGCATAAAGCAAATTATGCATAACTGTAATGAAACTAGAGGTTCCCAAGCTGAAGCTTTCTCATCCTATACATGTTGGTGTTTTTATGCTGCTTCATTTCATTGCTACATTATAGGTAGCAGGCTCCTTAAAACATGATTACACCTGTTGTTTAATCTATTTTAATGTCATACACCAGTGTTTTTCACCTACAGTCCTTAGGATCCACTGCCCTGCACAGTATCAGTTAATTGTGACCTCAGCACACCTGATTCAGCACGGCAGCTAATTAGCAAGCCCTTCATGAGCTGCATGAGCCGAGAATACCTGATACTGTACAGGGCATTACACAGGATGGGAGTTTAAAACCACCATCATACAGTCTCAGTAAGCTCAAAAACTAGTGTGGTGTGGTGCATTAGTCATGTGGTTTGCACTCTGTATGCATTTGGGGTATGGGCAAATTGAGAAATGTAATTTCTTTGTGGAATAATACATGTATTTATGCATCTCCCTCAATCTCTCTCTCTCTCTCTCTCTCTCTCTCTCTCTCTCTCTCTCTCTCTCTCTCTCTCTCTCTCTCTCTCTCTCTCTGTGTGTGTCTGTCTGTCTCTTTCTATGAGAGTTTTTTGTCTGTTGAACTGACATCTCTCTCTGCTTACTTGGTTTCTGGTGCAACGCTCCTTAGTCCCCTTTCCCTGTTGCCTCAAGTATCCTCAGGCCAATGCTATGGAATATGCCTCAGTCTCAGTGCTAATTATTCAAGCACAGCCACCTCATTATTAACTGGGCTGAGATAATAAAAGATTCATATGCCGTTGGTATTGCCACTGTGAACGCAGCCCCTCTCTCAGTCAACTCTTCCAACCTCTGATAGATTGGCACAGAAGATTCCTCTTGGTAAGACAAGAAAGAATTAAATAAACTTTATGAGGCCAAACTTGCTGGTAGTACAAAGCACAGTAATACTAAAGTCCTCTAACATACTGAGCTATACTAGTTCAGTTAGTACTGATTTTTGAAGAACATGATCTACAAGACTCCATCTTTGGCTCAATGAAGGGGGTAATCTTTAGGAATTAGGAATACTGCTGTTTTTAAATGTCAGCACCCATAATGCCTGAGGTAAGACAACATCATGCTCCACTGCAGCCCATATGCAAATTCATTTTTCGCAGTTAAAAAAAAACTATAGCTTAAAATTCCATGGAAAATGATTTAGCTTAAATAAAAGATCTTCATGTTATTACTGGCTGTGAAGGGGCATCAAGCTGTGCCTTGTTGCGCTGGCAGGCACAAAAAAGCCTGACTTCATGCGACTGACTATAACGCTGGAGACCTGTGGTAGGGCTGACTTTCTAAGCAGTAGATGACTGATTTCAGACTAGGGGTTTCATATGGAATTTTTCTGATTTTACTCTCACATTTGAAACACTGTGTACTTCCTGAGTGAGCAAGCTTGCTGCTGATTTCAGCAAAATAAAAAAAGGGAATCGCTTTTGTTGCGCTGAGCTTGCTAAACACATGAGGAATTTGTCTTTGGGAGTATGCATACATATGACATGTAAAATACTGTGACAATATCAGGGAAGAGAACAGACCGAGAACTATCCTAAAGTTGCTCTTTATTTGAACCGATAGCACAAACGTACAACACTCCTAATGCCTGGTGGCTCACTGGAGGCCAGAAACCAACATGCATTATCTACAGCCACTAGTTTTCATACAGCAGCCAACTCAACACCCAAAACCACGCCATACAACACACACACATGAACCAGCAGACGAAAAACACCATTAGCTAACAACAATACTTACTCTAGCAAACAGCTCACAAAAGAATGCAAATGTGTTGGTGAGTACTCAGAGTTCACAGATGCCACAGTAATAAACAGACCAGACAAGTTTACAAGACTATTATCTTAATTGTTTTCTGAACTTGTTTGCTCAGTGAAACAATGTTAAGAAATACACTTTCAGTCCAAAAGTTTGTAGACACCTGTTCACCTATCAGTTTCTCCCGAAATGAGAGGGCATTAATATGATGTGTGTTTTCCTAAAATCTAAATAAGAATTGCAAATCAGAACGAATGAAAATGTGTGACTGAAAATGTTGACCATATAGTGTATTGATGCCAAACATCACACAGTGTATTGCACTGTCCTCACTGGAGGATACATTCTGCAGAGTTTAGTGCCCTGTGTGTGTGTGGACTTCAGCGCCCCATGCAGTATTCTGAGACAGTTAGGGATAAAGGCCAATCTTTCGTGACAGCAAGGGGGAGGGGTATTGATCTGTTGGCTCCTGCCCTGTAGTCACTGAGAGGGGGTGATGGATAGCCCTGTCTCTGAAATCCATAAATAAAGGGGACCTCAATCATCTTCACATTCAGTAAAGGGGTGCACAGTGCTCAGCAGGACACAAGTATGATTTAGAAAGTGAGAAGGGGGTTCCTAAACCGTTAGTGGAAGTCACTGCTCATATTTACAGCTGTGCTTTAAAGATTTAGAGTTAAAAGTTGTTGTTGTTTTTTATTTTATATGAATGAAAACCAAAACATTGAAGGATCTGCAGTCCAAAAAGTAGATGAAGAAAACCTAGTTAAACAATTGAAACAAAAAATGAACATAATGTTTACCAATGTGAAACAGGCCTTCAGTTACTTAGAACTGACGCTGGGTTCCTTTGTAATCTTTCAGACAATTATATATTGCACTTGAAGTTGTCCTTGATGGGTGACCATTCCTGCATTTCTGGGTAGGAAAACAATGGTCTTGAGTTTGTACACAATCTGTCTGATTGTTGATTGGTGGAGTCCAAACACTTTAGAGATGATCTTATACCTTTTCCCAGCTTTATGGGCATCAACAACTCTTTTTCTGAGGTCCTCAGACACGTCCTTTGTTCAAGCTCTGAGGCGCATGTATAAATGTTTTGTATGTGTGATTATGTTTGAAGATCAGATATATCAGATATATCAGATATGTTTTAGGTTACATTCAAATAAAAATATTGAAATATTAACTTTCAAACACCATTGTATACAATATGTGTGTGAAACTATGTGAGTGTGTCGTTTTACATCAGTCTTTAATAGTAGCCAGTCTGTAGTAAACAACGGTCTGAGTGAAGAAGCTGCACAAGATGTTGGGGTGCCTACATTTTGTAGCCGTAAATACTCATCACCATTCCGTCTCTGAGGCGAATAATAGCCGGTCTCCAACAACCACCGGTCTCTTTTAAACACTGGGCCATTCAAATAATGTTTTAATAAACACTGGGGCTACTACTGGAAGATATACGGTATTATTTATTTATTTATTTAGTCATTTATTTATTTCCTTATCCCCTAGTTTATTCATGTTTAATTGCATCCATAGACTTCCCAACTCCCCGATAATCACATCAAATGACCAGCACTGGATCATCCTGTATCTTGTAAAACACCACCACAGACATTAGTAAACATAAGTAGACACGTTCAAACTCCAATCAATAACAAAAAAAATTATGCACTTTGCAAAAACAGACATTTTGAGTATGAATCATCGGTCAGAGTACCAAAAATCAGAGTGCCAAAATCACATTTATTCATTTTTACAAAAAAAACGTAGAGCAAGGCTTGGTATAGGGTATACACACTACATGTAAGAGTATTAAAATGTATCATTACTTATCATTAATTAACTTTATGTAAGCTTTATGTAAATGTTCATTATCAGATAACAAGTCACATGTTGTTTTGAATATAACTAATCAGACATATACTCAAGAAATGAATCTACTCAACATTTCAGTGTCTTTTTTGTGGACATGAGAAATTACCTCTCCACACTTATTCCCACCCTGGTAAAACACTGTCACCACAACAGCCGTAGGTCTAGCACCCCTTTAAATGTTTCAGTATCCTATAGCGTCAATGTAACAGAAATATCTAAAGCCTTCCTCGGAAAGAACAGAAATAGCTCTCATTCTTATTGCTTATGCTGAACTTTCTGGATAATGACTTGGCTTTTAATTTGCCATCCTCAATGGCATTTGCCGGGGGAATCTACTGATGACGATGGAAGTGGACTAACTCTCATTAAGAAAGAAAAGGGAACTAAAACTGCAACAAAGATTGCTCTCAACAGTTTAACATCTCTCTCCACAGAGAAATCCCCACATGAAGCTTGAAACCTTCTCTCCTCCCACTCAGCCCTACCACCACCCATCTCCCGGCCTTGACTCAAACATCCAGCAGCCTCCACTTCCCTGTCACTGGGCCTTCACTTTGCTAAGAGGAAGCCTTCAATGTATTTATAGAAACTCTCATTTGCCTGAACAATAACACCAACCCCCACCCTGACGAAAAAGAGTAGTACATAGGTCAGACTTTCGTTTCACTGCTGTGACAACAAGAAAACCCAATTGAATGTACATGGCTGAGTCGATAGTTACAGTATTACATGGTAAAGTTTACTGTGTGGTTTTGACTAACAGGGAATTGGGTGATTTCTGTGTGACATTTATTAGGAGAAAACAACCCATAAAAACAGAAAGGTACTCCTGCAGCATTGGCGAGGCATGTTTCAGACAACCTCTTTTAGACTCAGAGCACCAGTACTCTAGGCTTCTCACTGTTTTGTTTGGACCATGCTTCCTATAAATCAGTGTCAAACCTGACTTGAGGTATAATTCACATGCACGCTTCTTATGACTTCACACCAGTGACTGAATTCGCACTCTGCACATGCAAGTGTTAGCAGCATGTGTGGATGAATATGAGATTGTCTTGTAGTGAGGGTCATAGGCACCCAGCAGGCTTCCTGTTTAATCTGTCCTCATGAGCCGAGTCTTATAGACTGAGCACGGACAACAACAACACACAGCTCTACACAAGCGACCTGATTCACATGGGCTGCACAGCTGTGCCTGTCATCTGCACCATGAGAGGGTAAAGATCATGCAAAATTGGTGCACATGCAGCAGATGAAACACATCGGTTTGACAGAACAAAAACAGGAGGAGCAGGTGTTGAAACATCAAACTTAGTGTTGTGCAGAAATGTGTCGATGTCTGTTTATTTGATTCTGTGACATGTGCAGCGTAGATTTACAGTAGAACATGGGGTAAACAACATATTGGACTAACAAGAGAAAGTGTTTATCCCCACCAGCTGTGTTTTTAGACTAATGGCTGAATGGACTATATATTCTCACACGCTAGAAAAGCTGAAATTCCATAACTACATGTTCCATAAGCTACTGTTCACCATATTTACTGCCAAACAAAAAGTTATAATGACCTATTTCGTTCTATTGTTATGAATACTTTAGAAACTATTTGCAGATTATTTCCATATGTTTCGTGCCATAAATTAATAGAGTAGTACTTTGTTATACTAATTATCATAATATTAATATTATATTATAATTATATTATACTATATATATTATGTCTTTGTAATCTGTATCTGTTAACAATAATATTTTATAATGAATTTAACCAAGTTAGTCAAAATAACAAAACAGTAGTTACTGAGGTTTTATTGGACAAAATGTGTGTGAGAACTACAGGATCATCTGCAGCCTACTTATTTGAATGTTTAATAAAGCAAAATGAAACCTTTAACATGTTAACTCACTTCCTTAGAGGAATATAATGTTACAGTCATGAAAGCTCATCGATAAACTTTGAATTTGACTTTAACAAGGGCACGTGGGCTTCATGAATGAAAAAAAGAAGCCAGAAGAACAAAAAAGGCATCATCAGGCTGCATCTGTGTGAAGTTTCGCCCTGATGGTGGGGAGGGGAGCTGAAACCTTGCTGACACTCAACAGGTGTGCTGCTGTTTCAGTGAAGAAACAGAACACTCTGTTCCCACAAGTATGAAAATTTTGTTTAATGCGATACATAATTGTAGTGAATGTGATCATAAACTATAAATCATGACATTGTGTCAGGAAATACATTTTAATCTAGTTAATATATGGAATATTTCTGTTTATTAATTTTTCCTAAGAATGACGTTTTTGTTGAATCTATTTTTCTAGCAATTAAAATAATTGTATTGTTAAAGTGAAATCTTTAACTATTTAAAACTTTAAGAAGAACCAAATGGTGAAGAAAAGCAATTTTATACTACAGCTCTACAACTTTTACTTTTGACATAAACAAGTTTCTATATTTTTATATAAATGTGACCAAAACCACCATATGATTTTCAAACAAGCCCTACAAGTAGAAATAGAAAAGTTAAACAAGTCAAACTAATTAATTATCAAATAATAATCAAAAACATGCATGTGGCAAAAGAACGTGAACCTTAGTTTACAATATGTGGTAAGACATATATTTGCAACTAAACATTTGCAGTAACTGTTGATCAGACCTGCACATAAACTCCTGGAAGATGTTTCGCCCCTTCCTCGATACTGTTCACAGCTTCAGCTTTTGGATGTTGGTGGGTTTCCTCACATGAACTGCTAACTTTATGTCTTTCCATAACATTTCAATTAGATTAAGGTCAGACAGATGTCTTGATATTTCCCCCTAGAATTCTCTAGGATACTTTACTGTTCCATCAATGGTGGCAAACCGCCCAGACGGAGCAAAACAGTCAGAATTACAACACTCCCACCACCATGTTAATGCTGAAATGCAGTGCCATATGTAACACTCCTAATTTAAGCAAATATTTTTATTTTGGTTTCATCCTTAGACTTAATATTCTTCCAGTATTCTTTTGGTTTGTCCACATGAACTATAGTAAACTGTAGATGGGCAGATAGGATTCTTTTTGGAGAGCAGTTCCTTTCTACTTTGAGCCTGCCATGCACACCATTGTTTTGTGTGTGTGTGTGTGTGTGTGTGTGTGTGTGTGTGTGTGTGTGTGTGTGTGTGTGTGTGTGTGTGTGTGT
>JBBIGC010000007.1:14693508-14707190 GCA_037576955.1 Lepidarchus adonis | reverse complement strand
CACACACACACACACACACACACACACACACACACACACACACACACACACACACACACACACACACTTCACAGCAGAGCACTGGGTCACATGGACTTCCACTGAGCTGCCAAATCTCTCTCTCTCTCTCTCTCTCTCTCTCTCTCTCTCTCTCGGTGTCACTCATTCACTCCATCACACACAGCTAATGAAATAAATGAGCCATATGAAAGAAAATAAAGCAGACAGATACATAATACAGATTAGATAGTGTTTCTTTAAGAACACTAAAGGATACCCTGTCAGTCAGTACTGGGCCTCTGGAATTGTCTTAGCATCACGTCTGTCTGTTAGTCTGTCTGCCTGTTTATCTACCTGTCTGTCGTAACTTCTTAAAACGTCATTTAACGGCAGGAAAATGGTAAAGTTAACTAGACGCCACAGTGGGAAAATAATAGCTTCTTGGTCCCCATTGGTGCTTTTTCGGCACAAAAACAGTAGACTAAGCCAATCACAATCCAAGCTGCTTCACTCTGGCCCCTCCTCTTCGCCCTTCCCCTCCTTCGCGTCCCTCTGCTCTCGCGAGTATAAAAGCGGTTAACGCTGCTCAGCTACACGTTCTCGCTCACACGATATCTCGCTGAGGTTCGTCTTCAGCATGCAGCTCAGCTTTCTGGAATATAAACTGTAATCTCGAGGCTCGTCGTTGCAGTGCTGAGCTGATCTCGGTTCTGTCCTGCCAGGGGAATCGGTTGAGTTCGGAGCGGAACAGGACTCGGGGTAAGGGACGGTTGTGCTAGTGATCAACCGCGAGTGTATGAGCCGCGAGCTCCATTGTTCCTCTCTGTCGGTCTCTCTCTTACACACACTTTTCTTCCAGTGTTTACAGTGTTCGCCTACGACCCGCGGTCGTTGAAAGGTGTAATACAGGCGTTTGGTGGCGGGAGACCTTTAATTATTCGGGTTTCAGTTGTAGACGTGCTTACTCCCTTGTTCCCTTTGTTTCCTTGAGCTGGTCACGGACCAAACCAAGAGCACAGACTCCCTGAGCCAGGCTGCTCTTCTGGACGACAGTGTAGACTTCACAATCAGGGCGCCTGCGATCGGTTTGGATTTGCATCGCTGATATTTTGAGAGGTGGTACTTGAGTGGCAGTCATGGGCAGCCAGCTGGGTGAGGAGAAAGGGGGAGACACCTTGACTCTCCTGCTGTGGTAAAAGTCAGTGCTCATTGAGGAGGAACCTTGCAGATCTTTGTGTTGCCACAAGCAGGCGTCTCAGGACGGAGTTTGTTTAACCGCAGCAATGACTGTTGGCACAGTCGAGCAGTATCCGCCATGCACGTAGAACCCAACATGAGGAGCACTATCACCAGCTTAGCTGTGTGGTGTTTTATGACTAGTTGTCTGTAGATGTACCCAAGTGAACACCTGCTGTAGCCTGGCCTCCTTTCATTCTACTCTCAAGTTCATTATTGCAAATGCATGTGCGCTTTTGAATGCTTTTGGTTGGTCTGTAAATAGCTGATACTCAATGCAGATGTGGAAAAATTAAATAAAATAAACACCCAAACTTGCAGCTATCAAATCTAATACTGTTTTTACCTTTTGTAGGGAGAAGAAGCCATGGCAGAGCACATGATGATGTCCATGAACCATGGCCAGGCAAACAGTGGCCTGCACGGGTACCGGATGGGCATGAATAACCAGCAGCATGCACCCCAGCCTGGCTTAAGGGCTATGCCCAATGGACAGATGATGCATTATGGGCCTCAGGGAGCCATGGAGGCCAGCATGAGGCAGCGAACCAACATGGTGGGTCCCATGAGCGGACAGATAAACGGAGCGCCAATGGGCCACCACCACATGCAGTCAGCAAACATGATGTACAGTAACCAGGGACAACAACAACAACAGCATCAGCAGCAGCAGCATCATCATCACCACCATATGCAACAGCAGCAGCAGCAGGGACAGCACCAGCATCCAGGCCAGCAGCAGCAACAGCAGTATATGAGTGGAGGCTTGACCTCTCAGCAGCTGATGGCCAGCATGCACCTGCAGAAACTCAACACCCAATACCATGGGCACCCCCTCGGTGCCATGAATGGGAACCACATGGGGAATGGAGCGCAGTTCCGAATGGGCCCCACTCAGCTGGCTAACATGCAGCACATGGCTGGTCCTGCACTCGGCCTAAATGGCATGGACACTGACCTAATTGATGAGGATGTTCTCACATCATTGGTCATGGAGTTAGGACTGGACAGGGTGCAGGAGCTCCCTGAACTGTTCCTGGGACAGAATGAGTTTGACTTCATACCAGACTTTGTCAGCAAACAGCAGCCCAGCACTGTGAGTTGCTGAGACATGGACAGTTAGATGATGAAAGGGTGGACATCTGGCAAGAGGTGATAGTTACCTTGTTCTCAGTCTTGGAGAACAGAGAACAGCAGTCAGATGCTTCTCTGGTTCACTGCTCAAGAGTGGTGAAGCTCCAGGCAGAGTTGTCTCTGAGTGTGGAGCACTAAATAATGCTCCTGGTCCCCACAAGACATGAATGTAATATCCTTGCAGAAATATGAGCTTGGTGCAATATGAAGCACTCTTGGTCTTTCAAGCAGTTTTACGTTCACATGTAACTTATGTTCTCTCAAACACCAACATAGATCTCACACATTGTAAAAGCCGTGGTGGGAAAGTTCCATGTTGCAGTTAAAGGGGTGGGGTTCCATATATGAAATGTAACTCTTTAAGGTTCTGTGGTCTGAACTCGGTAATGTCCATTTGCAATGGACCGAACAAGATGGCTAGATCCTTCAGCTCTGCTGATCTATATGAACTAAGCAAACTTGGATATCTTTCAGTATCTACTGTTGAATATGGCATCACAACTGTTTTTGTTTGAGCTGTAGACCTGCCTTAAATCACACAGCTTTATTTATTTATCAGTCACCCTTTGTGGCTAAGGAGGGTTAAGTGTGCTAGGTCTTTCTTTAATAAAGATGGCTGGGTTTTAACTGTGGCCTAATTTAACATTCATCTCTGAATTTACTGGACCAACAGAGAATGCTGCTGAAATCTACCAATGAGTCATGGGTTAACCTTTTGCATTTTTTTTGTAGAGACCTTAATGTCCAGGTAGCTTTTTTTAAGAAAAAAAGGAGCTGATGGACATAAACGAAGGTGCAAGTCAACAAGTGTGGAACAGCTGTCTTATGCTAGTAAATGGTTACAGGGCAAAACCAGAAAAGTGTGGCAGCCACTCTGAATTCTGCTGATCCTCTTCCACGCTTCTCATTTAAAAAGCTTACACCTGGTGGGTTGGCCTCGTCCAGTTGTCTTTGCTATGGTACGCTGTTTTTGGTCAAAGGGAGCTGACATGATGGCACTTCACTTTGTGCCCAGTGTCCAAACAGATTACTGAAAATGTAATACAGTTTTTGTTTTAATCAGGTGTGTGTGTTGAGAGAGGGGTAGGGTCAGTGGAAACAGTCCAGGTTAATCTGTGCCTACCTTTACAGCGCAGGCTCTTCAAGCCTGCAGGTTTTGCTCCTGGGAACAGAGCTTGTGCTCCATTTATGGACACCTCTTGCTTGGGCTTATGAAGGGGGTTGAAATGACAAGCTGTTAACGCTTCACTGTCATTTCCTGTTTCAGTGAGATGGGGAGGAAGGGCAGAGGGAACAGAAGGACAGCGGTAGTGCAGACTGCTACCAATTACTTGGTTCTATAAGAACCTATATTAGATGAAGCTGGTGCCTCTGGGCAAAAGTGTGTGTGCGCGCTCCCTTCTACTGTTCTGTTTCTCTGTCCTGTACCTTTAGGTAAGCAGGGTCAGCCACTCTGTGCTGTGCTTGAAGACTAAACTGTAGACCTGTAGTCATACAGCACATGTACATATACAGTCATTTTGCAAATGTTCTACTTTGTTTCCTGTCAAATGACTATTGTATTATATGCTTTGATGGCTAAATGGAAGCCAAGTTGACCACCTTGGCTGCCCAAATGTCAGGGTAGATGAATATGTCTCCTTATCTTTCTCTTGCTTTTGTTTGGAAGAAAATGTATTTATTTTAAGCAATAAAACTATTTTATTTATGGAGGAAATCATTATTGGTCATGTTATTGGTGTGAGCTTTTCAGAATTATAGTTTATGCAAAACCTTTTTTTCCTGAGTGCTTGTTTCTTGCCAGACAAAGGTGAGGTAATTGTGAATCAGAGGTTTATCAATGTATGAAAGGTGGGAATATTGCTAAAGACAAAAGGCTGCATCACCTATTTTGGTAGGAACTCTGGGAAATTCACTTTTTTTTTTGCATAGCTCTGCAATTTGAGACTTACAGATAGTGGTCACAGGGTGTGTGTGTGAGTGGGGAGAAGACGACTGGGCTGGGCTTTGAAACGGCTGTTCCTGCTCAGTTGTAAAACTGACCTCCCTCTCAAAAACGTCTGCTAGATAGGAAAAGGGTGTGAACAATTATTACGCTTAGCACAATGTAATGTTCAGGTGCAGTGACTATAATTATCGTCGATCAAAAACACCCATCTTCATCTGCTGCAAGCTCTTGTTTCTGAATGTGTCATTTTTCCACGCCGGAGCCAGACTAGACTTACGCTAAGCAGGGTGGGACAGGAGGTATTTACAGTTAACCAGTGTCTGTTTTTCTCTTTTGCTCTTAGGCCACCCACAACAACCACTACACACAAGCAGGGTTTCTTCCTGTATGTGCCTTCAGTATTCTCAGTCTAAATCAACAAGCTTAAGCCCACCACAGCAAGAGAGAAAGCAAACCCATGAAAGGCTTACAGACTGGTGAGACACTTCACACTAGTGAAAATACAAATGACTTCCTGACACTTTGTGCTCTGGGGATTTCTCCATGGGTTTACCCATGACTCTCAGCAGATCCCAGAGACCCCCCCCCCTAAAGACCTCTGTAGTTGTGCATGCAGAGAGCAGTCACTTCCTCTCACTGCACTCGATTTCCAGGCAGTACAGCTGTTGGTGGCAGATCACTAGCTCTGATCTGTGTCTGGTAAGTGAGGTCACTCTGCAAATAAAGGAAGAAAGATTATATCAAAAAGCATTCTTAATATCTGTAATTTCTCCTAGACAGAACTGAGACCAGTTACATTACATTTATTCATTTGGCTGACGCTTTTGTCCAAAGCGACTTCCAGGTTCAGGAAACAATCAAGTATAAATCAGTTGGGAAGACAGCATAGATTGACAATATTAGTTTTGCCGAACCTTTGTTGAATTGCATCTATATAATCAACAGTGTCAAAACTCAACACACATGCTTATTTTTGGTGTGTAGTCATTTTGCACCTGTTTTTCCAAAACAGAGTATGATGAAAGCTCCGCCCACACTGAGCACAACTATGGCACATACAGTCAAACCCTGTTAGCTCGCCCCATTATCTCACCAGACTCGCCTCCTGCCATGAAAGGCTGCAGACTTCCTTAAGTAGCCAACCTCGCCTCTGGCCCTTGCCACAGCGTTCAACGTGTCCAGTGTATGCATTTCTTCATCTAAAGCTCACCAAACTTGGGTCAGTGTTAGGACTGTGGCCTGGAATTCTGCTGTCACCACCACTGCTGTTTTCTCATTATTAACTTATGCCCAATTAACTCATGCATGTAATGATGCTGCAGAGGCTTTATTAACAGCTTGCAACATGTCAGCGTCATGCGGCAATATGAATGAGCAGTGCACGAACACCATTGTCTCTCATGGGAGTCCGGTATTACCATAAAGCAGTTAGTAGGAGTTCAACTACATTGTACTACCATATATGACATACGCTGCAAAAAGGGAGCCAGCACCGTAACCATGACTCCTGTGATCCACCACCCCACTTCTCTGCTTTTTTTAGGGCCTGGACCAATAGGGACAAGCTAACAGGGTTTGACTGTACAGCTGATAACTATATCTCCTGTTGAATATTTTTTAATCAAAATATGTCCTATGTGCTAATAACAACACTCCTTTAAATGGTGTACATTACCTATCAGAAGCCTGGTAACAAAAATGTTCCTCAAAATCAGCTTTACTCTACTTTTCAACCAAAAAGTCAGAGCTCTCTAGTTCTAGGATGCCTGCATCTGGAAATCTTTCTGTACAGTACCTAAACATTTTACAGAAGTATTTCCTCATATATCTCTCATAGCTGGACTCTTTTAAATGATTCTATAAGAACAGTGCATTGTGATTTCATTTAGAAAACAAGATTTCAATCATTTTTCTTTAAAAGCCTTTCTCTGGAGTGTGTTCACAATTTCACAAAAATATATATATTTTCAATCATAACATTATCTAAATATTAGATATTTAATATGGAGTTTAAGTAGACAATGTCTCATTTGCATATTCAAACTAAAATATTTTGTATATACAGAACATAAATATGTCTATTTTAAAGGCATTGCCCTATTGAGTATTTTAGTAACTCCCCAGAATCTCCTTATTCTCAGATATTTCCACAGAGCACAAGATTCCTGTAATCTAACATAGTCAGTAGTCTCCTCTTGCATTTGATAAAGATCTCAATAAAGTCACACACTGTGCTCGGATTTGTCCAGAAAATAAGCCTCATGTTTATCTGCAGCTAAGCCCTCATCTTTCCATTATCTCTCATAAATCTGATGTCTTTTTTTCTAATGCTATTTCTCCTAAGAGATTTAAGCTATAATATTTTCCTCTGGGCAAAGTACAGACTTCTGTATATGAGCAAAAGTGGATACCCTTGGTTAAAAGTTCTTTATCACTAATAATATGGTTATTATACCATGGTTTTAATTATGGAACATTATGGAAACCTGTGCTAATGCAGACTTGAAAAAGGTTCTCTCTTCACTACTGCAGTGATACTGTTTGTTGAAATATTGTCAAAAGAACAATTTTAATTAATGTAAATACTGAAGTTTTGTAGTTTTTATTCTTATTGTACATTTTTCTATTTATTTTCTATTTATTTATTCTAATCTCTCTGCACATTCTAATGAGTTGTATCAGGTTTCCTTACAAGCTGTATATAGTTTATAACTTGGTCTGTGACAAATAAGGTTCTTAATTACTTTCTTCATAACTATGTCCTGCGCTGATTAATGAAATGTTATATTTCAAAAACTGATGCGCTTTTCAACATATTGTGATGATTTTTAGTTTGTGAAATTGTCTGCAGGAAAATGATGGAGACTTGACAAGATAGTACTGCTCAATATGGGACAGAGCCCACTTTATTTAAGCTCTTAAAATGGTTTCAAAGCATACGTGCGCCCCCAACTGGTGTAGCGCACACAAAGCAACTGACAACTCCAGACTTTCCTGACTACTGCTGGGCGAACCCACCCCTAGCCATCAAGCAGCATAGTCCAGTCAATGATGGTGGGCTCGCCCATTACCCCACAACTAAACACAAATGCCCAACCCAGTCAAATAAATATGCACACAAAACACAAAATTCCCACCAGAGCACACTTAACCCCAAACACAGTCCCAAACCACACAAAGCAGAACTCCCAGGGCACTATAAACACCCCCCTAAGCCTCAGCTCTACTACAAAAAACAAGAATAAACAAGAATAAGTCAAAGTAGCTCATGTTACACTGACAATCATTAAATAAACAAACATATTTGTAATGGTATTTTAAATGTAATTCCTAATGGTCTTGATCATCCTTGGTCCTCCACAAAATTCATCTTCAAGAGAGACTCTGGCTTCTTCATGCATCTCCATTCCAAAGACTCCAGTCCTTAAACAGAAACAAACACCCTGATTGGTCTTACTCATGTCACTAGTTTGAACTCCTAGCATCATTTGGTGAACTGGTGTTCTCCATTCATGCGTTGATTTAAGAAATTGATTTCAAGTGATCCGCACTTCCCGTTGTTGTTTTTTTTTTGCCACAGTGCAACAGTGCCTCCTTAGACATACGGATCACTGGCCATCTGAATGACTGATGTACATGTTCAGATCCTGCTATCGGCAAAATTTCCCTTCTATCAGGCAGAGTATGTTCTGGCAACAGAGATCAATACAATTATATAATCAATAAAAACAAAGCTTTTCAAGTTAAATGTTTATTTGGCACATTTCTGCTATTTCTGAATCCTTTGAGTATATTTTTCAACACTAAACTGCCTCCAACGGCATGGGTGGCAGAACTGGTTCCCTTAATTTCTATGTATCTATGTTACACCATTTCATTCGTATACTGTGCTGTTAAAATGATTCATCCAGCTAACATCTTTATTATCATCTGCTGTCTATTATGTCCGCTAGTTGATGGATATGCTGCTATCTGTAATCATTGCACTCTACTCATATTTCTTGGTGATCTGAATATCCACTTCAACAAGTCTCTATTTCTCTCTCACAAAATAAGGTCCTTGAGCAGAACCAAACAGCTTTGAAAAGCAGTCACTCCACTGAGACTGCCCTACTAACTCTCAACTCATGATGGTGCATGATTGCACATACTGCTTGACTTATTGGCAGTCACCACTGACTCCTCCTATCCATCCAGTCTTGGTATTACTAGTAAGGTGCTTAACTAGATTAGGTCCTACCTCACAAGTAGGTCCTATGAGGTATCCTGGTGAGGTGGTGTCCCTCAGGGATCTGTACTTGGCCCTCTCCTCTTCTAACTGTATACCACATCACTTGGCCAAGTCATCCATTTGCATGGTTTCTCATATCATTGCTACACTTAATTGTAATCTTTCCCACCAGGTGATGACACTGTCAAAATGCAGTGACTTGGTTCAACTAGTCGAAACATGTCTACATAACACCACTGTTTGTCTGTTTGGCTTCCCATCGTGGTGTGCATCAGGTCAGCTCTCAGGTTACTGGAAACACATATCCAGGCCTATAGACCCTCCAGATCTCTCAGATCAATTGGTGAGCAGTGCTTGGAGATTCCACCCCCACATGGAATTAACCACTCCAGGCTCATCTTGTTTGTTATCCCTCACTGGTGAAACAAGCTGCCCAGTGTTGGGGGACGGGACCTCCTCTCGCCCCCAAAACATGTGTTACCAGTAAAAATGCATTGTCATCAGCTCCACCAGACACCCCTTCAGAATGAGCAGCTTCTCTCAACTCACGTTGGAGGACAAGCACACCCAAGTGAAACACTGACAAGCCTTTTGATAACCTCCTTATAACCTAACTTTTGACAAACAGAAAATAAGCCGAAGGACAGCTTGAAAACTTTAGTCCAAACATGTAAATTGATTGACGCTTATGAGAGAAAGCTGTATTTAATTGGTAGTTAGTAGTAGCATGAGCGTGAGTTGGTCAGGTAATGACTCAATCATGCCGACGAGACCCTCACCCAACCCTGGGATTTTCAGAGGAGACTTCTAAGCCTGAGCACAGCAGGATTGAATGCAACGACTCAGTTCATCTGCTTCTGTAAACTTCTGAAAACTGTATGTAAAAGATTCTTCTGTTTTTAATATTAAATGCTATTCCAGCCCCATATATGATTGAGTGATGATGAGCAGCTACATCCATTGCGCTTTATTATGTCTTCACTACTCTCCACCAGTAGATAAGACAAAGTGTGCTGTGGACTTCCCAGGATTGTAACTGGGAAACATTGCTCTAAAAGTTACTTCGTAGAAAGTTATTACAGTCAAACCCTTTTAACTTGCCCCTATTAGTCTGAACCCTAAATTTGGTGAAAAGTGCGGTGGCGAGCTATCAAAATGGATTAGTGACATTAGCTTACTAAAGGGCTGATGAAATTAAGCAGTAAAAACATCCGTGATATCCTGTCTTGTCAAGTTATTGCCGTGATAAAAGCAAATTAATTTTTTGCTAGCCAGTCATACAATGCAACTCATACATGTAATAGTGCTGCTGAGGCAGCATGCATGAACGAGTAGCACACATATAGATAATATCAGTCTCTCTTGTAGCAGTCCCGTAAAGCATTTAGTAGGTGTTGAACTCCATTCTGCAACTGTATATAACATTCAAACAGCATTATTTTATTTTTTAAGTGAGCCAGCGATGTAACCACAAATCACTGTCCCATTATGTTTTGTTAATTTTATGAGAAAATTGGTATAAATATGGCGTTTTGCAACCATTTTTAGTACACACTACTTACTGTCACAAGAAATAAAAAAAAACATGAAATGTAACTTGTGGTGCTAAAACTTATGGAAACAATTTTACATCCACACTGGAGATATACATGCAGGTAATTGGAAGATAATTTTTGACATGATACTGTTTTACCGTGATTCGTTCATTCATTATCCAAACTGCGTATACATTTTGGATTGTGGGGAAGCTGGAGCTGATTCCCAAGGCATGGTACATCCTGGAGGAGGCCAACCCATCGCAGGGCAACACAGAACTCTACAAAGAAAGGCACCTGTGATTGACCTGTGGAATCAAACCCTGGGCCATTTTGCTGTGAGGCTATAGTGCTAGAAGGTGCATGTAGGTTTTTGGTTGTTTTGGATATATTTCCTGAAACTATATGTACTTTCTAGACTTTGCCATTTTTGGTTCTTATTACCACAGATGTAAAGAAATATGAGACGATATGTTTCGCTACAATTTACATTATTTCCTACAGTTTTTACTCAGAAATTTCACAAAACACACTATATGATTTTTTTTGCTCCTGAATGACGAAAACTTAAATTCCCACTTACATCATTGCAAATCAACACGCATGAAAACGTGTTAAAAAGGTGGGGTTCCTCAAATATTTGACAGGCAGTTTATGAAGATGACTAGCTTGCAGAGGCAGGCCATGTCACAGAGAGGGTATGTGTGGAGGCTTGCTTCACTAGAGACCCTCCAACCCCCCTGTGTTTATTGTTGCAGGTCTTTGATGTTAAGGGCAATGTGTAAATTATTCATTTTCCTGTGTGAAGCAGAGCCCTTGGCTTGGCCAGCTAGAACAGGTTGAGGCAAGATTGGGGGCTGTTTGTTGTTGTTTTTGTGTGCGTGTGCGTCACTCCACTGTCTTCATGGGACTGGCTTTAAGCTCCTGTGTGGCTTAATCTCATGAGCACAAGGCTGTAGAAAGGCAACTCTAAGTGTGGGCAGTTCTTGACCTCTGGGCTATGATCTAAGAGATGTTTAGTGTATGATTCCCACAAGCAGGAAGAATCTAAGACAGGCCAGCAGAGAAACACACATTCTAAATGTCTCCCAAGTGCTACTTTGAGAAGCTAAAACAGCAGACTGAGTGAGTTTGATGCCAACTGTTGGGAGATAACTATCACATTGACAAATGTACAGTGCCATCATTATTTCAGCAACATGACAACCTCTTACTGGCATTCTCTGGGTCATCTGTGGATGAGATCTGCAGCAAGGCCTGTGTATAGTGAATGGAACAATCAGAGCGTATGGAAGGAGCTCTGCATAGTTGAAATGCCACCAGTTACTTTCTGCATGGTGAATATATGGAGATTAAATGCAGACAGAAAGTTTTAGTCTAAGGAGGCTCACCGCACCATGATTGTTCTAACTTATTCAGGCAATTAAAATGGTTTTAACTAAACATTATAATTGATCAAAGATTGCTAAATTGATCAGAGATGCCATAGTCAGCTGCTATAAAAAATACATAAGGTTTATAAAGATGTAATTAAACACACTGTGGAAAAGGCATTTACTGGAAATATGTGTAAAATTAGAAGACCTCAAGAAGATTGAAGATATTATCAACACATGTGGACTAGCAAACTTTCCACCTTCTTTTATACAGTGCCTACAATAAATGTGATTTACTTAAACAAAACCATGAGGAAAAGTAGCTTTTAAATAATTTATTCATCAAAAATATGTTCTGCAGAAAAGAGAAATACACTGTCAGTCTCAGAGGCTAGTATTGCCTCCTTTAACAGAAATACTTTTTCAGAAATGCATTTTTCATAATTGTACACCATGTGTACACCATGTCTTTGACATCAGCTTGCTGAAATTATTTCATAATTCATTCGTGCACTAATGTTATTTTGGATGTTACATGCTGATTCCATGATGAATATCTGGGGTTTTGAAGACTTTACCTTTGTAAGAAAAGGCTAAATTGGCTGGTTCAGCAAGTCTATAATAGTAGAAAGATTTATTTCAAATAATTTAAACTGTTGCCAGACTCCGGTATCCACAACTTTTCACATTTTTCAGATTTGTCCTAATGACACTACCCCATTCAATAGCAAAGAGATTCTGTGGTATATTTATTCTTCGTTTTAGGCACTATATTAAAAGTCTAAACTGATTGCTTGTTCATATACATTGAAAACATCAACCATAAACAGTGTCCAGGAGACATACTTATACTTCCATAATGAAGTAATATTATTATGGAGAAGTTGAAAATTTTCAGTGATCATGACAATCCTAAACACGTCATACATATTGCAGTACGTATACAGTGCACACCACTGGGACCAGTTATAGCCTTGATGTTGCTAAATGGACCAGATGACTTCCCCATTGCTCGTGATTCTTTTTATTTAAAGAATATAAATGACTAACACAAGTCTAACTCAACTTACTCTGGTCTTTGTCATGTGCTCATCACATTTGAGAGATATGATGGCAATACAATATGGCCTTGTATCAACATGGACAGAATTCAAAGCAAGGATACTGTGGAACATTTCTGGTCAGAGGGCTTTCCCAATGGATCCACCGCTGAAAGATAAAAGCAAAATCATATGACATTCATGCACATGAATTACAACGGCGCGCGCACACACACATACACACTCTTTGTGGGTTAGGTCAGTTAACTGATCTCTTAGAAGTTCCTTCCTGTTCGCTGTGAGGATGTGGTAAGATTTACAGTATGTTGCATCGGTCTTTGCTGTCTTCATCTGTCTTTGCCTTGTCAACAACACCTACAATCTAACATCACATGAAGAAATCTGGAAATCAATTTATACTAAAACTGCAAACATTATTAATCTAATGTCTTTCTACTTATGATTAAGATTGAAACCAGTCCAGTTGCGAAGATGTACAGATGCATCTCCCATTGCCTATGCAAACAGAAAAGGTTTTGTGTTTCATTTTTGCCATCAACTGTGAAGGAAATATTATGCATTTCTAATGACAATGGGCTTCATTCAACTATCGTTCGAAATACATTTCTTTTTAAAACCCATTTATGTTTTTTATGAAAAATTCTGAAGTTAACCAATCTTGTTATTCAATAATTGTTTTGGGGTACGAACACAATCAACATACTCATAATCACACTTATGCACATTTCAGTTCCGACATGTTTGTGCAACATAACTGGTTATAAATGAGAGATATCTTAAAGGAAGTTTCTTAAGAACAAACATAGGAAGATACTGGTGAATGATGCTCATTCTTTTTAATTGTATTTAGAAAAATTTATGGCCATAGTGGTGTATTTAAATATGTGATCATCTCACCTAAATGGAGCATGAATGTTGACTATTTTTACCACACAGAGAATGCAGAGACTCAGTTACTGCAGTGCATTTACAACAGGTGTAACAGATCAGCCTGTCACACAAGTTTGATTTTGAAATTTTTCCTTTAAACAATGGTGCTAGTCTGCAATGGTGGAGTCTGATGTAGCAAACACTAGAAGTCAACGGGCATTAAAAGTTTGTATATGTAACAATATTTTTTAATTGTATGTATGTATATATATATATAAAAAAATAAATATA
>JBBIGC010000007.1:14640662-14691456 GCA_037576955.1 Lepidarchus adonis | reverse complement strand
ACACACACACACACACACACACACACACACACACACACACACACACACACACACACACACACACACACACTTGTAAAGAACAACAGCTAATGCCAAATACATTCATTTATCTAACAATATTTGTATAAATATATCATATTGCTTTTATGTGTAAAATCCACTCCTCACAGCTTTCATCATGGAAAATTAAATCACAATCAAGTGGACCACAGCACTTACAATCCTTTATCCTAAAGTATTCATACCCCTTTCACTCTTTTCAGTTGTATGCTGCAGTCTGATTTTTCCTTCTCATTAATCTACACTCAGTACCCCAAAATGACAGTCAATACAGAATTTTAGACAAATATTTATATTTATTAAAAAGATTCAGACCCTTTACTTAGTTGAAACACATTTGCACAATTACAGCCTCAGGTCTTTTGGGGTATGACGCCACAAGCGTGGCACATTTGGATTGCAGGATTTTCTGCCATTTTTCTTTGCAAATCCTCTCAGGCCTTTTACAGAAAGGTGTGTGTTATTCCAACTCATGTCCAGTGCATTGAAATCTTAATCCAATTTGAACCTGTGCTAAATTACAAGTGCTGTTGCAAAAAGTATAAATACTTATTAATATGTGATAGCAATTTTTTATTCTTAATAAATGTACAAAATTCTGTTCTGACTTTGTCATTGTGGGGTACTTAGTGTAGATGAATGAAACAAAAAGAATGTGAATGATTATAGCATCAGGCAGCAACATAACAAATTTGAAAAAGTGAAGTGAGTCTGAATACCTTCTGAAAGGTCTCATTACTCATTACTTTGAGGCATAGCTTTAGTGTCAGTGGAAACGATTTCTTTTCAAAAACTTGTATGACTTCATCATAGGAGGAAAACCAGAACTGTGATCTTCTGCTACACGGTCAGCCAAGGTCAAAGTGGGTGCTGTATTACCAAATGTAATAATGGTTACTACTACAACAGTGAAAGACAATGACATTCCTAAAATATTTCTAACCAGATCCATGACCAGATGTGAATGCAATGTTAAAGCTTTTTGAAGAACGATTTTCATTGTTTCGATTTGTCCACCAAGTTGTTTGGGGGCAAATGTTATGTTTTAACTGTACATCAAGCTAACTGGTTCCTGTAGCTTTGCTGCATTTGCCTAGGCTTTTCCTTCATAGGTGGCTGTGATGTGCTCATTGCTCACGTATGCAATCATATTTGTTGCAGTAGATATGAGAACAACTTGAAAATCAATTAATATGTGTGTTAATGTGTGATGAATCTAGTGATAAAGGCAGACCACTACTGCTGGTCTTAATTCTGGTTCTATTAGCCAGAGCATTTCAGAGTCACTGGGTTAGGTAAAGACAGTAATGCAGTAATATAATAATGCATTGACATTAAAAAGTACTTAAAGTGCTTCAGATCATGTAAAATTTTCATAGAAACATTTTTTTCTTAGAATATGAACTACAGTAATATAGGACCAGGAGAATCTATATTTTGGCACAAGATTTATAAGTTGTTCACTTCATAATGTATAATGCAGAAGGTAATCAAAATGAAAACACACAAATACAGCATGGGAGGCCAGACCTGGCACTTGTTCTGCTTAAAAATAGCCCTTTAAATAGCCACTGTGGGCAGCCATGTGCTGCTGGGCCTACCAGCTTCAGACCTGGTTGGACAGAGACCAAACTCTTAACTGCCCCATCCAACAACCTTGATCAGCTTAAGCACAAACCCAGACCAAACACGTCATCACAGAAATAGATCTTGTAGCACAGTCAGGCTAAAATAATTTTATTGCAGCTCTATTACTAAAGATCACTAACCTATCTAGTATTTTAAAATAAGTTTAACTCTCTGGTTTTGAGAGTCATTAATGTTTCCATGTTTAATCAAACATCACACCAGTGAGCCTTGTCAAATTAAAGGCTGTACTGTCTGAAAGTGTGACAGAGGTTTTTTTGAGTGAAGCTGCAGAAAAACAAATTAATTTAATTTTTTCAAACATGATCTGCGAACGTGAAGAATTACACAATTATTATTCACAAAAAACCTTTACACAATTCTTCCAACTTTATAAAGGTTTTTAACATTCACACATCCAATTCACAATAATAGTTTTTTTTAAAACATCCCATGAAAAGTTTAGAGAGTCAAAATGGTTCTTCTGCATCAAACAAATAAGCCTTTTCGACACCCTTGTTTTTAACTGGGTAGGCCATGTCGTGAATGAACTCTAACCAGATTACTTTTCACTTTTGACCTCTAACTCCACAAGCCAAACAGTTCGTTAATGAAATCCAGCTCAGCAGAGGTCATTTTGAGAGTGTTAAAGACTGTGTGCCAAGGCTTTAACTATAAAAGTGGTGAGACCTTGAATACTCCCAAAATCTATGGCTCTGTAAGATGAACTCTCTGGCCCTGGGTGTATGGGTTGGATCTGGGGGAAACAGGTAGGTCACCTACGCTGGTTACTGGACTGCAAATCCAGCCTGGAAGAGGTGTTGAAAACACCAATAGTTTTCCGCAGGAGCTTAGCTAACATTGACTCTCCAGCAATGTCAATGTGAATGTCGTGACTGCCTATAAGAAAAAAAAAAAAAAACATTTTTCAGGCTTCACTATCTGTCAGACTGTCACTACCATATAAATCATTCTTGTAAAACATTTTTTTTGTTTTGACCCAATTAAAAAATTGCCCACTGTTTTTTTTTACACTGGGTTCACATTTTATAATGAATGAACAAATAGCAAAAAGCAAAATCACTTAATTGCATAAAAATTACATTCATACTGCACATACTTTGATCATTTCAGAGATACAAAATATAGTTACAATAGTGGGACAATCAAGACATAAATATTTAAATAAAGAGGACAGTCATAATTTTCATATGAATATGTTATACTCACTTTCAATGGAATACTCCATAAAGGTATGTCTGCGAATGATGTCGAAGATGTGGTAAAGAATAGCATCAGTGGCCAGAAGAACACATACAAACAGCACCAGAGAAAAAAGCTGCACCAGGCCTGCTACCTACATAACACAGATTTCATAACAACAACTTAAACCCCCTCAGTTTCAGAAAACCAGTAAAGCTAACGGTTACACTTCCCAATGTAAAAGACTGGAACTGATTTAATATAATACTGCACCACGGGTTGGAGCTCGCTGGGATGGATCTTCAAGTTCCAGGGATCTATGAAAGCAGTCTTTTCTGCTTTCTTCAAGGGCAGAATATTCCTCTTACCCTGGAATATTCAGTCATAGTCAGCTTGCAGAACAAGGTGCAGAGAATCTGAATCATAAGAAAATAACTCGTCTTACCACTTTCTTTCTCCGTTCATCAATCTGTTTGAAGTAGGTTGTGATGTAGACATTGTCATAGCAGATGTCTCTTGAGTATTGTCGTGCGTATCCAAAAGCCCTTTGTAAATACACACATTTAAAAAACAAACATGTTTATTAGCTGCAAAAATACTTTGAAAAAACTGTCATATAAAACATATTATTAACAGCTATTGCATGAAATGGGTGATATATGTTAAAGTGATTTGTCATTGTGAAAACACCTCATCAAAAAAAGTGCACCACAATGAAATGTGACCTCCACATTTAACCCATCACATGTGGAGAAGTGGGCAGCTATCAACAACCAAGCCCTAGGAGCAGTGAAGGACCGTTCCTCAGTGGTGCCTGGGCTGGGACCTGAACCAGCGACCCTCCGTTCACAAGGACAAGGTCCTAACCACTATTCCACTACTGCTCAGTGTGAGACTATGTGCACTTACGAGATGAAAACAGTGATGAATGTGAAGGAGAGGAGAATCTGCACAATCTTTGCTATCTGCTCAACAATAACTTTCTTCTCCTGAAATGACCTTTTCAGCTCTTTACGGAAGTCATCCTGAAGAACGGTGACTCCGGACTGCTGTTCCAGTTTCTGCAGATGCCACAAAATAAGACTGACACACTTCAACATACAGCTGTTGTTAAGAACTGTACTTGTTAAAGATTGTATTTAACCTCTGATCTGAACAGTAAATAGGGTAAAGACAGAGGCAAGAGTTAAGAGTTTTAGGACCTGAATGAGATGAAAATATTAATTACAGCAGTGATTCTCAAACTGGCTCTCAGGATCCCCAAAATGGTTAAATTTTTTTTGCTTCCCCAGTTCCTGTGTCTCCAAATGTGTTGGGAGTTAGCTACTGAGCTACAGAATATCTAAACAGTTTAACTTTGGTACATGAAAATATACACTAGAGGATTAGTCCTAATAAGAATATAGATTGGCTCAGAGTACAGCACTCTACAATTGATCATAGAGATTAAAAAAAAAAAAGAATATACAGTATCAAGTTATATAATTACAAGTATAAAGTATAAATTACTTACACACCATACCTAAACCAGTAAAGAGGTGGAAGCATCATGAAATGGGGTTGCTTCTGTTTAAACGGGATCGGGGAACTAACACATCAGCGAAGAAAAATGAATGGGCCGATGCACCAGGAGATATTTGAGATAAATTTAACCTCATCACTGAATTTGGGAAATATGGAAATTTGAGCAAGACAACAACTACAAACAAACAGCCAAAATATCTGAAATCTGATTTATGAAGAGGAGAATGTGATGCATGTTCTAGCCAATATCCTGACTTAAATCCCACTGAAAATTTAGGGAGGATTTTGAAAGTGACTTCAGCAAATGGACCCTTTAAACATTGAGTAATTGGAAATTGAGTGTAAATGTGAAGTAAATACATAGCCTGGAAGTACTAAATAAGAAAAACTAAAGTGTCTGAATACTTGTTTTTCCTCAGTGCAAACTGTACCTTGAGCACAACGCTGGTAGTGAACTTTTCCCCGAGTTTACTGATGGAGAGATTAAGCATGTCAAAGGTTTGGCCAAAGTTTCCCTCCACTGGGATCTCCTCCTTGCACCATGAAGTCATTACTGAGATAAATAACACTTAATTAATAGAAATAAGTACAATAAACAAGCAGAGAAATCCAATATTATAAACCCCAGTAACTGAGTTTATTCAAAATGTTTGGAGAACCAGACTGACTGAATTAGGGTGTTTGTCAGTAAACCAGCTACAAGCGAATCCACTGTTTTAAGGGAATGCACATGTAGGTAATTAAATTTATACTTTCAATGGACAGAGTAACTGATGTAACTACTTACATCTCATGACATTACACAGGAATTCAAACTTCATAGGTACGCAGAGGAAGTGGTTGAGGAGAGGGGGTTGAACCATGTCCATGCACTCCTGCCACTTAGCACTGAACCACTCCTGACAGCGATCAATGCCCTGGTTCACTACATCTAAACATAGTATTTTATCTGTTATAATAAGGCACAGTGAACATGCATATACAGCTAAGTGACAATACAGAAGATCCAACTTAATGTACACTATCACATGGTAGGTACATCATAAAATAAAGTGATTACACTGTTTTATTATGCAAGTCAAAAACAAAAGAGGATGGATTTAGCTTGAAAATTTGAACAATACAGCTTGTAGTTCCCTCTCCACTGTACTCCAGCCTTGTCTACCAAGCCCCTCCCATAGAGGAGGTAGCCATGCACACCCAGGATAGCAACCATAGGAATTGTAGAGGCAGCAAGTAAACAGCATGGTGCACACATCTGTACAAATGAAACGCAGCTAGATACAACATGCTCGTTCACCTCAATATTTTTAAATGTAATACCAAAATCTTGTCTACTGCAGCTTTACAAAGGTGCTATAGGGTAAGATATGTCATTTACAGTGTTTTTTGCTGGTAGTTCTTCCACTGTATTGCTCCAAAGTGTAGCAGAACCAGTCGAACTACAATTCTTCTTCAAGTAACAGTGTGAACCCACATAACAATAATACTGAATTGTGCTGTAAGAGTGTTGCACCCACAGTCACATCGCATTATCGTCTTTGCAGCAAACTGCTCCTGGGTGCTATTGCCAGCAGCAATGGGATCCTGGCTGTCATAGCCATACTCTCCCATCACCTCATCCCTGATGCTCTGAAACGCCCTGCTCACATTCTGGGCCTCTGCCTGAAGCTCCACTCCATCGTCCTGAGGAACAAAAAAGCAGTATGGACCAGACAGCGCAGAAGAGCAGGTGATCAAACACTGCACACTTAAGTTTTCTTGAACATAGATCAGAGATCACAGTTTTTAAAAGAACATTATTATTTGCTGACAGACAAAACTGTTGTATCTCCAAAATGGAAATTCATAAGAAAAGCATAAAACTTACAATTGAGTATTTTGTTGGTGATTAAGGACCATTTTTGCTGATCCATTCATTGTGAAATATGGACACAATGTTCACATTAGCTGGTGTTTTCAATTTCTATAAAAATGTAAAACATAACAAAAATGGAAATACAAGGTTTTGTTTCAACAATAACGATATTTGAGTTCTTAAATGGCATAAACTGCTGAGTAGCAGTTAAGAAATATAATATTAAAAGATATTACACAAATATGAACATACATAAGAATTTTATTTCTTTCTAAATGCATTTTTGTGCTGGTTCTTTAAGCACAAGTGCGATGGATTATTGAGTTATAGATTAAGAGATGAGAACAAATAAGTCTGTTTTTTTCCAAATGGCTAACATTAATAGAAACGCATAGCAAAGCATATAGAAATGTACTAATTGTGAAATTTCAAAGCCTTGATAATAGAGTACAAACTAGCAGAGGAACTATCTTTTGTATTCAGAGTACAGTAATGTTTTAGGTAAATATCTTAAATCATACTCACCACTATATCATCCAGCACCCGAACAAAGGGCTCAGTCAGTGTCCTCCACATCACCTTACTGTTCCTGATCTGCAAGTCTATGTTACAGCCCATGGAGAAAGCCACATCCTCGACATTATGTTGGATATTTGAGATTGGACCTAAGGGAATAAACTATCGCAGGTAAGATTTCTTTATGCAGGTAACTGTTACATTTTATTTCTTAATAAAAAAAAAAGCTGTGTCGCAGCAGTAAGTTTAGCCACACCATTTCCTCATTAATTACGTTACACAACACAGAGTGCAATATGTTTAACTTTGGCCTTTACCTTGATAGAGAGCATGCAGGATAAAAACCATCAGGTATGCCTGTCCACGGGAGCCAAGAATACTAGGAAACATCAGGAGAACTGTACAGCGAAAAGACGAAGAAAACATCCCACCTAGGACACACATTGCTGTAAAGGCACAAAACATTTTACCAGGAATGCATTATCAAACCTCCACATCATAACATAACATGATGTTCTCCCTTGCTTTAGGAAGACAAGAGACATACCGACAAAAACACATCCAGCAATGACTCTGTGGATGGTGCCCAGTAAAATGTTGTACATGAGTCCAAGAAACAAAACTGTGTTGAAGAAAACAGTCCACAGTAAGTCCACATTCAACCAACAAAATAAAAATCTTTTATGAATGCACACACAACAGGATCTCACCCAGTCCTGTAACTGCCCCAAAAACAGCCCCTATCAAAAGTCTGGCCACAGGGAACTCAGACATGGGGCCAAACAGGAACCTGTGAGCTGCGTTAGGCAGGAAGAGCTCACTGACCTTTCCCAAAGCTGGTGTAAACCACAAAATTACATTGTCAGAATTTATTCTAGGAATAGTTATAGAGATCTGAAACAAAATTGTTTGTAACGTACTTGAGTGGGGTGGCTTTTTGGGGGTAGTTCTCTTTAAATCTTCCATTTATGGGCCCCTTTGCCACCCTTCACTGGAAAAGTCAACTCACTTCAAACCAAAGCAGGTGAAGGTCATCACTCCTGGAATATTCTCTATAGTGCTCGTTTTGAAAACAAATAATGTCAGCCTGTTACAAATCATAGTGATAAACTGTGCTTAACTACCTCATGAACCAAGGGGACACTTTATATATAAATGTGCTGTGTACAGTGAGTATTACTGTTTATAACACAGCGCTGTAGAGGAGCCACTGACCTGCACTGAAGCTCTCGGAGGCTGAGGGTGAGGTCATGGTGTAATATTACCAAGGAGAGCTTTAAAAAATGCACCTGGAGGAAAACAACAAAAACTGGGGTTATTATTTTAAACATTTCCTGATTCTGAAACGTGTATAATTAGGTTTATTTTTTGGCACAGGATAAAAGGATGAAAGCCAGGAGAAGCGTTTTCACACCTGTTAGCCGGAAGCTATGGCGGCTGTTCGGCAACGCAGCAGCGCAGCAGGCCAGGCGCAGTCTAGCAGGCTTCTGTATTGGTCTTCTCCTCGCTTTTGTGTACGGCCTGATCGCGCTGTACATCCACAACTACGGCCTGTGGGACTGCCTAATCACCACCAGCGCCGTCGCCATCTTCACAGCGTTTGGGATGGGCCTCTCCAGCCGAGTCCGAACCAACGTTACACTGATGCTACCCATGCTATGCTCCAGTAAGATAGCCTGAATTATACATTTTAATTCACTTTAAGCCACACTAAAGTAAAAATGAAATGACCATGAGTACAATATTTCAAATACATTGCGATAAATTTATACTAATGTCCAATAACTATATAACTATACAGCATTGTGTTGAAGACTGGATGCTAAGCTAATGTTTTGGGGATTCCTGACTGAAAAGCGCTACCACGCTACCGTTAGGTACTTTTAGCAACAAAATGTGAGACGTAACTAGAAAATAATGACGTGTAGTATTATTATTATTATTATTATTATTATTATTATTATTATTATTATTATTATCAGCAGCAACAGCACTAACCACTGCACCGTTTATCTCATAAATATACTTGAGTAAACCCCATAACTGGCCATATTACTGTAACTGGTCTACATGTTAGGTCTCAGTCAAAATCAATTTCACATAAGGCATTAATGAATACTTTTGTAGGCTTCTGAAAATCTTTTTTTCTCTCACTTCAATGCCCTTTACCTCTTCCTTCTGTTTTGAAGGGCAGGGTAGAAAGTTCTTGCTCTTTCTTATCCTGACCTTGGTGGTCCAAGGTCCCTTGAGTAACACAGTGGAGAACTTTGAGCGAGCAGCAGGCAGTGTGGTGTGTGGAGCAGAGTTAGCCATGAACCAAACCCAGCTACTCATGCAACGAGCTACTACTCCTCTACTGTGTAAGAGCTCATACAGCATACTTGTCACTGAATATCAAGGTCAAGCAGATGTTATATTCAGGGCTCAAAGGGTCTTGGTTTTGTTTTTATGTATAACTGCCTTTTGTTAAATTGTTTTTTGACACATTACTCAAACACTGCCACATAACTAATGTCTCTGTATTTCTGACTCGGGTGTGCCACTGTTGTGTAGCAGGGTCTAAGTAAAGTGTTAACAGTAAAATGTGTGGGTTATTAACATTTGTAATTCTTGTGTATGTTGTTTTTTTTAGGCATTTTTAAATCATTTAGTGTAATTGTGCTTATTCTGTCATAACACAAGAACCAGTTGTTTTCCAATATTGGTAAATTTTTAAAAACTGTCATTTCCCCCTGAAATATGTTTCTAAATAAATCTTTGTAAGGTCACAGATGTCTACCACATGGCTCATAAATAATGGCATGTTCTTTTGTCTTCCTGGACATGTAGCTGTGCTGAGTAAGGTAAAGGAGGTTAGCAGGAATGCCTACTCGTTGGCTGGCAGAGTGCAGAACTTCTTCACAGCGCTGACAGATTCGGTGCGCCATATCTGTGAGTCAACCATCCCTGTTCCATAGTGACAGATGGCCACAGCACTGATGACGATCAGAATTTACCCTGAAAAAGATGATCCAAAGGATTGTTTGACTACCTGTCCAGGCCCACAAATGCATTCATCTGTTGCAACTGTCAGACATGATTTAACACATTTCCTGAAATTTTCAGACTGTCCCAAGTAGCCCCACGTCCTTTCTGCCCACCCACAAACCATTACCTTGAATTCTGACAAAAATTTAGATTTAGATTTAGCAATATGAGAAATTAAAAAAATTCACCTCATTTATAATTGCACTACAACAGTATATTTCCAATGTAAATGCTATGCTACATGGCTGGACTGTGTTGACACACACTCATTCACACACACAAAAACACTTACACACACAAAAATAAACACATGCAAAGAGCATTATGCTATTACAGTGTGAACTTTCAGACACATACAAAATACATTTAACTGAAGTACTTAATTCACTATTGGAACAACTGCATTATTTATTTATCATCCACTTGCAGTTCTTCTATAGGTAAAAGGGATTTTAATTTATTATTTTTTAATATATTTCTTTAACTAGTTACTTACAAAAAAAAAAAAAAAGCATGCACATTTGTGGGCAAATGCCTGCATGGGTCAGTTCATGTTTAGGTAACAGTGCACACATATGCTGACTCTACACTATTTGGTAGAATGGAAATGTGTTGTATGATTTATCCTTCCATCCAGCCATCCATTATTCAAACTGTATAATCTATTTCGGGTCGCGGGGGAAGCTGGAGCCGAACCCAGCAGACTATGGCTCAAGGCAGGTTTCACCCTGGACTGGACAGGAGGCAGAGTTGTGTGATTTAATTAATAAAAATGTAGTTGTTATTGTGTAAATCCATACTACCTACCCTCTCTCTCTCTCTCTCTCTCTCTCTCTCTCTCTCTGCTCTTTTTTTAGCTCGGTCTCTGAGGAATGTGCTGCACTTCCTGGCGAGCATCGGTGATGTGTGTAACGATAAGATGGGCACACCATATAAGAAGTGTAATGGAGTGTTTGATGAGGGTCGTGCTGACTGTATGGAGCTGCTCTCCATCTTCTCCTTTTTATGTCACATGATAGACGGCTTCAGGCCTCTCTGTGGCCTCGCACGCGGTCAGCCTCTCCACAGCATTGTTATTATAACCTTTGCAATCCTGTAATTAGCATCTTCACAGGAAGCTTCTGGTCATGGCCTGCTGACTGCTTTCTGTTATGGAGTTTGTTTACTTCCATTTAAGCCAAATTGGTTTTATAATATTTGTAGTTACCAGATTACTTTGTCTATGCACACACAGTTTATTTGTAACATAATTATGTAATTGTGTTATTTTTAAATATCTAATATTCATACATTCATAATATTTTGTGTTTTTGAGTGTTGACAGTTTATCAGGTATGTCTTCCTTGCACCTACACCAACTACATAGGTGCACTTGTTATTTTATAATTACAGATGGTAGCGTTTAGTGCACAATTTATCAACCCCTGACCAGCTGTTATTTAGGTGGATGACCACAGCAGTGATGCCAGCATGAAAGTGGCATGTTATTGGCTGGTAGGAGTGTATCATTCAATGATTAGGGTTAAATGAAGTGCCTACATTTAATTGTAGTGCACTTTGTGTGATGGGGTGTGTTCACAATGACAAATAGTCACTATCACTTTTTAAGCTTTTTCCATTCACAGGTTCTCATGGCCCTTCATCAGTGGTCAGTTTCTGACCACAGAATAGCCAACTCCAAAGTGTTCATGAGTGGTTTAAGATTCATGCTTTCTAAGAATCAGAATTCATGGCTGCTGTGTGAATGCTGAGGCTGCACTATGCTTTTCTCATCCTCTTTCACATTCCTCTGCTTGACCATGACTCACCCATTTCCCTCTTTCCCTGTGTGTTTTCTTTTCAAATGAATTATTGTCTTATATCCGCCACTGTGCTGGGCAGCCTGAGCGGCACTGCTGCCTCTAAATCCAAACATGACCTCAGCCTGCACACACAGCTTAGGACAAACATTTACAATACTGCTGCATTGTAGAAGTCTACTTTTGGAAGTGCTGAAGATCAGAATTCTGCCATTCAGAGTACCACACACACTCAGAAACAGTTTGAAAACTAATCGCTGAGCACACTGAAATGCTTTAGATGTGAACTTCTTAAAGGTATATAGACTTTCAAGGCCATATTTCTAGTCAGTGTTTAATATTTCTTTCCTGCCTTTTTTCCAACAGTTGGTCAGTTATTCTGTATTGTACCCTCATACATTGCTGAGCATCTTAAGTCTGCACTGGCTTTCTGTAAGTGCAGAGCCAACTTTGTTCATTTTTCAACATTTTGTGGCTAAACGGTATTGTTATTTTGAGTCTGAGTTATGTCTTTGTTATGTGTGTGTTGTTTTCTCTATAGCAACTATTGCTGCATTTGAAAAGATGAAGAAGGAATTTGACTTCACCATGTCAGCCTCTGGGCACTTTGACATGACTCTGAACAGGAGTCAGTCCATGCAGGAAATGGCCCAGAAGCTCATAGAGGAGGTGACACAGAAGCAGGAGCACTTCCGGGAGCTAATGTCTTTGCTGGTCTATGTGGGTCTGTTCCTGTTGCTGTTCATGTATCTGCAGTGAGTTCACAGTACAGTAACCTTCTTATGTACAATGTTGGCAAATATATGTTCAATTTCCGTGAAGTAAATAGAAGTGTTAGGAACAGATGAGCAATTTGATCAAATAAAAAAACTGACACTAGAAATACATTAGCTCTTGTAGAATCCTGGTGTTATAGACATGTATTTTCCTAACAGTAGAGTAATCTCTTTTTTAAATGAAAGATGCAGTAGACCAGGGTTCTTTGAAATCAAGGTGAATCGATAAAACAATGCATTTTCTGAGCTAGCAGAGCGTTTTCTAAAGGTCTTCCAGCTAGCTAAGCATTTTCACTCAGTGATGGGTAGGAGGGGTGGGCAGATTAGGTGAAACATGATAATATTGATTAATATTTTTCCCTTGGCTACTTGGACATGGTGCCCTAAACCAAAGTTTCTCAACAAAGTTTTCCTGCATTTCACACACTTGAATCAATGTTCAGCTTATTAATAACCACTAACTGAGATACTGAACATTAATCACAACTCATAAGATGCATTAGAGAAGGGACTGATCACATTTCAATGGGAGATGGAATTGTATAGCATGATGAATCATGCGTAATATGATATGATTAAGACATAATCTAACAGAATTTAAAATGCTGCTCAGACATGCTTATAAAACTTATACAGTATAGAATGTATAATGATGATCATATTGCATCCACTCCCAGTACTCCATTTAAGTCAACCTGTTGACTAATGTTTTGTGTGTTGTTTTTGCACTTATGAGCAGAGCAGTCTTGTACAAAAACCGCTACCTTCACAAGGATGATTTTGACAACATTTACATAACAGACCAGTTTGTAGAGATGGATCACAAGTTCTCCAGACAAGAAAAAGCAGCAGTTCTGCCCCTAAGTCAGAGAGAGAAGCTCACCTACATCACACCCTGTGAGAATGTTTGTGATATCGGATTGCATAGATGAGTTGTGATGCATTTATCTGAAATTGGCAATTCAACTGTTATTCAACTGTTCAATTGAACTAGGATCGATAATCATTTGGAATTAATTTTGAACATTCTGAAAGTGTTGTTCTCATTTTAGCCCAAAATAATTTTTACTTTT
Source organism: Lepidarchus adonis (assembly GCA_037576955.1). Classification (NCBI taxonomy): domain Eukaryota; kingdom Metazoa; phylum Chordata; class Actinopteri; order Characiformes; family Lepidarchidae; genus Lepidarchus; species Lepidarchus adonis. The sequence continues at coordinate 14,677,994 of JBBIGC010000007.1, read as the reverse complement.
CACCTAAATAACCTAAATCAGACTTATTTCTTTTGTCACAGCCACTGTGTGGCTGACGTCACATGAAAAGCAGGCTGTTGCATCTGGTCTGGTGATACTGCTCCAGCATATGGCGATGGGCTTCGTGGTGATGGCCCTGGACGTCATGGTGTACTGGGTGTTTGACATGGTACATCATCAGGCTCAGGGAGAGATAGTGGCCAGAGGTAAGAGGCTTATGGTAGTATTTTATTATCTTAAACTACATATTATTTTAAGGTGCGTTCACTTATTCAGTTGATCTAGTAACATTTCTTTTTGCATCAGACTGGGCTACAAAGCCTTAATCATGAATAAACATTCAGTTAATATTCTCCACATGTGTTAGCTAGCACTTGGAGTGGTGCTGGCTCAGAGTGGGTTAGGGTTAGGGTCATACAGTTTAAACATCATTTTCATAGTCCTCATCAACTATTACCAATTATTTCTAACATAGACTACTGGTCAAAAGATTTAGAACATGCCATTTTCCATTGTTTACTGGTAATATAAGCAGTTCTGTTACACTGAATAACCTTAAATGTTACAGTCTTTCTAGGACATGGACAAAACACACAATATGTTCAGCAAACATTGATGCATACTTACTTTTTATGCCAGAAATTGAACAAAAATAAAAATAAAAACATTATTATGACACATGGCAAAGTTTGGGCACCCTAAGAGTTCCAAAGTCTCCGATTCTTTTTTACAAGGAATCAGACCTTAATCAGCTCATTAGATCTTAAGCATGGCAACAGCTGTCAATAGTAAATGTCAGTTGGTGCCAATTTTAAAGCTTCAAAAATACCCTGACTGTTCAAATGACTCTTCAAACCTTGTGCACATACTTGTGGGCACTCAACAACCATGGGTTCTTGTAAGCATCTGTATAAGACTCTGAACATAAAATTAGGCTTACTTACTTTTTGTTTGTCGTCATTTTTAAAAGTGATGTCCTTGACAGTCTTTGCAGAGAAAGACATTTCTTTAATTTTCGGAATAAGTCCTGTTTTTGAATTTGGAGAATAGATGCTCTGATATTTTTATGAACGATTATTTAATGTATTTTTCCATCTGTGAATGACTTCCATTCTTTACAATCTCATGAGCCACAAAACTAGCGACTGGAGTTCAATTGGTCTTGAAAGTGTTTGCTTTGTTATAACTGCTCTGTTACTCCATGTTTAGTTGGTGCTTTTCAGAAATTCTTGAGTGCTTGTTTTAAAAAATGTTTTTTCAACATTTCAACCCCAACCACCAGCCTTACAAAAAATGTAAACTTTTTTTTAAAAATACAATCTAAATCTGTAGCATCTAAGTATGTTGGGAGATTTTTTAAATAGTAGCCCCGGCTACTATTAGAAGATATACAGTACTTTATTTACGCTGCTAAACACAATGTTTAAGTATCACCTCAAACTCCAAGATAACTAACAAAATAAACAAAAATATAATATATAATATATATTGTATATATATATAAGTTGAATTATAAATAAAAGGTTTATTGTCACAGCCAAATGGAGCCACAGCAAGGTGGCTGAAGAGCCGCATACGGCTCCGGAGTGGCGGGTTGCCGACCCCTGGTTTAGGGGAAACATGGAGGTCAAAATGAGATCTGGAAGACCAAGAAAACTCTCTGAGAGAACTGTTCATATGCTGGTCAAAAAGACAAATCAAAATTCTGTTTTAACTGCAGGAAGATTTAGCAGACTCAGGAGTGGTGGTGCACCGTTCCAATGTCCTTCATGGAAGAGTCAGCAGAAGAAAACCTTACCTGCATCTTTTTCATGAAAGCCAACGTCAGAAGCCTGCAACAGGACATCTACAGAAGCCTGATACGTTTTGGAAACAAGTGTTGTGGACTGATGACGTTAAATTAGACCTCTTTGGCCACAATTAGCAAAGGCATGTTTGGGAAAAATGGAGCAGCATTTCACGAAAAGAACACATTGCCAACCATTTAGCATGGGGGGGTTCATTCTATCATGCTTTGGGGTTGTGTTGCAGTCAGTGGCAGGAAACATTGCACAGGTGGATGGAAGAATGGATTCCACCAGCATCACACGCATTTTTGACAACAGGACAATGATGAAGTGAAAGTGATTTTCTGTCATTGTAAACACACCATTGCACACAGTGCACCACACACTGCATTTAACCCATCACATGTGAACATGTGGAGCAGCTATCAGCAGCACCCGGGGAGCAGTGAAGTGGGGACGGTACCTTGCTCAAGGGTACCTCAGTGGTGTCTGAGCTGGGAATTGAACCTGCGACCTTCGGATCTCAGGGGCAAAGTCCTAACCATTGCCCCTAATCATTTGCCTAAATATATATTACCTAAAATGTGAATGTACTTAATGTATCCTAAACATACCTCAAAATCCACCATGGACTACTTCAAGAGACACAAGCTGAAGGTTTTGGAATGGCCTTCATAGTCCCTTGAATTAAACATCATTGAAAATGTATGGGTAGATCTTAAAAGAGTCGTGAATGCAAGACGACCAAAGAATATTACAGAACTAGAAGCCTTTTGCAAGGAAGAATTGGAGAAAATTCCAAGTACAAGAATTGAAAGAATTTTAGCTGCTATAATATAAAGTTTGCAAGCTGTGATATCTGCCAGAGGAGGTGTTGCTAATAACTGATTATGTAGGATAATACATAATAATGTTTTTGTTTTATGTTTTTGTTCAACTTTTGGCACAAAAAGTAACTATTCATCAATGTTTGCTGAAAATATTGTGTATTTTTTCCATGTCATCCATCAACATCTTTTTAATTTTAAAATCACCCAAATCATTTATTTATTAAGGCGTGCCCAAACATTTGCATAAGACGGTACCGTTGTACCATTTAAGGTTACTTATTGTAACAGAACTGCTTAAATTATCAGTAAACAAAGGAAAAAATTGAGTGTTCTAAAACTTTTGACCAGTAGTTGTATTTTATAGTGTCTGTGTCATTTGCCTAATTATATATTACCTAAAATGTGAATGTACTTAATGTATCGATTTAATTTTTTTTTTCTGTCATTAGCAATGAAATGTACGTTCTGCTTGGCAAAGAGAATCTAAATTACTGAGCCCATAGTACTTCTTATGTTTGAACAAATAATTCTTTATTTTACTGTAATACTGACTCACTCATATGTGCTCCTAATCAGGATTATTCTCTGGTATTATAGTCCCTGGCATACTCAGTACTCACTGGCAAAGTGACAAAATCCTTTTAGTATAAATATTTGCTTTATAAAAGTATATATACTTGCTGAGGCACATATAAATGCCTTTTTGTATATGGTTCCACAGTATCAAGGTACCAGGGGTCATTTTTCATTGTATCAATTAGAGATTTAAATGTATCTATTATTTTGTAGAAGAAAATCTATTGAAAATCTCACAAAGCAGATTAAGACCGTGTGACTTTCCAGGGCTGAGGCGAAAATTGATGTCATCAAAATGCCAGCTTTGCACAACTTGAAATCTCATGGGAGTTATTTTGTCATTTTCCCATTAACACGTTTTCTTCTAGTTTTTAGCATTGCATGACTTTGGTGTGTGTTTCACCAGCTCCTGTGGTTGTTGACATCCAGGTGAATGGATCTGGCTATGCCTCTGATATCTTCAAGGACATTATGGCTTCTTTTGACATCCTGCAAAGAGGGAACATCACGATTCTAAGCAAAGCGTGTTTAATGAAACCGCTAGAGCCAATCTACATAACCTACCTATTAATAGGTACTGATGCATACAGATGATTAGAGGCACTACATACTTGAGTGTGAACAGACTAAAGTGTTATCTGAGGACATCTAGTGGTCAGGACTGGAGCAGTTTTGTTTGCATGCAATTTAAGTGCTGTTTGACATATTTAAAAGCAAAAGTAGATGTTAATGTTACACAGAAAGCTAGAATGTTGGCTGTGTAGCTGCTGATCTGGCTGTAAGACTACAAAGACATTTATGAAAAATCATTCACTTTATGGATTGTAGCTGTCAATGTATGAGTCATTAAATACACTATGGGTCAGTGCAGATACATTTACCCAGGATAAAACAGGTTTAGCGGAAATCTTTGTGCCAATAAATAGAACGTAAGCACTATTCTTTAACAGTCTTTGGCTCAATGGTGTAATTACATATAAAGTTTCACTTTTATTGTTCAGATGGTTAACAATTAGCTTTTATAATTACAGTTGCGTTCTGGCAGACTTTTGTCCTTCTGCTCTTTCACAGGTTTTCTATATGGCCTTACCTTCTTCCTGGTGCTTGCTGGAAGTTATGCTAAACGACTCCAGAGATTTGTGTGTGCACATTACCACCCACAACGGGAAAAAGTAAGAGAACTGACATTGCAGTTTTATTAAAAGTTCTTTTAGCCTTTAAGCTTATTTTATTATTAGTAACCCCATTTACTATAGAAGATTTCACTAGGCTTCATACAAATCTAAGCCTCATTTAAGAGATTTACAGTCATACCACAGTGTATTGTACTTTAACCCCATTGTTTAGGATTGCGCAATATACAAAATACACTGTATTTGGACCTACAACTGTAAGAGACTTAATTTGAACATTGCAGACTTCAGTACTGTGAAGGCTGATATTGACCAACAAACAGTATAAACTACTTTTTTTGTTTTGTTTAAACTAGTATTTGTCTACAATGATGGACTGGCCACCTGTCCAGGGTGAACCCTCCCTTTGCCCATAGATTCAAGCATCAAGATGCTTTATTTGTCACATACTAGGTTATACAAGTAAGACCAGCAGTGAAATGTGACCTGATGTGCTCTGTGGACTATACAGAATAGAAATAGAAATCAAGTAAATTCTAAAAGATGTATGTACACATATTTATACACACCTTTACACACATAATAAGAGTGAATTTGATTATTTACATAAAGTGTATTGTATTTAAAGTGCAATCAGCTTGTATTGTCTAATGTGAAAGTGTAAAATAATTTAGAGGTATAGGGCTTGGAGTGTGTTGAAAGTGTCCTGTGTTGTAGCAGTTTGTGTGTGTTATGTATTGTCCTGGTTAAGAAGCCTGATGGCATGTGGGAAAAGGCTCCTCTTTAGTCTCTCAGTTTTGGCTCTGATGCTGCTGTTGTTGGTGAGACCCAGGACCACAGGAGTGAGACCATGGAGTTGGAGCTGTGTGTGGCTGTGCAGTCTAGGGTGTACAATGAATACAACTGAGGGCTTAAGACACAGCCTTGGGGGGCTCCTGTGCTCAGCAGAATGGTGTTGGAGATGCATTTTTCCCACCCTCACCACCTGGGGTCTGCCTGTAAGGAAGCTGAGGATCCACTCACAGAATTGGGGGTTCAGTCCTGTAATCTCTAAATGGATATCGCGTTCATATCTGTGATATCTGCACCTCTCCCTCGCTTGCCAATGTTTTCATTAGCTTGGTAAGTGCTAACATTTACGTTGATGGCTTCAAAACGCACGTAAATGGGCTTAGTTCATCGGCAAACCAAGAGTCTGCACTTACCACGTTTGCAGGTTTCACTCGGAAGTCCGTGATCGTTCGCAGTTCTGTCCACATGTCATTCAGCTGGAAGTGTGACTCCAACCGCTCACTGTACTTTTTCTTTGTGAGTTTCACAGTGCGGCGCACAGAGTACTCACTCATGTCTCCGGATTCATTATATGGCGCAGCACGGGTATTTAATGCGTTACGGACAGATCTAGTTAGCATGGATATGCCCCAGTTTCATAAATGAGGCACCATTCGATTTTGAGATTTCTCTGAAGGCTCTGTGTATCATATACAGCAGAACAGCCTATCGGTCCAAATTAGTTAGCATGCAGTTCTTCAAGAGGAATGCATGACATAATTCCAGAGACACTACACATTTTCTACACTCTTTATGTATCTGTCAGTCATCAGTGAAGTTAGAGGTTGAAGATGAATGGAATTGTAACTATTCAAAGAATGCTACACACAAGAGATTCCTTTCTGTACATTTCTTCACAGGTGCCTTGCCACACAGGATCTAAAATGTTCATTTCAAAGATATATATTGCTTCAAACATCAGATATGCTAAAATGTTTTCCACAATAAGACATTTCTATACAGTTCACTATAATCAAATAATGGCTACTCAGCTGCTTTAATGTCATTGCACTATACCACTGTAAAGAATGACTGAATAATACTGTCAGTCATGAATAAAATCCATTGAACAGATTAATAACACTAGAATGTGGGCATGGATGTATCCTGGTTCACAACACGACAACAACTGGTGACCCTCAAGAGCAAAAGTCAGTATCCTTCTGCTAAAATAGAGAACATAAAATGCCTTCTAGCAAATAGTGCCACAGACAGATGAGGTGATAATCTGCTAGAGTAGTGGAATGAGGAAAAGAGTAAAAAAGAAAGTAAAACCCCAGCCATTCATGAATACCTCCTTACGTAAGTGGTATAGCTACCGGGGGAACTGGATTGCTTTATTAGTGAGGCGGGTGCAGACAGCAACGGTGAACAGAGGCAGGTTAACTGCAAATGCCTTAAAACGTAACAGACAGTACTTCATCTCACACAGCGCACGCCTAAAGACATTTGATATTTATCGAGGTAAAAAATGTGTATTACTTAACAGGACGGGTAACTCATTAGAAAACAATCCCGTTAAGTAATACACATTTTTGACCTCGATAAATATCAAATGTCTTTAGGAACCCCCAAAGCATCTGGAGAGACAACTGTTGTCAAAAGTTATCTGCATATTACAGACTCTACACTGTTAGTATTTTGATGGTTGATATTGTAATAAAAAATGAATGACATACCCAATTTTGCACAGCACAAACTTTGTTTTATTTAGACATTTTGTTTTTGCATTTTATTCAGATGAATTTGCACTCACACATTGTCTACAGTGAGCAGTGAATTTGTTCATGTCCAGTGCATGACTCATCTTCACCCAGGGGACAGTTAGGGGGTTGGGTATCTTGCCCAAGGACACTTCAGCTATGGATGTGGGAGGGGGAAAGTGATTCAGCTCATTTCTCCACCCATTAAGCAATTATTGTATAGTTTCATTTCAAATCCATTATGTTAAAAAACATCACATCAGCAGAAGATGTATTAACTCTAATTTTATGTGCATGAATGTTTTGAAGATACATGTTTCACAAGAAACTACACACTGTTGTTACAGGAGAGGATCCTGTGGCTGCGTGGTCGTATTCTCTCTCAGCGTGGGTCTCTGGGGAAAACCCTGCTAAGGGCTGTGGCCAGGGGCAAAGAAGACCAGGGACATGGCAACATACTGCAAATACTGACACGGCAGTGAGTCACTTTTTTTTTACCTCAAGTAAAAAAAAATATTTTGAACCTAAGAACAGAGTAATGTTAGGTGATTTAAGGAGTTAAAAATTTGCTTTATCTGTAACATACCTTAAATTATCATGGACAATACATTTTAACCTGTACTTTTACAGTGAAATTTTACAGTGAAACCCATGCAGGTGCTGAAATATTACTTCAGTCAACATTTTTGTAGAGGGAAATGCTTACAAAAATGATAAGTAATAATCTACAGTATGTCACAAATATAGCAGATAGACATGGTGGAATTAAGTGGAATGTTTCTTTTAATAATTGGTAACACATAACAGTGCAATAATTAAAGAATAACAATGCATTAAAAATGAGCATATACCAACTCATAACTATTTTGCCTGTTGTTTTTGTGGATAAACAAATAAATCTATTCAGACCTGTGAAAATACCACTATTTCTTGTGACTCACACTGAACGACCAACACCTGGCAAAAGTAAATACAGGAGCTTGTGAATGAGGTTGCCTGGCCAGGCATGATAGTGCTGTTTGTACAGCCTGCATTTGTGGAGCCACCGTAGCCAAATATGTGTCTGTATGTGCACAGCTTGCCTGGTGGAGCCACCATAGCCAGGTTCCTGGGTGTGTGTGATAAGTCCTGCCTGGCCTGTGGGAAAGTGATGAAGGGCAAAGACAGTCCTGATGTACACACCTGCTCGACAACAAACTGCACAGGTTCCAAGTTCAAATCATTTTAGCATTCATATTACTCTAAATATCACCAAACCTCAAAACCTGCTGCTGCAGTGCAGTTTTTTCAATGCTTCTTCTGATTTTAATCTGACACTTTTTCCTGTGTTAATGCTCTTGAAAACCCTCATTGTTTGTACTGAGATATGGTAGATTAAGGTTGAGCTAAGCAGAATGTTCTCTAGAAAGAGGTTTGGAGATAGCTGCTGTAGAATATATATTCAGTGAATTTGTGTGTATACTGTGCTGTGCAAATATTTCAAGTGAAAAAAGAAATGTTGTCCAACATAATTTATCTGGAGCAGTATTTATTTCTTTGAAATAAACTAACAATAAATAAAATACAAATTAAAATACATAGTGATTTGGAGATGTGTTTTGGCTTAACATTTTCCAAACCTGTCTCAAAAAAGCATAATTTTATATTCACCCTTTAGTAGTTTAGCTTATCACTCCTTCTGTACATCTGTAGGATGGCTAGGGTGCAATGAGAAGAAAACAGGAGCCAGGCTGGTTCTTCTAATTCGTTTGTTACTTTTTGCTTTATTTATGCAAAGCAAAACTTGTATCTCAACTTGTGTACCTTTGTAATATTTTTACAATGGCTATTGCCCTTTACACTTTGTCAGAATGTACTAGTGAACACGTCCATGGAAATGATCCACGATGATTTGGAATACAATCTTGATAAATTAACACAAGACCACATCCGTTTTCTCAGTTTCTCTGGCTTTACTATGTATAGCTCTGTGTTTGAGGAACATAAACACTTGTTTTATTCTATAAACCATGAACAAAATTTCCTCAGAATTCCACATAAACCTAATGCACTTCCAGCATTTAATTGTAGAAAAAAACTGTTCTATATAACAATTGACTATATATCTATATAACAACAGACATTGAATAATGCATAAAAATGAAGATTAAATTCAACTTTAAAGAACACAATTCTAGTGTCTGAACTTTTGAGAAGAATTTGAACATTCTGTTTGATCTATTCAGATCGAAAGAAGTGATGGTTTTTATGTATTTCCTCTTTAAATCCAGTGTGGTCCAGGTGATCACCTAATCAGTACCTCAGGAAGTTGCTTGGGCTGGAATTCCACCACAAATACTGGAATGAAATACCTGCCATACTTACAGATGATTTAAGAAAAGTGGTAAATTAGAGCTATATTTATACTACATGAAAACTATCTCCTCAGGGTGTTTCTGCATTCAGTGCTTCAGAATAATGGGGAACATCTGTGCTGTCTGTATGGGGCCCCTCACATTCCTGGAAGACTCTGAGCAGGAGATGTAAGTTCACACTTACTTTGTTTATTAAAAGGCAGACATACAGACAGAGCTAAGGTTTACCAGGAGAAATGTAAATCAACAATCATTGTAAATGAGCTTAAGTAAGTTGACTCGTACAACAGCACACATACGTAATTCACTTACTGTTTTAAGAGGCCGATCTTTCACGTGCATTTTCACTTGTCATTACTGTAGTTGGTGTGACACAAAGCTGATCCTGGAGACCTTCTGCACTTAACATTTGAGTGTTTTCCTGCTCTTACACACCTCAGGAAGAGCTTTTTAGCTGATTAGCTGGCTCGCGTGTGTTACAGTGGAGAAAATGGCAACCTCTCCTTTATGTGAGTTTAGAAGCTGTAGTCATGGTATTTACCCTGCGTTCCAGGGACTCCAGCGATGAGGAGCAGGTGAATCTGTGGACGGCAGCTATGACATCACCACATATAAACCTAAGCAATGACAGAAGGAAGCTGATGAAGAGGCGTTTGTCTGTGGCTACAGAAAGGACAATGGGGAAAGAGCAGCACAACAAGTGCAACAATGATCCATACAGACGTGATTATGAATTCAGGTACCAGGAGTTAGTAGCGTCTCCAATTTCACACAGAATCCATGTAAACTACCGCTTTACATTTTAATATATGAGTTTCCTGTTTTGTTCTTGTTGGGAAACTCAGTAAGTTGGTTGAAAGTGTGTGTGCTTTTGCAGTACTTGCCACTTGGCTTACAAAGACATTATGATGTCTTGCTCACACCAACCACAGGATGCTACAATACTCTGAATGTTTCAAACACTGCTGCCATCTTTGTGATTAATTACGTTTCTGGAACTGGTTGCTCCTTTGATTTGTATATTAATTATTGTTAAACCTATAAATGTTAGTGGCAGTCCTTGTCTCATGTTTGTATATGCAAAGTGATCGCTTTAGTATTTGCTACTTTTGGGCATGGTTCACAAATAGCAAGTAGTAAAGTACTGCTCGATCTCAGTGCTTATAGGCAGCTTATTGATGATCTATAAAATACATGTAATTTGAGTGTAACCTTGAATTCCACAGTGCTTGTAACTTGTGTATTTCTTTTGAACTAAAACAAGTTTTGTGTGTTATTGACAGAAGCAGTGAAGACCAGCCCCATGACATAGTTTAAGAGCGACATGATGCACACCACCTCTCATCAGTCCACATCCTGGTCCCTCACATACCTTCACCCTTTATCCATCCTTGCCCTGAAGTGTCACCAGTATCACCAGCACTCAGACTGACCACTGATGGCTGTGATTTTAGCACTGAACCAATACAAATGTATATACCATAATGTCTTTAAATGAGTGTGTTTTTATTGCTCATTTCCTTCGAAAAGCTCTTATCAGATCAGTCTACATGCCTACGCTTTAGATAAGACTACCAGAATGTGGTCAGGCTGGTTTGGTTGTGCTTCATATCCACAACCTGTAACACTACTGTGGTCCTGACGTGGAAGGTGGGTGGAAACCAAAGTCCTCCAGGCGCTGGGCGGTGAGAAACACTCGCACTTATCTTTACCACTTTAATCAAGATCCAGAGGCTTAAACAGACCTAATGGCCACACAGGTAAGTGTTTCTGCATTATTCTGACTTCATATACCTGCACAGGCATGTGCAACATGAGCTGAAGAATAGTTTTATAAAATAACACCTAATACAGAAATGTACGGTCAATGTTCAACTGTATTTGCAGCATAAGGCAGTTCTCTTTCATTCACAGTCTGTTTGCTGATTTAACATTGACTTCAGCACTTTCCCTTAATATAAATTAAACATTAACAATCCTTGAAGTAGTTTTGTCTACAGCAAACACAATAATACTGAAGTTAATTTATAAACCAGCTTTTTGTCATTACTTTTCCCTTAAATATTATAATAAACTTATATATTATATAAATATTATATTAAATATTATATTAACCACAGAGGTAGATCAGCTTCTTCTGTAAACCAACTTGCTGTACTCTAAATTTTACCTTAGGCTAGATTTTTTTGCCACAATGTCCACAGTATAGTGAAGATTGTCTTTTCTGCTGGCCAACGCCCAGAAAGTAAATAGTGCTGCTATTGCTGCAGCCTAAAGCCAAAGCTTGCGTGACACCTGGCTAATAGTTAGCAATGTGTTCAATATTCGCCAGATATGCTTTTCTGTATTTACTGTGCTAAAATGTGATCAAAACATGCAAAGCCCACTTTGAAACGTCTGTGTGTTTGTGAAAAAACATACATAACCTATGCTAATACCTTAAACTGTAAGACAAAATCTCATATTTACCGGGATTCCGCAACATTTCAAAATAAAAGTCACAGGAAATATATATATATATAGATATATAATTTAAAACTTCTTACACGTTAAAATATGTAATGTGTGTCCATCAGATAAACAAAACAATTGTCTTGCGAATTTTGAACTCACTGCTAACTTTATTTTGGCTTCCTCAGCTGCTCCACTGTTCATGCTTAGTTACCTGGCTTAACTACCTGTAAAAGATCATCACGACCGAAAGGAATAAGTACCAGGAAGTCAAACTGTTAGAGCCAAATAACAACTTCTGGATTTGAGGAGTAGCGTCTCTGCTCCCAGAAATGTTACAGTCGCTCTCGGCGTTATAGTTCGCCTGGGTTGGGTTAGTGAGCTCAGGTACTTCCCATATTTTACAGGTTAAGGCTTTGTGTGATTACAGCCTTTTACATTAAGGTTGTATTCATAATTTATGATAACGTCTCTATAAAAATATTTGTTTTAACGTAGTCTTAGTTCTTGTTATTAGCTTTAAAAAATACAGCTTGAGATGCTCAAATAAACAGTACTCATTATTTACATCTTAAGGTGTCTTTAACTGACGCCAAAGCATATGTTCCTCACCACTGCCATTTAGAGGTCTTTTTTCCGTTAGATGTTAGATAGATGTGTTATTTACTTTCTTGTGCTAGCTATATATATATATATGCACTTTCTGCTTCATTTTAGTTAAATACATATGAAAAATAATTAATCAGCTTAAATAATTGTTATTCCCTCAATTATTAGCCATTAAGCCTGACTGATATAATAATACATACTACTTTTCTTCCTGTGCAGTACACAGATTTAGAATTGGCCATCAATGAGCTGGTGACCCAGTTCCATGCAGCCTCTGCTAATGATGGTCCCACTTTGACAGTGGAGGAGTTCCAGGGCATGGTCTCCAAAGAACTGCCAACCATGGTGAAGGTAAACTGACATGGAAATGTGTTATTCTACTCTACCTGCTTCCCCTTACGTCTGTAGAATACCTCAGCATGGTGAACTGCTCTTCTTCAGTTAAGCTCAATAATTCTACTGTAAAATCCAGGATTCAGGATACATATTCATACAAAATGTTCAGAATACACTTATTGTAGTGTCTGCTGTTTGCAGGGTGCATGTGAGCCGTTTTATGAATATTGCAGGAGTAACATTTTATTTGCTTCGTTTACAGTCTGCTGGTGATGAGGGTGGGCAGAATGCACTGCTGAAGGAGATGGGTGTGGAAGAAGGACATGGAGTCACCTTTGAGAACTTTTGGGTGCTGGTGAATTCCCTAGCCAGCACTAAGTGTGGTCTTCTTCAGAAAGACAAAAGTGTCAAATGTACCTGTCTGTTACTCTAGAACCCAGACACCTCCAATCAGTCCCTTCCACTTCCTCCAGTCTGACGCAAAGCTGTCCAAGAAAACCAGCAGGCATTGGATCACAGATAGTAGGCCGTATCATTGTCATGCGTTATCAGTTTCTCTAGATATATTCCACCACACCTCTAGCCTGAAGGGTTCAACACTGCCAACATTACAACCTGGACTTACAGCTGGATAAGGTTTTTTGTTATATGAATGTGGTTTTGTAGTTGCTGATATGCTCTGGTGCTGCAGGTTTTTATGTTTCTGTCTTTGTGATATTTTTTATACAAGAATGATGATAAATGAACTATGAATTAATTATTTTATGATGTGCCATCTGTTGTTATAAGACAAATTATCTGATAAATATATTTGTTAGGCATTTTCTTATACAGTGCAAAAAGTGATTTTTTAATGAGAAAATTATCATTATAAATAAAATGTGATATTTGGAACAGTCACGGTTTGAAGAAGGTCCATGACAGAATAACGGTTGCTGTATGTGTGAAATCTCTCTCTCTCTCTCTCTTCCTCACACACACACACTGTCTGAGAGAATACAGCTCACCCCTTCTTGCTATATAATTAGAGAAGGCACTGGAGAGGGGTCACACAGTAGAATGCACTTCAGATGTCCCCAGCAAAGAAAAAACAGTTTTTTCATGTTTTTTTCTCATGGTAGGGCAGTGTGTTGGTTAGTGTCTTTTGCTCTTTTCTCAGTGATTCCCAAAACCTGGGAGGAAAGTTTTCAGAACCCATGAAACCTTGGAGATAATGTGGAAAATGAATGCCAGTGCGATGTAGAAAAAACCCAAGGTCAAAAAACAAGATAAAAATCAGGTTCAAGATTGCAGTAAAAGTCCTTTTCTCTCTAAGATAAACAGCAAGGTCAGACCTGAGTTTGCCAAAGAGAACATAGACAAAGAACAGGATTTCTGGAATAATGTTCTTTGAGTCTAAAATGGAGTTATTCAGATACCAGAACAGAGGACATGTCTGGCGTAAACCAATTACAGCATTTCAGGAAAACAACCTCATATCACCTGTGAAGCATGGAGGTGGAAGTGGCTAGTTTCCATCATAGAATCCACCATGAATTCTGCTGTATATCAGAGGCTTGAGGAACATTTGAGCTCATCTGAAAGAACATTAAAGCTGAAGCATAACTGGACCCTTTGCAGTTATTTCAGCCAAAGGTGGTAACACTAGCTATTAGGGGGTAGGGTATCCTTAATTTTTCTCAGTTTTGTTTATATCTTTTGTTTAATGCATCAAATAAAGTTATTTTTGTTGTTTACTTGCAATTAAATCACTTGCTGTTCCAGAGATAAATAAAAACAAGATTAGACTTTGCTATGTGAACATTTCTTAATAAAGAACTGAGTATTTAATAGGGTGTCTTAACTTTTTCACACTCACTATTCAATGATACCACCTACTTCCATTTCTTTTATGCTTATTTCCAGTGATATCACTTATTTTCGTTTGGGATTGCACGCATATGTTCTTGTCAGGCCCTTCAAGTGTGTCTTAGCATTATCATCTGTACTGTTGTTGAGATTGTCATCGTCCTTGACTGATTTTTTAAAAAATCTCTCATGGTCATTTTGAGTGATTCTCAATGAGATTATTCTCACTATTTCCCTTTATCACTTTAAAGAAGTGAGATAATTTCTCAATGAGATTATTCTCACTATTTCCCTTTATCACTTTAAACAAAGTGAGATCATTTCTCAACGAGATTATTCCTCACTATTTCCCTTTATCTCTTTAAAGAAAGCCTGATAATTTAGTCATTTTATTTCCCCAAGAATTGAAGAACCGCTACAGTATAATTCTGTGCACAAAAAGACAAAATCCCCAAATGAAATTAAATCTACCGTTTACTACAACAATGAACAGTACGAAAAGAAATGCGAAGCAAAGATAAATCAGTGATGGGTCAGAAACATGGAATATGGAAACTGCCATTGTATATTTTAACAATGAAGTTGTTTGCCAGAACTAACATTTAGCATCTAGCCATCATGGTAGTCCTTGATAAATTGTAAATTGAAAGCTGTTGTAGAGTTGATCTAATCTAAATGCAGCATATGGTTAGCTTTACTAAGATAAATACTAAGATAAGATAAATAAGAGAGAAGAAGAAAACCCTTCATTTTATGCTGAAAAAATGACAGACAGCTTCGTATGTGATGGGTGAGTTAAATGGCGCCGCCGCATCCAGGCTCTGAAACGTTTTCATCTCTTTGCTAAATTACATTACATTCTAGTGTATAATAGAAGCTGGAAAAAGCTCAATTTAACACAAATAAAAGGAGGTTTATTGCTGGCTGAGAAAAGATGAGTTTTAATTTTTTTTGTTTGAATGACTGGAGGGTGGGGGTACAGCACTGCAGCACTGTCAATTATCCATCTACATGTAAATTCTTTAGTATAAAATTAGTAACACTGGAATGCAAAAATCATTAGGCTTACCTTTCTTCAAAGCCTTCAAAATCCAGAAATGTACTCAATTGTAACCTGTGCTGCTTTACTGTTGCTAATGTTTTTTAAAACCCAAAATATGTCTCGGGTCAATTTGACCCGAAGGACACCAGAGGGTCCCAAAAGTGAATACAGTACAAAGATTAAGTTAATTGGAGGCACACCAGTGGATGTATTTAAAGGCACCTCAAACACACTGCTTCCTTTAGTGACATCATGGGAAAATCAAATGAAATCAGCCAAGATATCAGGAAGAGAATTGTGCAGCTCCACAAGACTGGTTCATCCTTGGGTACAATTTCCAGATGCCTGAAAGTGCCACGTTCATCTGTTCAAATTATACACAAGTATAAACACCATGGGAATGTCCAGCCATCAAACCGTTCAGGAAGGAGACGTGTTCTGTGTTCCAGAGATGAACGTGTTTTTGTGCAGAATGTGCGTATCAACCCCAGAACAAAAGTAAAAGACTTTTTAAAGATGTTGCTGAAGCTGGTGAGAGTGAATCGTTATCTACAGGGAAACGAGTCCATGTGCTGAAAGGCATTACTCCAAAAGCGACATAAAAAAGCCAGATTACACTTTGCAAATGCAGACAGGGACAAAGACCCTAATTTCTGGAGACATGTCCTATGGTCTGGTGAAACTAAAATTTAACTGTTTGGTCATAATGACCATCGTTAGATTTGGAGAAAAAAGGGGGAAACCTTCAAGCCTGGGAACACCAGCTCTCCTGTGAAGTATGGGAGCAACAGCATCATGTTCTGGGGGTGTTTTGCTGCAGGAGGGACTGGTGCACTTCACAAAATAGATGGCATCATGAAGAAAGAACAGTATGTGGAAATATTGAAGCAGCATCTCAAAACATCAGCTAACAAAATAGACAATGACCCTGAGCATACCGCAAAAAAGTTAGAAAGTGGCTTAAGGCAAAGACAATGTTTTGGCGTGGCCATGACAAAGCCCTAAACTCAATCTAATAGACAATTTGTCGGCAGACCTGAAACGACTGACTCAGTTACACCAGTTCTGTTTATTGTGAGAAGCTTGTGGAAGAATACCCAAATTGTTAAGTCATACAGTTTATAGGCAATGCTACCAAATACTAAGCAAATGTATGTAAACTTCTGACTTTGACAAAAGTAATAAAACATACTTTAAGAAATTCTCTCTCACATTATTCTGACATTTAGCAAATAGAAATGATTTTGGTAATCCCAACTGACCTAAAAAATGGTTTTGTCTGATTTAATATCAGACAGTGAGAATGTTTTTGTAAAGACTCACTCGAAAGCATGATGCTGTTTGTGACCCCGTGGATTTAATTATTTTATTTCATACAGAGAACAGTTTCCGTTTCCTTCTAGCATTGCACTGCCAACTGAAATTACTACTACGACCTCTCTTTCCAACTTTTTTGATACCGTATTCCCACCGGTTTTGCCACACCAGATGCTGCATAGTCCACAATGCATTGCTCCCTTTAAACGAGTCAAGAGTCATTGTGTCTGCACCAATAACATCGATGATGTGAGTATAGAAGGCGGGTCCTCCGGTACAGTTTCTCTCTTTATGCCGAACCAAATTATCGTCATAAAATAACCCACCGTCTGTTCCATCAATGTTTGGAAAGCAAAGCAAAGTGAACCTTTTGATTTAAGGTTAGCTGGGCGCCTTTCAGCCCAGCGTTCAATATTTCTCGCTGCTTATGAGTTTCCCCATGTCCTGCAGCGCTCCCCAGAGGAGACATGAAGTAGCAACACTGGTGAGTCAAATTAGCAGTGAATGTTTATTAATTAAAATATCCATATTGCCGTCTGTGTATCGATTATCGGATCGTGTGAGCAAGGATGATATATTAAAAGTTCACCATCACTCAGCTTTTGCCACAAATATAATAGTTGAAGCACCTCGCATCATGAACACTGCCAGTAAATTCAGCACAAAGGTCCCAGAATAATCCTGTTCCACCGCCTGTAGAACAACTGAATGCAATGTAGGAATGTCTTGTAGGAACTTCTCTGGTTCTGGTATTGATATGTGGCTTCCAGCTATTGCCTGACTTACGTCTGTGTAGATATTGTAAGTCACATATATATAATAACCCCAGTTCACAAATTAAGTGCCAATGCTCTCCTCTCCCCCCGCCTCCAAGTCTGACTTCTCCAATCGATGTGTAAAGCAGTTTCACTATCCTTGCACTCCAGGATGAGGACCCAAATAAGGTTACACAGGAAACTCTGAGAATGATCTCATCCACTGTGAGAATGATCTCATCCACTCCTTACATCACTGCAGGAAGTCATGACCAAGTAAACAATGACCTTATAAGTCTAACAGGAATTAAGCAAGGACATTTGGCTTTACCTCAATCTTAGATAAGAAATTACAACGTCTATTGTAAGGGGTGGAGAGGGTGCTCCTTCTGATCCTTAGATCAGTCGGATAAGTTGTGAGATGTTAGGTACTGGCAATTGGTCATATCCCATCTCACCCGACCCCGATTCCTATTCACGCATTCCTGTAACTTCTGAAAATTGTAAGTAAAGAAAACATTCTGTTTTACTCTCACTTGCTCTTCTTATTCAGTTTTGTGTGGAAAATCCTTTCAATAGGATTAGATTTCTCAAAAACTTCACACTATTAAGTCTCTCTCATCACTCATATGAACAACCTGAGGGGGGCACTCTCATGATCTGGGATTAAACCTGTTAAATTATAATATAATTATATGATTATATTATATAATCCTACACCTCCCAATGAGAGAGTGAGAGAGTGAGTCGCTGTGAGATGCCCAGGGTGTACACTGTTTGGTGCTCTTAGTTAGCTGGGATTGGCTCCAGCTTCCCTGTGAGCCAAATAGGATAAATGGTTTGAAAAACAAATTAATTATTTATAATACTATTACATAATAATAATAAATAACAATAATAATAATAATAATAATACTCGTCATTATCATCATACACAAATACATTTTATTTAATGTTCCAATGCTCTTGAGAAACTTTTGCTTTGTTCCGTTTCATTTACAGGAAGAAAAAGTTCTGTCGGAAAGAGTAGCGACACACCACCATGTTTCTCCTCCCACTCTTCCGCTTCTGACCAGCAGTAGCACAAACACCGAGAGCAGCGGCCGATGGGCACTAAAAACTAAAGGATTTCTCTAATTTAACTGGACTACAGATGGAGTTCAATGGCCGAAAAGAAGCAGAAGCTGTAGCCGCTAATGTTCAGACAGAACGTGCACGTTCCGCAGATCTGCGAACAGAGGGATTGGAAGTGTGTAGTGTTTGCAGAACCGCGCTGAGCTCCAGCGTCGCTCCCAAACTCCTTCCGTGTCTTCACGCCGTTTGTAAATCGTGCATTAGCAAGAACAACGATGACGGAAACGCCAAGGGTAAATATTTACCTATTATCTGTTTGTCTTCTCATAAAAATTCATCTCACTGTGTCCCAGAACTTCTTCTATGTAGAGATTTAGCCACAAGCAGCTAGAACACGGTTCTCAGATCAGCGGCATTCATACATACCTGCACAGTGATTTACGTTCCATCACATTCCACCACGACTCTTTTTATTATTCCTTACAAAACATTGCGACTCCGAGGCCTCCACGGACGTTTAGGGGTCACCTCAGTAAGAACCCGCTTCAGCCACAGTTCACCAGGAGAGTCTGTAGCGTCTGGACGCTGCTAATGTGTTTAGTAGGTGCCAAATGGAAAACTCTGGGTCCATGAACAAAATATTTTTTAATGCAAGTGAACAGTTTGGGTAAAAAAGCATGGTACTAAACCTACGCTGTACTTCTTCCATCTCCAAACAAAACAGATCACAATTCCAAATACAATTCAGGAATAATTCATAAACTTTTTTCATGTCCCATAACAGGAGGCATTAGGAGAGTGTGAAACACAGCTTTCAGACCAGAGACGCTGATGATTTATTTTCTGCCATTCTATTTTTTAAAGAGAATTCCCACTCAACTTATCAATTAATTAATCTATTATCATAATTTTTGCATTATTAAATGGTTAAGCTGTAAGGAAGGTTGTTTAGAGTGGCTTGATACTAGAGTTCTGTATTAAATCAAACTTCTCCAAGGTGTGATGCGAACGAGACATCTGAAATGATGATGCTTCTAAAAACTACATAAAAGAACATAAAAAACCCAGATTAAAAAATGTTGACAATGTAAACAAAACATAATTAATTTTTTTTTAAATCTCATAAATGTAAAATTCTATGATAATTAAATGTTCTAAACTAATCAACCACATTACACCAGTCCTCTCTAAACTTTACTAGCTCCCTGTACACTACTAAATACACTTTAAATTGTTGCTTCTAACATTTAATCCAAATTATCTTACCACTCCATACCTCATTGATCTTCAGACCTTCTGTACACTAGGAGTGTGTCCTTTGAGCAAGGTACTGTCCGCACTTCACTGCTCCCCGGGCGCCTCTGTTGACGGTAGTGTGATGGGTTAAATGCAGAGAATAAATTTCCCACTTGTGGGACTATAAGGGATGATAAAATAAAAATAAAAAAGTTACCATGTTACTGCTACTTAGCCCTGAAACTTAAGTAGCAGATTCCCAGCGCTTCCTATTACAATAGCAAAGAAAATATGGGAAAGGATAGCATTGCTGTTACTTATGTAACTAAATAACACTCCCTGTGTTTCTGTAATGTGTAATTGCGATATCCCCATCATGCGAGATATCTTTTATCACAGAATCGATGTATTGCAATATTATCGTTATCATGGGCCACATATTGCATATTGTATTGTAAGATACCATGCGATTCCCACCCCTACTGTACACTCCTTCTTTTAAAACACACCTCTTTAACCTTAGTCTTTTGCAAAAGTTGATAAATAACATATTTTGGTATTTTTTAATTGAAAAGATGTTAACAGTCTCTCAAGGACATGGAAAAAATACACAATATTTTCAGCAAACATTGATGCATAGTTACTTTTTATATAATAAATTGAACAAAAATAAAAACTAAAAACATTATTGTGGCACTCTGCAAAAGTTTGGGCACCCTACATAATCAGTACTTAGTAACACCTCCTTGCAAATGCTTTTTAGAGTTAAAAGTCTTTCAGTTCTTGTACTTGGCATTTTCTCATATTCTTCCTTGCAAAAGGCTTTTCGTTCTGTAATATTCTTTGGTCATATTGAATGCACAGCTCTTTTAAGATCTACCCACAAATTTTCAGTGATTTTTAAATCAGGGGAGACTGATGGCCATTCCAAAACCTCCAGTTCACGTCTCTTGGGGTCATCCATGGTGGTTTAGGATCATTGTCCTGTTGTAGAATGCTTGATTGTACCTGTACCTGGAAGTCACTTTGGACAAACGCGTCTGCCACATGAATAAATGTAAATGTAGAAGCCATCCTTCAGCGTTAGCAGTATTTAGTGGAATCCATTCTTCCCTCCACCCGTGCAATGTTTCCTGTGCCACTGGCTGCAACACAACCCCAAAGCATGATAGATCCACCCCCATGCTTAATGTTTGGCAAGGTGTTCTTTTCATGAAATTTTGCTTCTTTTTTCTCCAAACATGCCTTTGCTAAATGTGGCCAAAGAAATAAATTTTAACTTCAGTCCACAGCACTTGTTTCCAAAACGCATTAGGCTTATGTAGATGTTCTGTGGCATACTTCTGACATTAGATTTTATGATGGGGTTGCAGGTAAGTTTTTCTTCTGCTGACTCTTCCATGAAGGACAGTGGAACGGTGGACCACCACTCTGCTAAATCTTCCTGTAGGTATTTTTGCAGTAAAATGGAGATTTTGATTTGTCTTTCTGACCATCATACGAGCAGTTCTCTCTGAGAGTTTTCTTGGTCTTCCGGATCTCATCTTAAACTCCACAGTTCCCCTGAACTGTCATCTCTTAATTACATTTTACGCTGTGGAAACTGCAAGCTCACAACACTTTGCTATGTTCTTGTAGCTTTCTTCTGCATTGTGGACATCAATAACATTTTTATTTTTCATTTTGAGTGTCCACAAGTGTGTGCACAAAGTTTGACGAGTCAGAGTATTTGTGAAGCTTTAAAATTGGCATCTGTTTACATTTACTAATGACAGCTGTTGCCATGAATCAGATCTAATGAGCTGATTAAGGTCTGAAACCTTGTAAAAATAACCTGAAACTTTGGAACTCTTACGGTGCCCAAACTTTTGCACAGTGCCATAATAATGTTTTTATTTTTTATTTTTGTTCATAAAAAGTATCTGTGCATCAATGTTTATTAATGAACATATTGTGTATTTCCTTGAGGGACTGTGTTAACATCTTTTCAATTACAAAATCACCTAAATCTTATTTATCAAAGGGGACCCAAATCTTTCATAAGACTGTACATATCATTTATCCTAAAGGCAGTTTTTGTCATTACATAAATACTTTCAGTACATTTTTCTACTTTTATTGTCATTACTTTATTGCATTTTTTATATTTTTACTTTTTTAGGGGGATTTGATGGCAGCAACATGTCTCATTAAAGTTGGGACAGGGCCATATTTACCACTGTGTATCATCCTCTTTTCTTTTATCAACTGTTATGGGAGGGGGCCTCCCCTCGCTCCAAAATTAATAGTAATGGTGGGAAAACGCCCAACCTCCCCACCCTGCTTTAGCTGCTCAACATTCCTGGGTCATCTTTGTTGTGTTTTTTGTTTCGTGATGCACCAGATGTTTTCAGATTTTGATTTGTCTGATCAGAGTAGTTTTCCACTTTGCCTCAGTCCATTTTGAACGAGCTTTGGGCCAGAGATAATTGCAGCATTTCTAGATCATGTTCACATATTGCTTTTTTTTTTTTTGCTTTAACCTGCATTTGTGAATGAGACAAACCATATTCACAGACCATGATTTCTGAACCCATGTTCACGATTTCTGTGACCAAATCTTGTCCGTTTTTAATGCAGTGCATCTGAGGGTCTGAAGGCATCCAGTATTGATTTTAAACCTTAAAGCCATGCTCACCTTGAATTTTTCAGATTCTCAGAATATTTTGGTGATGTAATGTGTAATGTAGATAATGAGATATTCAGCATCTTTGCTATTTTATTTCCATCCCTTTGTTGCCCTGTCTAACTTTTGTGATACAAGTTGCTGTCAACAAATTAAAAATATTTTAAATGTAGTGCTTCACTAGCCAATATCATTCGAAGTAAAGGTTCAAACTTCACAAAAAATTCACAACATTGCTATCATGTTCTTAGGAAGCACACGGAATGTTTACATTCCATCCATAGAGAATACTGCAAGTGATGCATTACAATATTTAAAAAAAAAAAAAAAAAACTAAACTAAAATAATTGTGTCTTATTACTCACTGCATTGCAGCATGTCTATTTTTATCATATAAATAAATCTAAATGTACAGAAATTCAGAAGATTTATGGCATAATTTGTGATAAACATTGCCATCCATTGTTCCTGCCACCACCATTCTAATGAAAATCAGGTTTCAAAACTCTGGGTCCATGAACAAAATATTTTTTAATGCAAGTGAACAGTTTGGGTAAAAAAGGCATGGTACTAAACCTACGCTGTACTTCTTCCATCTCCAAACAAAACGGATCACAATTCCTAATACAATTCAGGAATAATTCATAAACTTTTAATTTTTCATGTCCCATAACAGGAGGCATTAGGAGAGTGTGAAACACAGCTTTCAGACCAGAGACGCTGATGATTTATTTTCTGCCATTCTGTTTTTTAAAAAGAATTCCCAGTCAACTTATCATTTACTTAATCTATTATCATAATTTTTGCATTATTAAATGGTTAAGATGTAAGGAAGGTTGTTTAGAGTGGCTTGATACTAGAGTTCTGTATTAAATCAAACTCCTCCAAGGTGTGATACAATGTTCTGCTTTTTCTGTCAGTGTTCCATGAGCTCCTATCAGCCGCCTCCTGTGACCATGTATTTCACTTACTATCCACATTCCACAGCTGCAGAAGAATGCTTCCTTACAATCACAGTTAAAATTCACAGTACAACATGAGTAGGATTATAGGAGTTATTTATATAACAATATCGGATGGATTCTAAATAGCTGTCTTGCTGACTAATTTATGCAGAAACATTTAAACAATGTCATATAAAATGTCAAAAAAATGTGCTGAATTTTCTTTCAAGCTATTTCTGAGAAAAAATAGCTTATTATGTCTAATTGTAATAAAGAAATGTTACATTCAAGCTCAATTAGAAGTGGTTCACATGGAAAAAGCAACATCATGAACCTTCAAAATGTTTTCATTATACACCGTATGCAATATTCTCTTTTGGGGGTTCAATAGATTGAAACGAGAAAAATAATTTTTGTGTCATTTTAAATTGACAAACATTGAATCCAAGAATTTTTGCTTAATAACCCAGTGATTTGTGTATATGTAGGAAGACCAGTATATACCATTTGTCAAAGTTCAGCATGTTTCTGTGTTTGACCGTCTGTGTCATTGTGGGGATTGTTGGCCTAGAGGTTAGAGCCTGGCCTTTGTGAATAGAAGGGCATAGGTTTTCTGAGGTACCCTTGAGCAAGGTACCGTTTGTAACATGTCCTGCGATACTGCTCCTTGGGTGCTGTTGATGGCTATGCACTGCTGCAGGTGTGATGGGTTAAATCTGGAGTTCACACTTTGTGTATTCACAATAACACATAGTCTCTTTCATGTGAGATACCTCATTCCCACAGATATGAGGCTAATGGTAAAGGGTGTCTGACAGTGTCTTTTAATTAATTAATTAATTTGTTTAATTGTTTGTTTTTCTAATTTCAGAGTGCTCGGTTTGTGGCCAGTCTTTCAGTCTGTCAGAGGTTACAGATTGCTTTATTTTTGAGGACTCTAAACCTAAGGTAAACTGTTCCAGATCTTAAACTATGTTTTTAACTTTTTTGTAGTATTTAGAATTGGCCACGATCTGCATTTTACAGTAGGCACTGTATGTGTTTGTCATGCTCTTCTGTCTAAATAATGATGTTTATTTCTGTGTGTTTCGTCTTTGTATAGTGCGGAGGTTGTGAGGAGTCTGCACTCAGTGGCTGGTGTGTGCAGTGCGAAGAAGCTTTGTGTTCAGACTGTGTATTGGCCCACCAACGGGTGAAGGTGACACGTAATCATACAGTCCTACCGCAGGAAACTCCATCAGGTTAGGGATGGTGTATATACACTAATGTCACAACATTAAAACCACTCACAGATGAAGTGTGAGACTTGAATCTTGTTACATTGGCACTTGTTATAGGGTGTTATGTTATTTCAATTAAATAAAGAGCAGAGGTTCAAATTTCTTTATTCACAAGCCCAGGGGACCCTTTATCTGTCTCTCTAAGGTTCAGGACACCCAAATGTTTACAATTTCTGCTATGGCATATGTACTGTATTGTTATGCAAAATAAAATTTATTAAATAAATATATAAAATAAGTAGAGGCTCCTTGGGGAGTCGTATGACTGGTTAGGTGTTCTGTCTGCCATGCCAGCATGTGTAAATATAACCAATCCCCTCACTCACTCTACAATCACACATAAGTGGTGAGTTGTACATGGGATATGTTCTGCTTTTTCTGTCAGTGTTCCATGAGCTCCTATCAGCCGCCTCCTGTGACCATGTATTTCACTTACTATCCACATTCCACAGCTGCAGAAGAATGCTTCCTTACAATCACAGTTAAAATTCACAGTACAACTCACATGAGTAGGATTATAGGAGTTATTTATATAGCAATATAAATAACAATAGCATATAACAATATTAACTTTAAAATTCTGTACCAATTGGAGTGACATTTACAGTGAGTGAATGTGTTTGTGTAGGAAAACTACTAAACTGGATACCGGCCTCCAGGAGTTTGACGTGTGCTCTAGATCAGCGGTCCCCAACCTTTTTCGCGCTACAGATCGGTTTAATGTCAGACAATTTTTTCGTGGCCCAAGATTAAAACAACAAAATAAAATGATACAATCAACACAAAAACTGTGGTATTTTGTAAATATAATAATAAACGTAAATCCACTGTGTAATTATGTAACTTTTTAGCAGCATCCACCTGAAATGCGCCAACATTGAGAGTAACGTCTTCCTCTGCCACTCATGCGCTCTGGTCGCTATGGTAACGCACAAACGTTCCTTTCAAAGTAAGTTTTCAGTGCTGTTGTGGTAATCTTGCCTTGACTTTCATCCAGAATACCGGCAAAGTTGATGTCTCTGACATACTTAGATGCTACGGATTGAGAATTTATTTTTAAAAAAAGTTTAAAAATTTGTGCAGCCCAGTACCAGTCCACGGCCCGGTGGTTGGGGACCACTGCTCTAGATGGTCTAAACTTAAAGTAAAGTTGAGATTTGTTTCCAGCAGTCAAGGCCATTAAGCAAAGAGGCACATAGTGTGATCCACTACGTTCTGCATCGACTGAGTTTGAAGACTGTAAATGTTTGTCTCATTGGATAATCTGGACTTTTCATGATTTCCTTATGGGCATGGAGTTACTACTTGGGGTGGTGTAAATCAAAATAAGTTGTCTTCATATGGTTTACTTCACTTAATACTGAATGTGGGTCTCCATAGGATGACCTGCTTGGACAGTTCAGACTCATTTTTTTTTTTAAATTATTTAATATTTTTTAATAGGTTTCACTGCCACCATGCGCTGTACTTCACACAGACAGGAGCGTCTAAAGTTCATCTGTCTCATCTGTGATGAACTTACCTGTAAAGACTGCCAACTGATTTACCACAGAGGACACAGGTATTCTATGCACTGGTTCTTTCATATGTTCACCAGACAATCACATGCATATTTTTTATTTATTACAAAAATACTTTGTACTGTAATTTGTTTCTTATGTGAGAAGTACATTGTCCTTTTAACACGTGACTGTAAAACTTGTTAATCCTATGAATCTCACATCACCATACCTTTATAACATCAGTCCTGTGTGGTATGGATTACAATGGCAGATGAGGATTACCTCGATTTCCCTGTATTACAGCCTAAAATCTAAAAACATGAAAACACATTCAGTAATAGTATAATTCAGTACAAAAAGACGACATCCCCAAATGATTAGTTGAATTTAAATGTACTGTTTCCTGCAGCAATGAACAGTTCGAAAAGCAACGCAAAGCAAAGACAGATCAATGGGGCGGCCTGTCGTTACAATTGAAACCACTCCTCCAGTACGTGGGTGTACAGGCCAGCTGGAATTTGTGTGCGACTGTTTAAATATTTCACCTGCTGTTTCAATCTGAGATTGACTGATTTTGCATGTCAGTCAAAATGCTCCCCTGTTATATCTGTAGAAAAAAACCGTTTTGCATACGCTGTGTAAGGGAAACAGGCGAGGACATAAGGAGAAACAAACGGAAAGAATACTGTTTTTCATGTTTGGCTATTGTCTCAAAAATCTCAAACAGGAATGCAGCTGATCCAGGAACAGTGATACATTTCTTATAAATATCTCACACTGCCTCCACATGGTCCAAGGCATACAGACACACCCACACACTGAGAATAAACTGGTGTTAAAACATACAATACAATATATGTGTATAATTATTATTTCTGCAAATGTGGGAATCTGGGAATCTGTTGTACATTGTAGCTTTGCACTACAATGTACAACATAAGAAATAAGAAAATGCAAATTTTAATTATTAAGTTCACAAAACAAATTAAGAATAATAATGACCAAAAACAAATAAGACATTTTACATACAGTCCAGATCAAAAGTTTAAGACCACTTGACAAATGGCAAAAAGCATATGTTGCATGATTGGATCTTGACAACGTTACAAGTAGAGCTTCAACATCAGTTTATTAACAACAACGCTTAAACTGGAACAGGCTGTTTTACATCTGATCAAAATCTTAGGATCTGTGCAAAAATGTGGATTCATTGTCATTTTCTGTCAGATAGTTACACTGTCATGACGTTCAGATGGCAAAGGCTAAAAAAAAGTTCCCTTTTTAAATGCGGTCTGGTGGTTGAACTACATTAGCAGGTCTCTCAGCACCATAGCTGCTAAGGTGGGAAGCAGTAACACATTTGGAATTTTCCTAAATAATCCTGAGGGTTATGGAACAAATAAGTCAAGTGAAAGACCCAAAAATTTTACCACCACTGAGCCGGAGGATCCAATTGGCTGTCCGTCAAGACCCAAATTAAGCTCAACTTTTGATCAGCTGTAAAACAGCCTGTTTCAGTTTAAATGTTGTTGTCAATAAATTGCTGCTCAAAATGTTTCGTCTTGCTCCAATTTCTTCCTGTAGCATGTTGAAGCTCTACTTGGAACATTAAGATCCAACCAACCACAGTTCCCCTCCTCAAACACACTCACCAAACCTGGCAATTAACAGGTGTGTTGGTCCAGGTGCTTGATCAGGAAAGTTCACAAATAGTGCTGGACACTTGCCCTTCAGGACTGGAGCTGGACACCCTTGCTTTAGAGGGTTTCTGTGTGAATTAGTTTTACTGGAAAGTGCGTGTAGAGTCTTTTGTTAGCTGGTGAGAGAGGATGTTGAGTTAGGGTGGAAGATCCTAGGGGGCAGCATGGTCTTTAATGGTTTTATGGATTTGTATTTTTGAATCTTTATTTTAGTTATAAATGTTTTAGATTTTTGTTAAATGTTTTTCTTGTTCAGAGACTTCAAAAGCAACAGCATGGACACTCATAATAATAATATTTTTTATTTGTATAAAACATTACATCTCAAACCCAAGGTTACTTTACAGAGGCAACGGGTAATCAGTGTCCTCTGTGAACAAATGATAACAGAGAACACTGCCAGTAAGAACACAGACAATCTAAACAAATGCCAGATGTCGCAAGTAGAGGTGTGATGGTGGAGAGGAGGGAGGTTTTTGTTTATTTTGAAAGACATGGAGGAGGTGGAGGAAGGTTTATGGGTAGAGAATTCCAAAGTTTGGTGGCAAGGGCACTGCATGACCTGCCTCTTACTGACCTACATTAAAATTTGAGAACAAAGAGGAGGCTAGAGTCAGAGGAGTGTAGCGAGTGGGCAGGAGTGTATGGGTGAAGTAATTCAGAAAGATTAGGAGGAACAGAGCCCTGGAGGGCCTTGAATATAATGAGGAATAGCTTGAACTGAACTCTAAGTTTTTGGTAGCCAATTAAGTTTATAAAACATAGGGGAAATATGCTGATAATTTTTTTGTGAGAGTGAGTTTTTAGCATTAGCAGTTTTTTATCTTTTTTGAAACATCTTTCAAAAAGTACTACTCTAGACCATACAGTTGCAGTTGGGACAGTTCCAGTGGTTCCAGATGTTCTGTATTATTTTTAAAGCAAATATAGCTGTATCTTTGCATAAGTCATGTTGACTGGTCTCAGTCAAGGTCACTTTTCAAATATGAAATTTCTGTTCACTGTCAGTTTTTTGTTGCTGGAAGAAGCACTGGTGTCTCAGAAGGAGCAATTGCAGAAGCTGCTTTACAGCATCAGAGAGCAGAGGGTCAGTGTCAAAGCCAGCCTACTGGATCTGGATGAAAGGTAGTTGACCATGTCAGAGTATTCTTTACCAATTCAAGTAAACAGGACTTTACTCTCGTATTTAGCTGCTGTGGAGGAACATCAGCAAATTTATTTGGACACCAGCTCTTAGGATCACAATGATTATTTACTGAATTTCTCAAATCTTAAACTGTAGTGATTTACAAAGCTTTTATAGTTATAACAACACACATATGGCACATTGCAAAAGCAAAATAAAAAACAATGATGTAGTTTGTTATTTTAATTTCAAGGATTCACAAAATGAACACTAGCTGGATATTGTATTGACACTACCTTAAAGAAGAGAGAATATATAAAATGCATTTAAAAAGCATTGATAATGTAGCTTCAATCAAAGCCATTATTACTTTGCTAACTCCTACATGTTTCCATGTGATATTACTGATTTATTTCTTCATTTATATTGTAGACTGCATTGCATAATGGAATCAAAAGGTACAGCTAAGAAGAAAGTGGTTAAATTCGTGCAAAGCATGTCTCTCATGTTGTGGATAAGAGGTCGGCAGCTAGTTAAGGATGTAGAGGTAATAACCTTTAAATCTACCCGCAAAACATTTCCTGCATGTTAATTATTTAAATAAACTACTGTTAATTGTTTGCTGTTTTGATGGTATAACAGCCATGCTGGGACCATCTTAGGACGGTCCTGATAAATTGTAGTATTTTACACTCACTATTTTTTAAAAAGAGAGATTTATTGATTAAAGAACTAAAGGACTGTTATATTGCACAAATACAGTGACCATGGTTTTTAAACTAAAGGAAGGATTTATACATTTATTTTATTTATTTTTTACTTTTGTTTATATTTTGCAGTCATGCTCTTTACTCAAACTAACTTTCTTATCTGCAGTCGTGATTCCATTCAGTTTTCTGATGTTGAAAAAAGGTGAAAAGAATAAGGATGGTAGTTGGAGCTATGCACATTTAGCATTATGGTGATAAATAAAATCATGTAACATGGCTTTCTAATATTGTCAGTATTGTCAGATTGTAAAAGCCATGTTTTATTGGAATTTAATCAGCACAGTGTGAGAAACTCTGAATAAAATTAGAAACTAAAAGTAATTTTGAACATATTTTAATGTGGCCCTAATATACTAGGACTTTTTGTTTATCAAGCCACATAAACAACAAATATCATGCAAATTTGTGAATGGAAAAAAATATTATAAAAAAATATTAGAAGGTGTATGCAAGAAAACTTATTTAGTACTATATTTGTATTTATCAAGGAACTATACAAGGAAGAAGAGAACAGCATATTGGAGAGGAAGAAAAGCCTGACAAGTCTGGAGAACAGACAGGAATACATAACTTCCTTTATCCAGAAGATTCTGAGCACAGAGGGCCAATGTATTGTTCTGCACAGAAAACAAGTAAGTTTAAGTTTTCTACAATGAATTACTAAATTTACCTAGAATAATAACAGGCTATGATAATGGGAAATGATGAGTACAGAATATAACTGTATAAAAATGAGATATTAAAATGTAATTTAATAGTTTGAGACTATAGTTTAAATAGTGAAATGTAGATTCAACTCCCTTCCCAACAGATTCTGAAACGAGTAGAGAGTCTTCTGTCACAGAAGACGTGCCTGAATAAAACCATCCTTCAGCCTTGCCTACTACTTAACCAAGATGTCGTCCAAAATTGTAAAACCTTTGGTAAGTGATGATTGAGTAGTGCTCTGATACAATTTAGCAACAACTTATTGGACTGAACAGCCAAAGCAAGGGAGCTGTCTACTGATGCATGACATGTTAACACACATGCTCAACCACTGACCTAAGCAGAAGCAATATCTCAGACTGTACTAAAATTGAGCCCATTTTTCTAAAATAGCAGCTTCCCCATTTCCAATTAAAACATATTTGCAGGGCTTTGAACTTCCTGACAATTTGAAAGAATACAATAATACAAAAAACAACATGCTAGGCTTTAGTCACACATCTTAATTGGCACTGCCTGAAATGGGAAGACCTAGTGTATGGGTGAGAATTGGTTATGACTACATTAGGGGGAAAGCTGAATTGTTGTTGATGCAATTTGAGGGCATTTCACTCAAAATTTGGACTGAATTCATTGCTAACCAATAATTCAAACTTGTGAGTTTTAATTCTCATTTTTATTTTCTCCATCCAGGGTTGGTGAAAGTCAACAGAGTTCCTTTTATTCCTAAAAAGAAATGCGAAGGCAGCAGTGAATATAACAATGCATCCAAAGAAGACAACAGTGCTTCTGATATATGCTTCATGGCTGTTCTAACACCGCCGACATTAGCCAATGAAAAGTCAAAGACTGCTCCTGACCTGTTTCAGTGTGAAGATTCTGGGCCTACCTCACTGAAGCTAATTGAAGCACAGCCCACCCAAACGTCAGACTCTGTCTTGCCTTTGGTTAAGTCAAAATGTGAGCAATCTAAAGTGCCTACTGTGAGCTGTGCTGGTGCTTCCTCTGTTTCCCCTCACTGTGCCAATGTCCAAACCCCTCTGAGCATAAATACTCAGCTTGTAGCTGCTCAAGAAAGCCATGCTTTGCTTCAGTCTGTAGCATCTCACTCTGTCACCCAAGAGTTGTCACAGTCTAAGAAAATCAGTAGAAGCCATTCGCATCCTTCAACATCTCATCCTCTGCCCCACACTTCTACACCCAGCCAGACTGTACTTAAAACATCTGTGTCTAAGCAAAGCAGTGCAAGGCCTACGCCTGCTGAATCATCACCTCCTCAGTATTATGATACTCGTATGAAACCTCATCCCACCTTTACTCAACCTCATCACTCAACCTCAGTCTACACTGCCCAGTCTAATAGTGGCAGTGGCACTACCCAGTCTCCATCTCTTGTACTCGGACATCCTGGATCTCTTTCTGTTCCCGTTGCCTCCATTTTAGCTCCCTCTGCTCATTTTGGCCAAGGCACATTTAACCATCAGCCAAATATCTCATCTGGTCACACACAGCAAATCTTTCCTTTATCTCAGTCCATTTTCGTTCAGTCGGCTCAACCTCAGCCGTTGCATTTTAACTGGCCCCTTCAGGCTGCTCCTACTAGTGGCCCCTTGCCTCGCTGCCCCTCTACCTCCACTGCGAAGACCATGGTTTTACAGCACAGTCAGTCTGCTGTAAATCGTTTAAATCCTTTACTCTTTTCTCTTCTGTGTAACAGCAATGCTGTTACAGCGACCCCTGTCCCCATTGTAAACCAGACCCCTTCTTTAACTGCTCCAACTCTCCTCCTCACAGCCCCAGGCAGTGTGCCTGTAGGAACCATTGCTGGAACCTCTAATACTCCAAACGTTGCTGTTGCCAGTTCTACAGGAGAAAACAAGAATTCAAGACATCTCATGTTAAGCCAAGTAGCTTGTTCTCTGCCCATAGTGCCAGATGTCCCTGTTACACCAAACAATGATACCAAAGAATGTGCTAATGCTGCCCCTAGCAAGCCTCCACTCACTGCTGCTCAAACAACTGTTACCTCCAATACGCCAGCCCAAAGAACGTGTGCCCA
The DNA here is from genome assembly GCA_037576955.1 of Lepidarchus adonis. Lineage (NCBI taxonomy): Eukaryota > Metazoa > Chordata > Actinopteri > Characiformes > Lepidarchidae > Lepidarchus > Lepidarchus adonis. Next base: position 14,645,358 of record JBBIGC010000007.1, on the reverse strand, counting down.
AAAGCCTAACTGTGAGCTCCCAGTGCAGGCACCAGCAGATTCTGTTTGTGACCGGGACATTATCATGCATGGCAGGACCTCACCTGCAGTTGAGGAACCAGATGACAACCTTCCTACTTCCACTGTGTCTGAGGCGGAAACCAAAGAACTTGAATCAGTCCATGAACAGTACCTGCCCTCATCCCCCTCACCTGATCCCCTTTCCTCTGTATCAGTATCAGAATGTCCTCCCTGCACAAGCTCCCCCACTCTGCTTAAATCACAACTTAGCAGTACCTTACCAACGACCGAAAGCACAGCCTTATCCAAGCACTGGGGTGAAGGCATGCCAACAACACTGCGCCAATTACTAGAGCCAACAGATGCTTCAGCCAATAAGGCAGAGGGTGCTGACAACACTGAAGATGCTGTCCCAACATCTGATTCAGAACATGGATGTCTTCCTCATGTGATGGTGAGAAAATACAAAGCAACATTCTTATCCACATAGCAGCAGGAGTGTAGGAGTACATTCACAGTTTTCAAAAACGGGATAGTGTGCATCTTGGAAGATATGTCATCACATTGTCTGAACAAAGGCTGCAATCAACTCAATATGCTCCAGCATGTTCAGCGACACTTAATCACATTCCCAGCTTCAGCCATCCCACTTCACATCTGTAGTTTCAGTACAAACCCCATTTCCAGAAAAGTTGGGATATTTTTCCAAAATGCAATAAAATGTTAATTTGCACTAACTTTATTTAACTGAGAAAAGCACAATGAAAATATATTCAGTAGTTTTGCATACATACACACACTTGCCAGCCAATCAAGACCAAATTTGTGTGTTTTTGTTTAGGATGTTTTCTCTCTGTTTCAGAAGAAACCACAAAAGACTTTATACAATAGTGTTTTAATGTAGCGTATTTTTTGCACTATGAGGAGCACCTAAAAGCCTTCAATTTTCTCAAAAGCCGGCACTGCGCCTTATAATCTGGTGCGCCTTATATATGGATCAATATTGAGCCGCAATAGGTCTCGCAACTACGGGAAGCAGCCGTGGACTCAATTTTCTCCCGTAGAAGAAGTAGCACGCGGTGCATCTTGGGCTATATGACTGCGCGAAGCGTGCATTTTCATTTACTCTTCACGCGTGTGTGTAGAAAATGGCTCCTTCCAAGAGACACGCTCTCAACGCAGAGTTTAAACTCAAGGCTATCAGTCACGCAGTAGAACATGGGAATATAGCAGCAGCTAGAGAATTCAATCAATGGTGCGGAAGTGGAGGAAGCAACAAGATGACCTGCGCCAAGTAAAGAAGACTAAACAGAGTTTCCGAGGGAACAAAGCGAGATGGCCACAGTTGGAAGACAAACTCGAACAGTGGGTTATTGAACAGAGAGCAGCAAGTAGCAGTGTCTCTACAGTCACTATTTGGATGAAGGCAACCGTGCTTGTGCGCGCACTTAACGTCAGTGAATTTAGAGCCGGTCCTTCTTGGTGCTTTCGGTTTACGCAATATCTCCATCCGCACATGAACTACTGTTTCACAGCAACTGCCAAAAGACTACCAAGAAATGCAGGCTACTTTCCGGAGGAAGACCTTGCCAAAAGAAAACCCGTGCTGCAAGGTGGTGTGATTGTATGCATAAAAGGATCAATCAGAATATCTTGTCATTGTAACAAGTACATTGAAATTAGGTGCAAAACGCTTTCTTATATTATTTTATTATTTAGTCTTATTTGTTCTTGTTTTGATGCTGAACATTTGTGAACATTTATGAAGTGTTCTAGATATTAGATTTTTTAAAAATAAGCTGTCATAATATTTTTTATAGGCCATATCGCCAGGCTCTATGATATTGTGATAATGTTAAAAAAGTAATGATGGAAGAAAAGTTATCCAGTTGAAGCACAAGTGGTATTCCCAACTTATAACAAAATTGTTAAAGACTGTGTGTTATTCTGCCTTGTATTTTCGACTGTATAATGGAGTTCTTTCCAGGGAAATAGAAAACAATCTGGTTACACTAATATACTTTATTTATTTTCAAAAAGTAGTTGCTTTTTTGGAAATGTTTGATTATGACAGTGACCGCACATAACTAAAGTCATCTTTGGTGTTTCGATAGCAGGAGGATGATGAGGAGACTGATGTTAGTGATTCTGAAACACTGGAAGGGAAAAATGTAGCTGCAATTTCAAAGAGTAAGCCTCTATTTTTCCAGTGTTTAAGTGATGTTCTGGGCAGATTAGTTTTCCACGGTCTCATCCACTTTCTTCTTTAATTTCACTTCTTTTTCTGCTTGATCTTTTTCTTTTAGGGAAATGCAGATTAACAGAAAACCACAATAAGTATGTTTTTTTTTCTGAACTTGCACGTAGTGTTACAATCAGTACATTTGTGCCATACACAATGTATTGTCTTGTTGTTGCAGGTCACTATGTGTATCACTGTTGCGGTTGCCCATATCTGTTCCTACCTCAGGATCACATCTGCCTCAGTATCACATTTCTTATGATCATACAGATGAAATCCTGCTTCAAGAGCTCGAAGAGGGTCAGGTATGTCCAGCTTTAAGCATGTGCATGTGAACCTACCTTCTGAGTGTATGTTCCCTTTCCTGAGCTTTCTAACCATCTAATCATCAATAGTAGGAGCTTATAGACCAGTGCAGCATTTTAACACTTTTAATGCAACCTCTTTGCAGCAGTTTTAGAGAGAAAGTTCATAAAAATCTTTCTTGTTGCATGGTGCCATTCTAGTCAATGCAGAGATGCTTCAGGATCCCTACACTACCAGACGCTGCCTCACCTTCGCAGTCCATTGAATATCCACAGCTGAACACCTTGCTGGACTGTGCTGTCTGTCTGTCTGCTGGGGCCACACTCATTTGTGCAGAATGTGGGAGAAACTTTCATAGTGACTGCCATGTGCCACCAATTCTCTTCAGACCCATGTAATGTCATTTTACCTTCAAACTACAGTGTGTTTATACTGCTTTATGTAAACTAATATCTATGGGAAGCACTAATATTTCTTCTTAAATGTAGTCAATTTGGTTGCCTCTTCTTTTTTGTACCCCCTTTTTAAAACAAAATGTGTCTTTGTTGAGTTTATTGTACTGTAAAATCTGAAAATAGAAGATAAGATTCTGTTAATTTAGACCTTACATTCTGAGTGAAGATCCCCTCACTACAGTGTCTTGTCTTTTTTAGGTCGTGCTGCCTATGCAATGGCCTGACACTAATAGCATTAGGCAGTGTTGGCCTAATGTTTAGGACCTTGCCAGCCTGGGCACTGTTAATAGCTGGTGCATGTGTGATTGGTTAAATACAGAGGTCACATTTTGTTGTGGTGCATTGTGTGTGAGAGATGACAAAAATCACAACTTTCACAAAAGATGAATGTGTTTCATGTCCTGCAGTGAGGTGTGGGTGTGTTCCCAGTGTCAGGATTTATTTGATGACACTGACCCATTCAGTTATAATAGACTGAAAGAGCCCTATCTCAGTCTGCAGGATCAGAGGGTAAGTCGGTACATCTACACATGCTAGAATAATCTGATTTAGCAGTTTAGTATGTTTACTTATCTTGCACATACACTTAAACTGTTTTATTAAATATCCCTACCATATGGGTACACTTTCCTAATAGGGAGTTTTTCCTTGCCACTGTCGCTTTGCTTGCTCATTTGGGGCTCGGACCTGGATTCTATAAACTCTGTGAAGTTGCTTTGTGACAATGTCAGTTGTAAAAAGCGCTTTATAAATAAAATTGACTTGACTTGACTTGACTTTGTGGCCTTGACTCTCTCTGTTCTGTCTGTATCTACTCAATCCATCAATGGAATGAGATCGAATTATGAACTCTTGACCAGATTATTCGGCAAAGCAGTGGCCTATAGATTTGTGTTGGGAATTTAAACACCATAGTATCACTGTTTAGTTGAGACTACAAACCAGAAATAATCAGCCAACAGTGGCCATGTGGTGGGAAACAGACCACTAAAAAAGGCCTAGAGAACTACTAACACAAACCGGATGAGCTCTAGTCTTTAACTACATTTACAATCTCAATTTACAGTCCATGAAAGCATATAACCCATGTACCCTACACGCAACTCACCAGGTAGGGCATCTGCAGAGTGTGTTTTGAAATTCTACTAGTTGTTGTTCACTAAGTATTTGTCTTCCTTTATTTTCTAGAGGTGTGAGCAACTCTTGCTCACTTTGATGTGTAAGGAGCACAGCTACCTGCTGTACCAAACGACCAAGGTATGAGCTTCTATGCAGTCCCCACGCTACCATTGGCAGCATGTTACAATTGCTGCTTCTGGAGAAGTAGAACTTGTTTGGTTAACTATATAAGCTGCTCAGTGAAGACTATATTTTAAATGTGTAAATTAATAATGCACTTATTTGCCTACCTATACAGCAAACTGCAGGATGTGTGGAATTTGATTTTATTCATGGACGTCTGATGGGGAAACAGACTCCACCATATCGCTCGGCAGCTGAACTGGTTTCAGACCTCTGGGCTCTTTTTGATAATTTGTTAGCAGATTCTAAGGTAAGTTTTTAAGATGACTATGGAATACTGTTTTACCAATTGCAGAAGTAGACCTGTGTGTGTCTGTCTGTCTGTATGTGTGTGTGTGTGTGTGTGTGTGTGTGTGTGTGTGTGTGTGTGTGTGTGTGTGTGTGTGTGTGT
>JBBIGC010000007.1:14602910-14616580 GCA_037576955.1 Lepidarchus adonis | reverse complement strand
TGTGTGTGTGTGTGTGTGTGTGTGTGTGTGTGTGTGTGTGTGTGTGTGTGTGTGTGTGTGTGTGTGTGTTTACTTGTAGTCCAGTCCTCTCTTTCTCAGTATTCAGCTCCAGGCTTGTATAAACAATAGTATATAGTACCTGCAAAACGAATGTATTTGTGAACATGCACATATGAAAGAGAGAGAGAAAAGAGAGAGAAAGGAGGAGTGGCACAGCTGCTGCTTATAAATGAAGCCTCTTTCTCTCACTCTTAAACAGAGGGGGACTCTATTCCTCTGCCCCCACGTTTAGATTTAGTCACTTAATGCACTCTCCTGTCTCTCTCTCCTTCTCCTTGTCTTCTTATCCAAACTTTTTGATCATGACTTTTATTTTTACATAACCACCACCTGATGAATTATAAAAAAAATTATTGGGTTTTTAAGTTGATAATGAATATATAAATTAATATCTGCACAATTACAAATGTAATTGTAAACAGAGGAGTAAGTCTTGTCCTTCAAAAGTCTATTTGATCATGAACCAGCCTAAAATTTTAAATTCCATTTGCTTTTGCCGTATATACTTTTTGTAAGACTGCAGCCTATGAACTCATGCTACAGTAAGACAGCAGTCGCATTAAACTTTAATTACATTTTCATCTGCAGATAATTACATCATTTTGGAATTTTTAACAAAGGGAGCTAAATTTGTATCAATAATTTTCATCTTGTCAAAATTATCCTTCTATTCTGTCTCTTGTGTCCCAGCTTCAATTACATCTGACTTTAAGGGTTTAACTATAAGACTGATGCCTGCTCTATCTGCCCCGCTCTTACAATATGTCTATTAGTTCAAGTGGTCTTCTTCAGGTCAGTTATTTAGGGCCCCCAGTGCCACCCCCACACGCACCCACCCCGGTTCTCTGTCTCTATGTCCAGTTGCAATGACAGGTGGCTCTTGGGGGTTTGTGCTATCGCTGGGCCAACAGCTGCACAAAGGAGCCCCACTGAGTCTTTTTTGGGGGATGGGATGTCCTCTCTCAAGCGTGCCATTTGCCTCCCCACCCCCATCCCCTTGCATCCATGTTCACTCTCAAGCAGATGCTAGCTGTGGTCTACAGGTGGCAAGCAGCTTTGTGATGAGGTTTGAATTTGGCAGAGCATCTTTTATTTCAGACTCATTGTTCCATATTTCAGCGCAAATCTGGTTATGTTAAAAACAGCAGATGTACTTCATGCTTGTTCACTGCCTGAACAGTTCAGTGTGAATGAAAACCAGGCAAATAGGTGTGAATTCTAGCTGGTGAATTTGGAAGATGTGTTATTTGAATAGTACTTCTGAACCTGAAAAGAGCACGACTCCATTCTTTTAGAAGTATGAACTTTGTTTAATAGCAGGGCTTCCCAAAGTCAGTCCTTGGGACCACATGTCTTCCCTACTATAAAACACCAACATATAACTCACAATATACGAGAGTCAGTAAAGGAGTAGAATCAGATGTGTTAGGTGAGGAAAAAACCCAAAATGTGTCTATGTGGGGTCCACAACACCTTGCTACCCCCCTGGTTAAAATAAGCAGGTTCCAGTGAGTCACCACTGCATACAGCTGTGAGCGCAGTTTGAACGCCAGCCTCACTGGGAGATTCCATTACGGAGGGAGAGGAGGGACACACTCCGCCGATAAAAATTTAAAGCATGACGTAAAATTAATCTGAGGCCCAAATATAAAAATACGTATATATTTAGTACATTAACCAATATAAATGTAGTGTGTGGACGGTAAAGTAATGATTAATCAATACATATGGTGTAGGCCCACCCCGTGAGTGTGAGTGGTACAGGCGAGCCTTCGAGCAGCCGGGGACGAGTCTCCCAGCGCAGGAGCGGTGAGCTGCTATCAGCTCGAGCGCCAGGGCTTTGTGTATCAAAGTTACCGCTGTTTTTTTCAAGCACCAGTGGGGTGGGTCTGGGAACTTTACTCAAACTCTTTCGTCTCCTTCACTTTCCTTTTCATCTACTCTCTTAACGGACGTGGCTGCGAGGGAGCAACAAACCGACTCTCCCCGTTTTTAATCCCGGAGGAATGAGCGCACGGTCTGAGAGAGCACCACCACCCGCCTGACCCACACATCATCATGGAGAGTAAAGATTGCGGCTCTGACCTGGATACAAGCGGACTGGGTCCAGCAGAAGTCCGTAAGTCTGTTTTTAGTGAGATAAGGGCGCCGACGTTGTTTTCCTTGTGATGCCAATTGAATTCAAACGGAATCTAGCTGCTGTCCGTGTCTTCAGCAACGGGAATGAACGGTTCGGTGTTGTTGTCGTTTGTATTTCGGCTTTTACAGCTTTTACACGACCATATTGAAAAAACACCGACTTGGAATCAGACCGAGTTTGCTTCACATAAGTGTTCACACAAGTGTTCACCCTCTGATTTGTGTTTTTCTGACGCTCTCGGTTCGGAAAGACTGCCACCCAGTCAGTACTCGAGCAATGTGATATGAATGTATGTGAATGTGATGTGAATGTATGTGAATGTGATCTGAATGTGACATGAATGTGTGTGAATGTGATATGAAGGCAGTAGTCTGTTGCTAAGTGGTTAAAGCATGACGTGTGTCACCTCTAGTGCTCATCTCTGGCTATGCTGTGTTGAGGCAGTGTTGTCTGTCTGTCTGTCCACGGGGCTCGTGGGTTCTGAGGTCGGGGTGTGATGTGCAGGACTAGATCCACTCTGTTCAATGTCACAGCAGCAACCTGTCTGCACACGATCACCCACTGCAGTAATCATGACCTAAAACCAGCCCATTATCACCAGCTCTGCTCTTTTCAACTAATTTGTTAAACTTCCAAACTGACTCTGGATCAGCAGCCAGAAAAAGCTGATGAATATGGGTCCAGAGAAGCAATTTCCATTGCCACTTGATGTGCTGCATTCGTAAAAACAGGACAGGACAGTAGTCTGTGACTACAGTGCATGTAAGCTTCCACTTATCTGAGAGAGCTGGATGTCACTTTGGCACAGGCAAAACTAGTGTATGCTTAAGCAAATGACTTTTTCTGTGAATTGCCTTGAGGTGTATTATTCAATTAAAGGTTATGAACTATGCTGCTTATAACATATAAAACCATTAATGTCTGTTATGATGTGTGAATTGAGAGCCACAGGGCTCATGGTGACAGCAGTGTGGTCACATCACATTTAATGGGACTATTTAGCATGTAATTGCATATGATAAGCTCTGAATACAGTGCAGTGTGTTAGTGTCTCACTCCATGTCCCATTCCAGAGCTGTACTGGAAGAGTTGATGCAGTGGTATTTTCAGAGCAGTACCTCCTCTGCATTGTGTATTACCCTCCACCCTTGTTCTGGAAATAAGGACTATTTCTATGCAAAGCTTTCTCTGTGAACAACAGAAGACTGTGCTTCCTTCCTCATGCTTGGGGGGCTTTTGGCAGTGAGTCAAACAAGATAAGATCGAAACCCTGTCCAACTCGTGGGAATTTTAACTATGTAAGTCCAATCAAATTGATACTTGATTGTGAAAGTGATGTTTGAGCTATAACCAGCCCATAATGAAGACTGTATGTGTATGCTAGCCCATCATAATATAGTTCTACATGGTCATCACATCTGTAGTCTGGTTTACCTCCAAGGGCAACTACTGTGTGCGAGTCTACATGAGATTCTGTAAAAGTACAGGTCAAAGATCATCTGCTCCAAGAATGCCATTGATTGAAAGATTTGTAAACAAACCTTTACAATCGACCATATGTGCATTTTGTTCAACAATTCAACATGTTTTTGCAATTTCCTAACAGACTGATCAAATGTAATGGATTACATTTGACATGTTTGCACTTCCTATGGTTCACTTCATCAGCCACACCCTTGGCCAACGTTATCTTGATTGAGGCAAAAACTAGAAAACATCTCATTATTTGCACCCACTGATTCTTAACTCGATTTGTATTTGTTTCTTAACTCTGCATTTTCTTTGCTGATTTTTAAGTGTCATGATGTTCAGCTTTTAAATGTGTACAAACACTCATCTGCCAAACAGAAGTGACTGGTCTTTTTCTTGGTGCGTTGTTCTTTTAGAGAGCCATGTCACATACCTCCAGCATGATGAGCAACATTCTCAACAAGTTATGTGTTTTGATGTGAACTAGCTTCTTGTTTGTGCATTACTGAGATATGCTGTAACTCGAAAACCTCTGAACACTTTGAATGTTTAAAGTTTCATACACATTTCTGTGCTTGGAATAAGACTTTTTCAGTCTTTTCACTGTAATCTACTTTCTGTTTCTAGTCTTGGTCATTTGATTTGACATTCAATTAAAATTGTATGCTTGTATTATTAGTGAAATATCATCCTGTTTTAGCCTGTAGCAACCATGCTCTGCTTTATGTGGGCCAAGGCCTCTCCTCTCTACTTTGTATGTAGAGCTAAGCTTGGACTGCCTCTCTAGAATTTTGCCCTGTCAGGGCTTTTGAAGAACATCTTCTAATCTCTTTTCGTTTGATTTGCATTGGGTGTGAGCTCTGCTGAGCACTCCCTCCCCTGACACTTCTTTCATTCCTGTGGAGTTGCAACTATTTTGCCCTTTCTCTCGCTCTTACCTCCCACCCATCCACCCTGCTAACCTGAGATTCTGAGTCAAGTGAGCTGGAATCAATAAGACCATTTCATCACTCAGGAAAGGGGTGACTTCTACAGTTCATCATATAGCCCTGAAATTACTCACTGGTTCACCAAAATCTTAGACTGGTTTAACAGTTTGTTGCAACTGAACGGGCAGAGGTCAGAATTTTTTCCATCTCTGTGAAAAAGACCATAAAAAACTTTTCTTCTCTTTTAATATGGTTCATTTTGAGTTTCATAATATTTAAAGATTACTTACAACAAGTAGCTCTCACTCTTGTTCTTCATTTTATGAGCTCAGTACATCTTTTCTGAATATAACGCTACATGAATAATTTGCGCCAAGTTGGCAGGTGGACCAAGGATCCTTTCTATTTTATGCTGTTGTCAAAATATCGACATACTGGAGCTCCTTCTTTGCTTCTTTCTTGCCAGTGCTGACCTAGACTGCTGTAATTGAACCAGAAATGCATACCTGTGCATACCTCTGCATACCTACAAATCTCTCTGAAAAAATAATGCTATAAAAATCAATAAGTAATCATTGTTCAGAATTGTGCTGGTACAGGTGCTCTGTTTGGCACATAATTGTAAATTGAGGCCAAGCAAGAGCCTCTTACTAACTGATAGACTATGATCAACTCAAGATGGATATGTCTGTATGTTTGAGTGGCCACACTGATGGTAAGTAGAAGAGGCAGCCTGGCTGGGTGCAGCTTCTGTTGTATAACATGTTGTGAGTCCCCTACTACCTTCCTTCTGTCACAGCAGCAGGATGGTATCACTCAGCTCCGCAGCCCCAGAGCTGAGCAAGGAGGTTTTATAAATGAACAGCAAGTAGGCACCAGTGTCCCTTGTGATGTTGGATAGGAGGTGGCGGTGGCAACATTAGTGGCTTTGTAAGATCTGGCAGAAGTCTAAGGCTTTGACAGACTTCTGAATAGTTTCACTGTTTCATGCTCCTAAGAAAGAAATAGAGAATAATACCACCAAATATTTGGGCTAGCACATTTTGTGAGATGAGATTAGGAGCATAAGATGTATTATTTTTTCCATAGTGTAATTTTGCAAAGCAAAAGGTCTCACCTATTTGGTGACATTTCAGATATTACTGCAGTACAATGCAAAGTCAATTTCAGGAATATGAATGATGACATCCAACAAACAGATTAAACAGTTAAATCATAGTGTCCATTGATGTAGCCTATAACATCACCATGACTGTTTACATCAAGAGTATGAGGATTATTTCTGCACAAAGCTAAGCCACATGAAATGTGTAAGTGCCCTGAGACATATATAAAACCGATATAAAAGTTACTCAAGCCACTGCTGGAGGCAGTAGAAAGGCATCTTCAAGACACATTTATAGCAAAAACCCCTCCCAGTAAGGTAAAGGTGTCTCCCCTTGCTGTTCTGCTTATGGAAGACACCACCCTTTAGGACTTGGACATTGACACACCTCTGTTCATGTCCTAACCTGAATATAAGTCTAATTCCATAGCCCAGGTTGGGTGAGCCAGTTAGCTTAATAAAGTGCCAGTTTTACAGTCTGACTGGAGACGCATTTGAGTACCAATTATAAATGCATGCAACAAAAACAATCCAGAGATCATTAAGTCTCATGAAGTGACCAGGTATAAACCAGGCCCATGTTCATATTATATAATTCTTTTCAATGATTGTTGAACTCTAGGGCAGAGTCAGTGAATATTTCTTTGATAAGTACTAAACCAATCTTCAGATCTTTCAGAGCAGAATATTTTTGTTCATTTCTGTGTGGATTTTATTTAGCTTATGTATTTTGATTTTGCCAGAGGAAATGTAATAACATCAGCAATGACACTGAAGAGGTATACAAGTGTTTATATTTCCCCCTGATTTCAGCTCTTAAAATGAAATTAAAATGATTGTTTCAACAATAAGATGGGCTTTCACCAAAAAAGTCATCAAGGGTTATACTGTATTATTCAGCAAGGAAACAGTGAATTCTTAGATAAATGGGTCAAATCATGTTCAAAATATGGCAGGTATTGTGGGGTGTTCCCAGCATGCTCTGTACCATGTAGCACAAACTGCGAGTCTACTGCTGAAACGACCACACTGTTCATGTAATCATCCGATCTGAAGCAGTGGAGGAATGTAGTCTGGTCTAATGAATCATGTTTTTGCTTTCATCATGTGGAGAACTGTGTGTGTGTGTGTGTTTGTGGGGGGGGGGGGGGGTGTTGTTCAATTATTCCTGTTTTTCAGGTGGTTTCAGAAATGGTTTGAGGTATATCACAATATCACACAGAGTTCAAGGTGGTGACTTGGCCTCAAATTTCCTGAAGTTCCTAAATTCAGCATTTGTGGGATGTGCTGGACAAACTAGTTTGATCCATGGAGCCCCACCTCAATCACATCACACCTTGTCATGTTGAGTCCATGCTTTGAATGATCAGAGATGTTTGGTCAGTACAATGGGCACCTATTAGGGATGTGGTTTAATTGTTATGGCTGATCAGTGCATCACATTATGTTGTTTATATTGCGAGCAAAGACTGTTTTTTGACCATTGGATTTGAACTAGACCATGCTATTTATCATGAAAAATCTTGGCCAGTTTTTCTCGAAAGAAATTGAGAATGCCATAGTATTAGAATTTCAAATTATTATAATTATTTATATTTATATTTCTCTTCAGTGGGTGTTAAATTTTCATAAAGAGGATGTGGGCCTATGGGAGGTAGGGTATGGCTTTTTAGAGCTAGAATAATTAGGGTAATCCCCTCTGACGGTTTCAATTTGCTAGCCTATCCAAAAAGAAGGAAAGAAAAATGTTGATGGAAGCCAGAAAGAAGCGCTAAGCCCTGAACATTCTTTAATCTCTATCCATGTCAAAACCTCCATATGAATTTCTTGTTTTTAGGAAGAGATAGTTTTGCCACGAGTAATCCAGTTAATGACATATGCATATGTTGTTCCATATAAGAATATGTGGCAAATCAAATGTCCTTTCCCCAGCATTCACTATTAATCCATTTTCTATTTCACAAGGCACCAAGTTTGTAGGAGAAAAGGATTTGATAAATCCTCTTTGCAGCAGCAGTACAAAATCTCATTCTTTCTGGTGTTGAACTAATACGTAGCTTACAGTTCGTAAATCGTGCAGCATTCTGTATCAGTGACTCTTTCTCTATGCTTCCCACTTCTGAATGGATGAAAGCTTTATTGGGATTGTGGCACTATGTGTGAGTTAGGCCAGGAGCTTGGTTTACCACTATTGTGACTGATTTGTGTGTGTCCATTTCAATGATCACTGAAAATGTATCTTCTCCATAAATAGTAGAGCGTTTTGAGCATGGAAATATTTCTATAGATAAAGAAGTTCTTTGGAAATTTGCACAACATTATACAAGTTTGTACTTATTATTGTCTTTTACAAAATGAAGCAGAATGAAATCAACACTTTGCTGTGCTTTTTTTGTATGTTTCTTTAGCATTAAATGTTTCTTGATTTAACATTTTTTGGGGGAAATCTTTGAAACAGGGTGAGCAAAATATGAGATCATGATACATGATCATAATCCACAATATGTCACAATATGTATGAAATATATGCATGTAATTTTATTTATTGTGTATTTCACATGCTTTGCAACACTAAGTCATATTAAACAACACTTACTATGTATAATGAAGCATGCAATTTGTCAGTATTATTTTAAATACTGACAATATGACATGATACACTGAGAGAAGGATCTTTAAACATAACGCCATAGCTTATCATGGCCATAATAACAGACATATTGTCTAGCCCTATTTTCAAAGGCTTAAATATATTTTCTATATTTACTTGAATAATCAGGCTCTAAAACAACTGACCAGTAGTGACAGCCCTAGTGTGTTAATTGAGCTTGGAATATAAACCCTTTCACTCTTCATGTTCGTCTTCTATTCCTAGAGAGAGAGAAAGGATGAAGGAGTGGATGAATAAATAAAAAGATGGAGAGGGGCAAGGTGAAGTAAAGAGGTTATATGGTTCCAGGGGTTGAGTGTTTGTAGAGATAACATCACATCAATACAGTCTGCAGCACACAGATGGAATAAATCACATGCCCTCAGACACTGCCTGCTGGGACATGCAGTAAAGACAAGTCAGATCATATTAGTGTTTCTCAAGTCCAGTCCCTTGGCTCATCTGCAGTACAGTTCAGGTGTTCTTTGCTCCAGCACAGCTGATTCAGACCAAGAAGGAATTTATTAGCTTGTGATATGAGGTCCAGGATGTCCATTACAAACTGTAGTGCAGATGGTGATTCCAAGACTAGATTTATGTGCATCTGACTTTACAATATGCAGCTTGGTCCTGAACCTAGTACTGTGAGTACTGTGTTTAGTTTGCTGTTTGTAAGTAAAGTGGGTAATGCACTGTTTGACTGTTAATAACTAAAGATTATTAAACACCAATTCTGTCTGTGATATCAGTAAATGAAAATAAAAATTAATAAATTTAAAAGAATTAACTTATATAATATATTCATGCGTTAGCTACGTTTTCTAAAATGTTCAAGCTGAAGTAAGTTGGTAAATCAAGCCCTCATACAGCTATACATGATTTCCTTCCTAAATGTGTGAGTCTGTCAGTGCATCAGAGAAGGAACACATGACCTGACGCAGCCAGATGTTTTAGCATACTTTCCTTTTCCCTCAAAACGACTAAAATAGCCTTTACAAAAGCGTTTACTTCAGTTTTACACTGTTCACTGTTCACTACCACTGACATTGCTAAAACAAAATCTGTGTCTTTTGAATCCTCTTAAACATCCTTCCCTCAAAACATCTTAAAGCTGTCCTCCATATTACTGCTTCTCTCTGGCTTTCTCTGTTTTGGTCTCCTCCTCCTTCCTCAGCACATGTCTGAAGTTCTTTTGATGTCATTACATCATGACGTGGCCCAAGTTTAGTCTTCAGCAGCTGTTTTTCAGCTCCACTTTTGACTTGGCTGTGCATTCTGAGGGAAGTTAGAGGGAGGGGGAATTCACAAGCATGTGTATTTTAAGAGCGGTCTGGAAGTGGGAAAGTCATTCTATGCGGCAGACAGGCATCATCAGTCAGCAGACCTCTAATATCAGGGGCAGTTGAGTGGTGCTTAAGGCTGCTCATCACTGTTATGATACATGTTTATCCATACGGCCTGTCCAACATTACCACTTGAGGATCGCCATTGTGTCTGACAGTCCAAAATGGACTCCAGATGTTATGCTCAGTCCATTAGGTAATGTTTACATGAACTTTCCATAAACCCTCACTCATATTTGGTTGCTGAGCTGATGTTCTGTAGTAGTTGAGGGTCAGGGCTGTGTCATTAGATCCCAGTGGTGTACTCTTAAAGACTGGAGCTAATTGGCTGTATGTGTGCAGCTGGGCATGTTCCTGCAGCTTGTGTAATTATGTATAGCTTTTTGGAATAACCATCAGATGACTGGGTGGGGCTGCAGACCAAAGCTCTGTATTTAGGAAGATCCCTGTCTTCCCTACAATATGTTGTGTGTTCCTTTAATGTCTGTTGCCATTTACTTTTGTAACATGCTGAAGGGTCTGCAAGTGAGCAGCACCACCAAGCTTGTCTGTCTTTTTACAACATCAGTATTAATCTTTTACTGAAATAAAAGTCTTTACACTGGCTGTGTTAATTATGTGCCATATTTCTGTACAAGATTTGGACATTTCTGCCGTGAATATCTGAAGTGTTGTGGGTCTAGTTCAGCGGCTCCTGAAGCTGTTTTTTTCCCTGCTCTGATCCCACTCCCACTTTAACCTGACTTGGGTTTGTTAATTAGACCCTTAGATGGATTAGGGTATATTGAGCCTGTTACTCAGATGTGATTATCACTTCTTTTTGTCTGGATGGTTCACATTTGTGCAAGTGTGTACAAGGCAGGTGTAACAGATTGTGCTCCTAAACTGACAAATACACCAGGTGTTCCCTCACATGCTTCAACTAACACAGCTGTCTTTTTTTTCTTTACCTAAGATTTTTAGATTTCCTTTCTCTTTTTTAGACTATTTAGTAAATAGTTTTGAATACCTATCCCTTAACTGCTCTATTTTAGACACTGCATCTTTTTATTTATACTTTTTATTCATTTTGAATGTCCACCACCACCGATTCCAGTATAGTTATAACACGCTATCAAATGATGTTGAATATCAATTGACACATGAGGCACATGGATCCTTGGTTCAATCCCCAGGCAGCAGCAAGTGCCTTTCTCACTCAATTCCTCCAGGTGCTCTGGTTCCACTTCCAATAGCTTGTGATTTAGGTTGACTGCTCTATGTTTTGTGTTTGTGAGTGTGTGAGATGCAGAGATGGATATATATCTGTGATGGGTTGTCCAGGATGTACCCTGCCTTGCACCCATATTCAGCGAGGTTCGACTTCAGCTTCCCTTTGACCTGAAATGGATAAGCAGTTTGGACAGAGAAAGATTGATTGTAAGGCAAATGAATTCCAGTTTGACTGTTCAGGCAACAGTAGCCTAAACACAAATCAAATATGCAGTAGCCGTCCAATTTAAAACGATGAATGTCAGTTTGAACTAGAAATGTTTCTCATGTCAAACTGCCACACACAATCTTTTCTGTTACTTACTTAGGAACATGCAGATTGGTGACAAATAAAGGAAAATAGTGAATAAATAATGGAGAAACATAACGAGTAAAGATTTCAGACAGGTGTACTATATGATAAGTAATACATAATAAGCAGGCAATGAACTTCCTGTCATGCTCTGTGGCATGTTTAAAAACTTTTTTGGATCAAGATCGCAAGAGCAAAAGATCTAAGTGACTTTTAAAGAGGTTTGGTTATTGCGGCATGGATGGCAGAAGCATCGGTCACAAAGAATGATCAGCTAGCTGATGTTTCAGCAATAACACTGACACGACAACTGCATTCAGATCATTGGGAAAGACATCTGTAAATAGAGTTGAAAACTGTGGTTGAAAGCATTCACATTCACTGAGCGTGATGCTAGTGCATTAGTGTGGT
Source organism: Lepidarchus adonis (assembly GCA_037576955.1). Classification (NCBI taxonomy): domain Eukaryota; kingdom Metazoa; phylum Chordata; class Actinopteri; order Characiformes; family Lepidarchidae; genus Lepidarchus; species Lepidarchus adonis. The sequence goes on along the minus strand of JBBIGC010000007.1, from coordinate 14,604,908 downwards.
ATGTAAGGAGAAACAGAAGAGCAACTGTTCCTCAGGTGACTATGAATGTCAATGCAGGACGTGACCTGACTGTGTCAGCAAGAAGCATCCAATCACATGTACATAGAGAAGCATATAGGATATTTTAGTAGGTGTACAGTTCATAAACCCTTCATTATTAAAACAAATGACCATTAGAGAGTGCAAAACCATAAATACTGGTCTGTGTGAAGATCTGATCAGGTTAGCTGAATCAACTATTATATATTTTTTCTACCAGTAGGTGAGTTTAATGTTGCATATGAAAATTATTCCAATGATACTGTCTGACCTCTTCAGTCAACACGAGTCTCCAACACCACCAACCAACACCAAGTGAGGAAAAATCGTTTAGAGTGGTCTCTCTGTTACAGTTTAGAGACACAGTAATAGTGAATGTAACCTGATATTTATGATTATTGTGCTAGATAATACTATTGTGCAACATTGTTTTTTTGAGTATGCCATAGATATAGTAAGTGCTTGTAGAACAGTAAGCAACTAATCATAAAGGGAGCAGAAATAGTTCTCTGTAGTGAATAGATAGTATTAGATAGAATTTCTTAAGTAGGGTGTTTTTTTTCTGCTCTGAAAATACAGTCCTCATCATGAAATTATTTCTTAAAAGTATTGTAATATTTCTGGGGTATCACCTACCACTACCCCACACCTTACTACAGGAGTGCTGAACTGTGGTGTTATATTTTCCAACCGGAAGGGTTTAGATCCAACACACCTAATATTAATATGTCCTTTAAGATGGATGAGGTTTATCAGATGTACAGTTAGAGATCTCCAGGATAAAAATAAGGCACTTTCTATCATTAGTGTGAGCAGACCTATGCCCTAAAAATACCCATATTGCACAAATTAAAATCAATAACATGCAGGATCCACATGTCATGAACAAACTATCAGCACAAGCCTTGACCACAAAGATCATTTGCTCTGATCAGACTGTTTATGATTAAGACAAAAAGACATTGCTTTTATTTATAGCTGGTAACTCATTTATAGCTGGTAATATTTACTGCCACAGGAGGATGACAGTAAAGTAATGAATACTGATCTGACTGTTCTTTTTCTAAGATTATATTTTATTATTATTGTGATAGATTTGTTATAACATTGTCAGTACTTGAACTCTGTCCAGCTGCATGCTTCTCATTATCAGCACAATCTGTCTGTGTCAAAATGTTGTGATATGTGTTGGGTATCATGAAAATATGAATGTGAGTTGTGGTCCAGGTGTAGAGTTGTTACAACTAATTCAGCTGCTAAATAACTACATGACCTAGAAGATTTGCTTAAGGTTTCAGTGAGTTTGCATAGATTAGTGTGTTTTAAGCGCACTGGTCCTTTCAATCATAGTGTATGTTTCTGTAGCTCCACTTTGTGAGTTTAAGTCATTCTGTGCATGTTTAAATAAATCAGACTGAAATAAACAACCTTGCCTAATGGCTTTGGAAAGAATCCTTGTGTTCGTCTCCAATAGTGATGGAGTGGAAGATGGCAGAGTCATGAATGGCATCTAGTACTGTGCATAAAAGCCCTGTCATCTACAGTACTCATCGTCGTGAAGTCACTGAGAGTCGCTTACTGCCTGGACATGGTCGTTGTAGATGGAGTATGGAATATTCTGGTTAATCTGATTTAATCTGATCTCAGTGCCCCATTGTGACAAATGGTGGCATTTGGGGCAAAGATGCAGTGAAATGTTGTCTAACACAGGATAGTTCTCTGAAGACACTGTGCATGTATTGTTCATGGTTTATTAGGCAGGCTCCTCCTCTGCTGGAGATACTCCGCATGGTCAGCATGAGTTGGGTGGTCTGAGCTGACGTACTGTGGCTTGATGCTTCTCTACTGTGGAACAGATTAACACAGTGGTCAGACACTGGCTCCTGATACACACACACACACACACACACACACACACACACACACACACACACACACACACACACACACACACACACA
>JBBIGC010000007.1:14572134-14601927 GCA_037576955.1 Lepidarchus adonis | reverse complement strand
CTCTCTCTCTCTCTCTCTCTCTCTCTCTCTCTCTCTCTCTCTCTCTCTCTCTCTCTCTCTCTCTCTCATCTATCTTTAATTTAAGTGATGAACACTTGCAGCCATTTCCAACAAACCCCCATTTAGCCTCATTTGCATAAAAAAAAACAGTGACTGGCCTCTTCATCTTTTAAAAATAGTGTCAGAAATGGTGAAAGAATTTCATACTTGTGGGTTATGGCTGGTTTGTTCACCATGGGCTTTCTTGTTCGGGGGTAGACTGTGATGACTGAATTTAAATGCCCCCCAGAGTATTCTCACACCTCTTACAGTTAAACTTGAGCTGAAGTGATGTGTGGTCTGTCAATAATGAGCCCTCTGTCCCTGTTCTATCCCTTTATTCTGCTTTTTGACTTCTCACCATGACATGGCTGCATAAAGGATGCGTATCTTGAAAGGTCTGATCCATAACCTTTACTTCTCTAGCTTTTTTTAGGCTTAATACAAAGTTTCACTCTTACAGTACCTGCCAGAGATTATTGCTTCTCTATATGGGTGTGGGGACTGGCAGCACTTGCATTTGCTTTCAGCTTTTATGTCTTGAAAATACAAAAAAAAACCACATCTAAACACACCCAAAATGGAAAAGAGCTGTTGCTATTTACTACACAAATAGATTCAACAAGAAATGGGAGCTACTCCTTTATAGACTGGTGAAAGATATTTTTTTTCAGCATATTTTTTTGTGTTGGCTGAAGATGCTGCGATGGCATAGAAGTGCACAGTGTGACATAAAACTGCTGTATGTGAACCTGCCTCTAGATATTGCAATAAATGGGCTGTCAGAATTGTCCCTGATTATCAAGGTTTCAGTAGGGAAACATTTATTCTCTGACTGTGTTTTACTTGCAGAAATAATGTTAACAATTGGCAGTGTTTGCTACAAATAGAGTAGGCCTCAGAATCATATATTTTTTCTTTCTTCTTTCTTTTATGCTATGCTGCTGAGAGGCATGGAAAGTGATGTGAATGCATACCCTCTATATGATTTTTAAAAACTGAACTGTACCATAACATGCTCATATTCTAATGCAGTAATCATTCTTAACCAAAATATTTCCCACAGCCCATCTTCTGTATGTTTATTTATATTTAATCTCCTGAAGAGTCTTTTGAAACTAAATGTCTGTTTAGTGTTAGGTGTGTAGTTTGACGTCATTTTCACACCTTTAATAAAGAGAAGTGTGGCAGTATTATTAAAGAAATTTAGACTATTGTTTCACGCACTTAGATAACATGAAATATTAGTGTGCTCAGTCTGTATTCAAATGTTTTAACATAGGAATAAAGCTAACATACAAGCAGTCACAAAGTGCTACTTGGTTTTGCATATTCCAGGAGCATAATTGATACAAGAGGTTTCAGACACATTTAGATCAGATTTGAGCTGGCAATTACTGGTTGAAACCGTATTTATATTAACTTGTTTACTGTTGAACCATCTCTGCTCTCCTCTGAGATGTTTTGGCTCAGGTGCCTTCATCATGAGGAAAAACGTCCTCATCTATCATGCTTTTTCTTTTTCCACTCTGCTAAATCAATGCTTTCCTGTAGAGAAGAAAGGCAAGCTGGCCAAGTTCGCTATTAAAATCTATCTGACTGCCAAGTGGTCATTTTGCTCTCCATTGTAAGTCCCTTTAGTAACTATTGATAATAAGCACAAGACGGTGTTCAGGTTAATGTGGGAGGAAAACACATAGCACTCAATGATTTATGTAGTTGAAAACATATATTTAGAATTTAAGTAACCTACTCTCAATGCATCAGTGTTTCTCACAGATTAGAAATAGTGTGGTACTAAGAGGCGGTCGGGAGTGAGGCAACTGCTAATGGATACAAACAAACTCAAAATGCTAATCAATGCCTATGTGCTGATGACTGCATACTGCAAAGTAATAATCCACTACAACCACAAACCCGATCTAACAAGACATATAAAATTTATTTGATGTAAAAATGCATTGTTTGTTTATTTTTATTTATTTATTTAATCATTCATTAATATGAAACAGACACACTTTTGTCTCTCTTTGCAGCAGCTTATGTGTTCTTGCTCTTTGATGTTTTTCAGATCCTTCTGCATCTCCAGATCTGAACCCCATAATAACTGACATTGAGGAAATAAAGACACCATCAAAAACAGATGTTAACATAAATGGTAAAGATTCTGAACATAGGACGTTTGGTTCAACTCCAAGACCAGATGTCATTCCAAAGTCTCCTGCCTCACCTGTGACACCCACACCACGATCAAATGCTAGTCCCCAAGCTAAGAAAGGTGAGAGCGTGCTGCTGCACACTGTGGTCAAAGTTTTTGAATATCTTTGTGTTTATGTGATAGCAAATGACTGTTATGGAAATGTGGTAAGAGAACGTGGTAAGATACGCCTGAGTAAACCAAGTGGTATCATATTGAATTTATATATATATATACACAGTCTAATGCAAAAGTTTGGCCACCTCGCGATAAATAACATATTTTGGTCATTTTGTAATTGAAAAGATGTAACTACAGTCTCTTTAGGAAATGGAAAAAAATGCACAATATTTTCAGCAAACACTGATGCATAGTTATTTTTTATGCCATAAACTGAACAAAGGTTTAAGAAAACCCTTAAACCATTATTGTGGAACGCAAAAGTTTGGGAACCCTACATAATCAGTACTTAGCAACACCTCCTCTGGTAGATATCACAACTTACAAACATTTTTTATAGCAGCTAAAAGTCTATCAGTTTTTGTACTTGGGATTTTCTTCCATTCTTCCTTGCAAAAGGCTTCTAGTTCTGTAATATTCTTTGCTTAATGGTTGGCAAGGTGTTCTTTTCATGAAATGCTGCTCCTTTTTTCTCCAAACATGCTGATTGTGGCCAAAGAGTTCTATTTGAACTTCATCAGTCCACAGCACTTGTTTCCAAAATGCATAAGGTTTCTGTAGATGCTCTGTTGCATACTTCTGACATTGGATTTTATGATAGGGGCGCTGATAAGGGTTTCTTCTACTGATGTTTCCATGAAGAACAGTGGAATGGTGCGCCACCACTCCTGAGTCTGCTAAATCTTCCTGCATGTTTTTTGCAGTTAAATGGGCATTTTGATTTGTCTTCCTGACTAGCAAATGAGCATTTCTCTCTGAGAGTTTTCTTGGTTTTCCAGATCTCATCTTGACCTCCACACTTCCCCTGAGCTGCCATCTCTTAATTACATTTCTCACTGTGGAAACTGCAAGCTTATAACGCTTTGCTATCTTCTTGTAGCTTTCTCCTGCATTGTGGACATAAATAACTTTCATTTTCAGAGTCTCACACAGCTGCTTAGAGGAACCCATGGTTGTTGGGTGTCCACAAGTGTGTGCACAAAGTTTGAGGAGTCTGAGTATTTGTAAAGCTTTCATTTAAGGAATAAAAAGTAACTATGCATCAATGTTTGCTGAAAATATTTTGTTATTTATCAAATAGTGGCATAAGACTGTAGATATGCTCACTCCATTTTACTGTCTCTATAAACCAGTTTCCTGACATTATTTACATCAGAAATGGAGGAACATTTGTGGAAATTATTGCAAACAAGCATGGACATTTAAAATCAAAGTAAAACCCAATTTCCATTGGGACATTTTTGTAAAATGCAGTAAAAAACAAACTCACATCTAACTAACAAAGTACAAAGAAAGAAATCCAGTATTATCTCTGAATTAGTTAATTGTATTTGCTAAATAGAAATACACTAAAAATGTGGTGACTATAACACAAACAGTTTATCATATGTTTATCACTGTGTTCCCAGTTGTAAATACTTTTCAGTCATTTTGAACTGAGGATGCTAGTTCTTTCATTTTTGGGGAATTTCTGTACTTTACATGACTTCAGCTACTGGCTGCTGTCTGATTCACCTCTTCTTAATGTTATAAACATTTTGAAAAGGAGATGGATCTGCTGCCAATACAGTCAAGCACCTGTACAAGCACATTCAATAGCAGTTTCCTACCTTGCCCTTTAAGCACTGAGATGTCTCTGAATTCTTTGAATCTTTTCACAGTATTATGTACTGTGGATGTTAAGACCTAAATTCTCTGCAGTCTTGTGCTGAGAAATGTTCCTTTGAAACTGGCTAATAATTCTGTCGTGGATTTTGCCACAAAGTGGTGAGCCATGACCCATCCTTGCTTGCAACGACAGAGTCTTTGATGCTACTTTTATAATCCAAAATGAAGCCTGGCCTGGCACCAGTTAACCTGCTCAAACTGGAGTCTTCTAGACTCAACTTGAATGATCTGCGCACTTTCAATCTTATTTTTTACCAACTTTAATTGAGTGTGATGTAGCCATCAAATGTGAATTGTGTGTATATTTAATTTAAACAAATGAAAAGCTTTTTGTACTTTTGTCATTAAAGTCAAAGTTAAAGTAAACTTTATTGCCATCTCTGCTATATACAGTATAGTACACAGAGAGATGAGACGACAAGGCCCCAGCTAAGAAAAAAGCACAAACAAATATGACACATGTGACAAATATGACACATTAGCAGCGCTGATCAAACAATAAATATTACGTTGTGTTTTTGTGTTTACAGATTTTTTTGTTTGTTTTTTACTTTTCTGAAAGTGAGATTTGTATTTTTAATAAAAATTGCAAAGTCAAATATTCCAAATTTACCAAGAGCATTTAAGATAATTTAATAACTGAAATGAGCAGTGAATACTGCTGAATTGCGGATACAGGCAGCAACTAGCCGAGGTGAAACCTGACCAGGCATCACATTTTACTGTACAATGCCAACAGGTAGGATTTAAGGCTCTGTGCCTTTGTCACGTTTGTTGTACAATAACTTCATTTGTTAGATTCCAAGTTAATGCAGAGTGTCATTTAGGCTTGACTGAATAATCACCTTTCTTTTTGCCTCCAAGTATGTTGACTGCAGTTAAATCTTTTGAGTGAGTGGGCTTAAGCAAATCTCTTGACTGTAGCCAGAATTCAGGATCAAACCAGAGTGCATAAAGTGTTTTATTTGTGATTGTTTCACCTTTCGTTTTTGTTTTGTTTTAATTTTGGGACTTTTTAATTAATACATTTTATGATCCCAGAAATAGCCATTAAAAGATTATCATGAGAGGAAAAACTATATATATGTGTATAAAAAAGAAATGACAAGTAGAAATTTATTTCAGTAGGGGAGTATGTATGAAAATATCTTGCACATTGTTTACTTACACTTACCTTTTATTAAGTTCATATTTTTTTCCTACAAACCTCCATGATTATGCACAGTCAGTTGATTTTAATGTTTGTTGGTGATGACCATCTCTCATAAGTGTATATTAAAAGGCGCTAACCTGATCTAATTCGGTAACAAACCCATCTTGAAATGAATTACGCATGGTGTAAAGAAAAGTAGGTCATGTGTAGTCTAATGTTAATGTAAGAGCAAGTACTAAGGTCAGATCCTTTAATTAAATTGCAATTATTTTATCTGAGAGCCATCTTAAGTACTCTCATTATAATAGTTATTATTCATTATTTATTTAACTATTATAAATTAAATATTGCTTAGAATATTTACTGTGTATCTCTGAAAGTGGCCTTTAATGTTAGCATGTTATGAAAGGTTTTGTAAAACCTTCAGAAAATGAGGACATAAGCTCTGGCAATGTTGTATTATAGATTAAAACATTACACTAGAGAATAATGAGAGTGTTCGATTTAGGAAGGCAGGGAGTGACCTTGATGCCACTAATGGTTGTACTTGGCAGTGTTGAGAGTCCTTGTGCTGTGTGCTGAAGCCTTCATGTCCGGGTGGCCAGCAAAGAGTACACATGATCTACTGCCATGCAGCCTCTCGCTGGTGCAAGATGAAACTAGCACTGTGGCTAAATGACCTGGATTTAATCTAAAAGCTGCTTTTTTAGCCAAAAATATTACTTTCCTTTCACTTAGCCCTCTGTTAATTACCATAGTTGCTGTTTTGATGCCATGCTGGCTGCTATTTGGTCTCATGGTGTGTGTTCTACATTTCTGTTTTCAGTCTGCTCCTTATGGTACTGAAGTAGCTATGGTCTGATGTGCCCTACAATCAGCCATAATCACATAATTAGTGTCTTCACAGTCAGTGGCAGGGACGACTTTGCAGCTCTCTAATGTGTCTACCACACATTCACCTTACATGAATACCACACCAGTAATACAGCTTCCACTCAGCTGGAAGAAAAGCAAAAATGTTTTTAAATTTAGAGTGATAGTGAAATAAAAGCAGGCAGATTTTGTTATAATGCAATTATGGAGCATTTCAGTTGGTTCAGTTGTCATTACAAATGAACATCTCCTGTAAAATACAGAAGTTTTGGCATCACAGGGTTTTGCCATGACTCTAAACTCAGTGCGCAGTAAGCCCCGTGTGCAGTAGTGATTTGTGGTTCTGGAGCAGCCGATAGAGGAGGAGAGGTTGAGGCCACTGCAGGTGCGTTTGTAGCACAGACTGCTGCTTCTCACCATCCACAGACTGTTTCTGGGTCAGCCAGCTACTTTTTCTGGCTCATGCCAAGTGACTCATCAAGATGAATGTGGGGTGATCATCAGCTTCTGTGGCCTGTGGGACTCAGCACTTCAGCTTTCTGACTACTATAAATACCTTTGCTACACTCAAGCATGAGCCACCAAGAAGTAGCCTTCAGTCAGCATAGGGATTGTATTTTGATTTGTTATGTGAACATGCTTTGGAAGGTATTGAGAGTAATATGGTTCTATTTTATAAACTGTTTATTCAAATGAAGTAACCTGGAAACAAACGTGTATCTCTTCTAACATACCTTCCTGAATTTCTTGACTACAAGATCTGTATCTGCTTTGGATGGAACTATCCTAATGGGTAGATGTCGAGTTGCTGAACTGGACACCTTTGAACCAAGTGAATAGTCTACATCTGTAGGTTTTCAGCACCAATCCTGGGTACTTCCTGACCAGCGATTCTCTTCCCAATGCACAATTGATTCAGCTAATTATCAGGTCCTTTATGATTAGGTGTGTTTGGTACAGAGAACACCTGAAAATGTGCAGAGACTGATTGGAAAACCACCAGTCTAGATCATGGGTGTCTATATTTTTATAAATGTACTACTTGACCTAGAGAAAACACATACTTTCCATGTTTCCCATCCTGGACTATGGTGGGCAGAATTTGAAGTTGATTTTTGTTCTCAGATACACCTGATTCTCAGGACAGTTAGATCAGCAAAACACACATAATTTGCTTCCTTAAAATGTTTGTAGTTTACAAAGCCTAACATTAGTAAGTTAAGGTTATGTAGCAGTTTAAGAAGTGGACCATTTCTGGCCGGTGATGCTATTTAGGTACTTCAGCTAAGGAATGTGGAAGATGTGCCTTCTTGATTGTATGTTAGGTTATTCTGTGGTGTGGCCCAGAGCCCATGTCTCCTGAGAGTCTGTGTCATTTTCTCCCTCTCCCTCTCTCTCTCTCTCTCCCTCTCCCTCTCCCTCTCCCTCTCCCTCTCCCTCTCCCTCTCCCTCTCATCTCCAGATGCAGTGAAGTCGGAGGACAGACAAAAACAGGCAAAGGAACGAAGACAGGAAAGAGCTAAACATCTTGGTAAGTGAATGCTTGATTTTAAGGAAGACAGCGCCTCCTGCTGACCAGTCTGTTTGTCATTACACTTTCCAATTCTTTTCTGACCGTGAGCTAATGTGCTGCAAAGCCTACATGCTAACTGCAACAGCTCAGAAAAGCTCTTCATGAACTTGAAGTTCTCACTATATATTTTAGGCTTAAGCATAAGCCAATCCATTCTTATAAACCTCTGATGTTACGTCTCAGTTTGTGGTAGTAGCATGTCTTGGAACAGCTAAGTGACTGAGACAGTTCTGTTTAAAATGTTTATTTTACATGGAAGTTGTATGAAATACCTACAAAATGGCAACACATCCTCAGAGGTCTATGTTCAGACCGTCTCTTTTGCTTTAATCAGCATGGCTATTTAAAAAAACAACAGCAGCAGCTTCCTTCTCATTATTTAGCCACATGCACCACAACGATTCTCATCTTATCACTTTACAGTCAGTTAAGCAAACCGTGAGCTGACAGAATGTACTGTAATATTAAGTTATCTGTTGAACCCTCTTATTGCACTCATATAGAAACCTCCCTGTCGTGTGTTTGCTGTGCCACTCATGGCTGTACACATTCCTGCACTGCTTTGCATGATTGACTGGCACTCTTGTCTTTTCTTTCACTCCCTCTAGAACAGCGCAGCCAGATTCAAGGTAAGTGAATTTTAAGTATCCAAGATGATGGTGGGAACTTTTATTGTGATTGATTAATAATCAAGGACATAATCAATTCCTCCTGCTAATTAAGATTTTTTGTTCCTCCTTTCTTCCGTTCTTGCAGTTTCATAAGCACTATAGGCCTTTTTATATTCTCTCTACCTCTCCTCTCTCTTGGGTAATGGGAAATTAATGAGCATCTAGTGGTTGGGGACATGGATAATTTCATTTCATTACTAATGTATCTATATATTTCTGGATTACATACTTTGCTGTGAGTAAGAATATGTATAGGCTGTAATTTGCTCATTTATTCACTTATTTAAATTGAAGTATATGTTATAAGATATATAAGATTTTATTTTACACTGACGAAATGGGTGATACCATATTTCAGCTGATCCAGTCTGAACTAAGTACAGAACATTTTATGTAAGGGCATCCACAGTTTGATCAGGTTGCTTTGACTTTGTTTCTCCATGTATTTGAGTTGAGCCTGTATAAATTGATGTTTGGGGGAGGGGGTTTGAACTCTTCACCACAAACTGTTACTGCTCATTAAATGAGTTTGTTTGTGTAGTTGTTTTGTATTTGTGTTCACTATAATTTCCCAGACAAATTTAGTCTTCAAAAACACACGGTCACACCCATGCCAACTTGGCAGGAAATGGATCTTGATTTTTGTTTTGTTCATTGTTGATCTTGATAGCAAAAGTAAATATCTTGCAAGGATTCATTCCAGCCACAAGAGTGCAGTGTGTATGCATAATTTACTGCTTTTAAGTGTGCATACTCGTGTTAGGTTTGATGTATTTCAGTAGCATTGAGGATTGTCAGAATGTGATGCAGGGTTTCTGTCTGCTGCTCTTTTTGGTGGTTTATGAATTCTTTATGGAGAGAGACACTTTGGCCCACTCAAGCCATGGCTAATTCATAGCTCTGGAATCTTCTGGCTGATTTTGTATGACTGGCTGACAGCTTTACTGTTACATTTACAGTTTGAATAGTAAAACACGGTTTAGATGCTTTTTGCGGATTACATAATCCAGTACTGAATTTGGATTTGCGGACTATGTTTCAATAGAACATTAAAATATAAATATTGATTGAGGCTAGCTAGTGAACTATGCTTTCATTTGGCCTTTTTCCAGGCTAGTCACTCAAACTCAAAACTCAAAAACACTGCAAATAAGCTGCTGGCAGCAAAAAAGAAAACCTCACTATGGCAAAATGTGTCAGAGCACTCTAGGGACTGAATATTTGATTAATTATGCCATCTAATATAAATACCTATGCTAACAAGCCTGCAAATGACCAGTACGAACTTTAACACTCCTCCCAGCTTTATTATTTTACTCTCTTTTACGTCTTGCACTTCAGGATAGGTTTGGAGTACGTTTTTATGTCAGATGCTTTTTGAATTTGCTTTATCACATCGAGGACTTTTTTGTTTTTAAATTAATTAATTTTTTCCACATTAATATAGGAAATAGGCCTTTTTGTCTCATTTTTGCCAAGTTTATTAAGGGGGGCTTTCCAACCTCACCTTTGTACTACTGTGGGTTAGTATCATTTGTTTTAGGGTAAGTGGGATTTATTGGACTTATACAATAATACAGAATTGAAAACGTCTGTTTGAATGTCAACTGTCTTAAGAAACTTTTAAATCTATATGTTGGCCTCTTATTCCTATACTGTTCATGTATAAAACTGTCTACAGTCTGCGTGTAGAACTCACACAATAGGAAACCTTATTGCAAGTATCTGTGTTTGTGAAGTGACTGAGGTGGTTATGATGGGTAAAAACATTTTTGGTAGATAAAAGTAGTGTGTTATTGCACAAAACCTGCAGCACTGACCGTATGTAGTCTACTAGTCAATAGTAAAAGGACTTTTTTTGATGTAATCCTCATTCATAAACCTAAAATAAATAGCCCCAAATAAACGGAGGAGCAGCAAGTTTCTTCCTCTGCAGTCTCAGAACAGTGGGCTGTTTAGCATATGAAAGACTTTTGTTTATAGAAAGAGGCAGAATCGCTTGATGCAGTTTTGTTGTTTACATGTAAGTCAAAAAGCATTAGTCATGTAATGATATCTGTGAGAAGCTACTGTTGGTAATTAATTTGATCTTTTTGAGAAATAGAATGTTGGTTTGTCTATGTAAGTTAAAGGGTTTACAACCTACTGGTACATATCTGGTTTCAGACTAAATATGTGTAGCGCATATTTTTCTATTTGTTGTACATGTACAATAATTGTGTAACATTATGTATAATAGGTTATCAAGTCAGTAGTCTTGAGATGCCTGTAAGTAAACAAGACCTGTAAAGGGTTTTGGACCAGAGGGGTGCCAATATGGAGGTGAATACTGTGGCAAAGCAGTTGCTTTAAACTAATATAACTAACTAGATTTTTCACTTGCTGTAACAATTGGGGGCCAGTTTCAGTCTGATGGTGGAGTCTGGATATTAAGGCTGTTAAACATGTGTTTAAAAGCTTATAATGTCCATAATGCAGTGACTCCTTGGGACTTTAGTGTGTTTGTTTGTTGTCAACATTGGACATGCAGAATACAGCAAAACTTACAGTAGCTGACTTGGATATTACAGTCTTGGTCTAATTATTCTCTTTGTTTGTTGTTGAAAGTGTAATTTAGTTCCATAAATGTTTAGCTGATGATGTACTTCCTCTTATCTCTCAGTCTATTCTTTTCTGTTTTTCCTCCAAAGCTGCTAGGAAGTCAGAGTGGCTGGAGAAGGAAGAGCGGGCACGGCAGCTGCGGGAGCAGCAGTTGCAGGAGCGCAGAAGGAAGCTGGAGGAGCAGAGGCTGAAGGCAGAGAAACGCAGGGCTGCTCTGGAGGAGAGACAGAAGCAGAAATTGGAGAGGAACAAGGTGAACATGCTCTGTTTCACTGCCTAGGAGGTGCTTGAGGGACCACAAATACCCGTGAAACATCTGTTATAGCAGTGGTCCGCAACCACAAAAAAAAAAGGTTTTTCGAGCCGTAGCATCTAAGTATGTTTGAGACATCAACTTTGCTGGTGTTCTGGATGAAAGTTTTGGCAGGAAACCCTGAGATCGCCACAACAGCACTGAAAACTTATTCTGAAAGGACCGTTTATGTATTACCATAGCAACAAGAGCACGTGAGGGACAAAGGACGACAATACTCTGATTGTTGTTAGCGCATTTCAGAAAGACGCTGCTAAAAAAGTTACATAATTAAACAGTGGATTCACGTTTATTATTATATTTACAAAATAACACAGAAAATATTGTCTGACATTAAACCGGTCTGTGGTGCGAAAAAGGTTGGGGACCGCTATGTTATAGGATTCTCAAATCCCCTAAACAAACAAACCCTAGAGACATTAATACTAACAAAAACTGAAATACAATGCTATTCTGTCATGTCCAGTAATTCAGCATCATTACAACTGAGAGATATATGGAACTTGGCACAGTATGAAAAGCTGTTCCATGTCTAAGCAAGTCTGTTTGTGGTTAGGAACGATATGAAGCTGCCATCCAGAGGTCTGCAAAAAAAACCTGGGCTGAAATTCGGCAACAGAGATGGTCCTGGGCCGGAGGACTGAGTGCAAACTCCAGCCAGAGCCAAAGTAAGTAGCTGCATTTGAGTTTAAGGTATAGGAATGATCGTAATGTAATCTAAAATTCTCCTGTGGGACAGAGAGATGGATTGCTGTTTTCCCCAGATCAGGTCACAAAGTCCTCATAATGAGTGGGTACATTTAGTTGACTGTGGTATCTTTATGACTGCAAACCACAGTGTTTGTTTACCCAGCATCAGTAGTGCACAAAAAGAAATGTTGTGGGTATATTTTTAGACTTCTGAGATTGAATCAGCTCTCTTGAACTTTTATTTAACTGTTTGTACTGATTAACTTACTATTTGTAATTTTTATCAATATCAACAAGATCAATAATCTAATGTCTGCAACAACTTCATGAGTCAGTCACTTCAAAAAGGCAATTTGTCAACTTAAAATGATAAAGAATTGCAGTATTTCATCATCTACAGTACATAATGTTGTGAAAAGATTCAGGGAATCAAGAGAAATGAGTCCCTACATGATAAGGCTAGAAAACTTTGAATGCTTAGAATGCATTGCATAAAATTAAATATATGGTGTATGACTCCCTAACACGAGGAATTATTATATATGTATTGATGCTGCTCAATGTTTTTGCTTTTTACCTGTGGTCACATTTTTTGCTACAAAATATTTGCACACATGGGTCAGAGTTTGCGTACATATATGCACATTCTACCACCAAGTTTGTTTCTATAGATCGCAATGTTTGCGCAGGAAGAGGTGTATGCATCTTTTAGGCCCTGTTTAGTGTGTGTACAACAGTTATAAATGAGACCCCAGATCTGTTTATGAGGAGGAGAATCAGACTGTGGCCTCCACGGACGGTCAGCAGCTGATGTCCTGCATCAGACTGCAACAGATGATCTCCTCAGTTCCCAAACAGTTACATAGTGTAATTAAAAGGACTGGTGATGTAGACATGCCTCTCTGTGTTGCAGGTGTCAAATTCCAAATGTGTGTATGAGTACAAATTGCTCAGTGAAAACATGGAATAATTTCATAACCATCATCAGTTAAATAAATGTTCAAGGGAGTTAACAAATCACAGAGATTTGATTTGAAAATGGGGTTTGTTATTGTAATTATATGAGTTGGAACTCACTGCTGTGTTTCTTGAAAGAAAGTGCCCTGTAGGACATTTTGTGCAATTCTGCTAAATCACTGCAGCTCTGTTCTTCAAGTGAAGGTCCCCTGGGCCTCATGGCCTCATTTGCAGATTTATCAGTGTTGTCTCCAAGGTAATTCTCTAAGGCCATATTAATTAAATTTATTTTTACCCCAGATGTTTCCTCCATCATTGCATTATAAATAAAACTACGTACCTCAGTGAAAGCAATACAATAAATATCTGCGTTACAATTTGAAACCTTTTTGTTGTGTTTGCTGTGCTTATTTCCTGATGTGATAATTGTGAAAGTTTTTATTTGGTTCCAGCTTAAATATGTGGTGGTGTGAGTGAGATACCGGAGGGAGGGAGGGAAGGAGGGAGGGGGTGGGGGTGAGGGAGAGAAGTTTTTATTGACACTAAGAATATTGAAACACTGTTAAATACTGTTCTTATTCTCTTGTAAACAGATATTTTTTTAATATTTTTATAACTTTATGCTTTACTTTTATTTCTATGTTTTCCTTGTGAAGGAAAGTCATGTAGGATTTCTAGTTTTTGTCTTTTTAGCAAATTTTGTTAACAGCCATTTGTGAATACATTCTTCACTTGCAATATCTTTGATCCACGGAGCAATGTAGCTGCTTTTCAGCACTTCATCCTTCCGCGGTATTCTCTGGGTTTTACAGGCCGATGCTCTATATCTGCAGTCAACCTGCCCAAACATGTGGACTCTGTTCTAAACAAGCGCCTCTCCAAATCCTCTGCCACCCTCTGGAACTCCCCTAGCAGAAGTAAGACCATGCCCCCTGGACTCGCTCCCTCTCCCTTGTCGTCTCCACGTCTCACATTTTATGATTTCCCTTTTCCTTATTTGATTCTCTTTCGGGCTCCAATTGCCTGCCTGCTCCAGCAATCACAGCATCACCTCTCACCTACCCAGCCTCTTCCCGATTTGGGTCTTGAGTTTGTTAAACCTGATATTCATATGTTCACATTCACATGAGCGTATGAATTGTCACTTCATGTTCTCTTCCCTTTACCACTGAAGGACTGATCATAGTCGGATTTCATTCTTTCAGTGGTGCATTTTTGGTGGTGGCTGTTTCTGTCTCTTTTTCTTTATTTTATGCATCATGGTCTAAATGTCATTAGTGATCCCGTTTCATTGTCTTTGGTGTTCAACATTTTAGACAAGATTGCTGTGCAAATATTTATTTGGTGCTGGCACAAATATCTGGTTGTCCAAAAAAATGCTTTTGTTTGGATAGTCCACAAACATAATTTAAAGTAGACTTGGCCTGTGTATGATCAGAATATGCTTTTATCAGAGGGTGACTGTAATAGTAGTTGTCTAGTTCATAAGTATAATATATTATAATGGCATTTCCCATTTATGTCTGAACAGTGAGATTAAAACCTGTTCTAGTGAGTGCAGGGACAGTGTATAAACCCACTATGTCCATGTTTCAACCCTGATTCTGCAGGCCTCATGTAGTGCACACACTCACTGCAGCTCTCCAGGGGGTAGTTACGGATTAAATGGACCAGTTATGGGAGCAGGGAAAAGACAAAAAGTGTGCAGTGCAGGGGCTTTCAAAACCACGACTGGGAAACACTGCACTAAGCCGTCTGATTGTTCTTATCTGTGACTGTTGACACAAAAAAGTCTGACTTACTAGAAAGAAATTGCACCATCTGGAGGCTGGAGGCAGAAATGCTTTTAAGTCATCTTTTTATTCCAACATTATTAGTTCATAATGAAGTTAACAACTGAATATGTGCCTCAGTGTTATTCTATTTTTCATATTTTACACCATCAACTAGAAATGCTCCAGAAGATCTTGAGCCTTCTAGGTTGTTGCGATGTGACTCCTTTACTTGTTTATTTAATGGCATGCCTATGCGTGCTTTTTTCACTTTTTTATATATTTGTTCCTCCCTCCTACAGAGCATGCTTTAGTCATGTTTGGGTATACATGTATACAGCTGCGAATATCTGCGGAAAAGGCAAACATAAAGGGAACTCTTGTGTCTAAAGTCCTTTCTTTTTTCAATGCTAATGGTTTCCTCCTGCAGCCCGTAGGTTGGAGCTGAGTCCATGGGAGAGTAGCATTGTGGACCGGTTGATGACGCCCACTCTGGCCTTCCTGGCACGGAGCCGCAGTGCTGCCAGTGTGCTCAACAGCGGCAAAGATTCTCGTGAGTAACAAAAACAAACAGGTCTTTCCCTCTCTCTCTCATTCTCTTGAATGTAGGTTTGTGTGTGTGTGTTTGTGTGTGTGTGTATATACACACCCCTATTCTGTTTTTCCCCAGAGTCGCCAGTGTGTCCACGTTCTGCATCGGCAAGTCCACTCTCAGTGTGTTCTCACCGGCCTCACCGATGCTCTGAGCGCTGGAGGGTCACAGCTAGCACTCCTGACATCACCCAGCGCAGACGAGACTCCACTCCTGTACGGCTGTGTTTCTGTGTCTCGGTCTTTTTTATCCCACTCTCTCTTCTTCTTTCACTTACACACTGCTCTGTCTGTCAGACACTCACTCACATACATACATGAGCAACTGCAAGTTGTTGTTAGATACCTTTTGTTTCTTTGCAGATGGATAGGAGGAAGAAAGAGAAGAAAGACAAAGAGCGAGAGAATGAAAAAGAAAAGAGTGCCATCACCAAAGAGAAAGTGTTAAAGAAGAGGCAGTCTTTGCCATCAGTAAAAACCAGAACAGAGTCCAGGTAACCCCCATGTGACCATTATTTATTGATTTCTTTGATTAATTCCTAATTTGCTGTCTCCTGTCATTTATTATAGCAGTCCTGTTCCTCAAACTACCCTGCTACATCTGTTTACTGTTTTCCATACACTTTACACACATGATCTAACGAATCAGTTGATTAACAAGCTTTCTTTAATTAAGGTGGGTGTTAGGGAAGGAAAAAACAAAAATGTGCAGGGGCCCGTCAGGTCAATATAAACGTCACAAAAGTAGCACACATGAACATTTGCAATTATTCTATTTGTCCAAAGCCACTTCAGGTAAAGGAACAATCAAGCATTTATTCACACATGACAGCACTGATGTGAGAGCTAGAAAGAAATACACCACCAGTGTTTACAAAGGAGTACAGAACATTCCTCTTAATCTACAAATAATTCCAATGCATTAAATTAAATACATACGATAAGTAACAGGATCAATAAGTGGGAAATTACTCTCTGGGACACACATGAATGCATGCATATATGTAGTAGAGATATATTATTCCTATTTTACTGTAAAAAATATCTGTACACATTTTAAAGTGTCTGCTTTTGTTACCAGTCCTAGTCCTTTGTCGAGGCGCGCTGCCTCTCCCATTCTGCCGAGAGGCAGAGCGGTCTCACCTCGACCTCCATCAGCCCAGACCAGCCCTAGCACTCCAAAAGCTCGACCCAAGAGGGCACGGACACCTGCACGGGTGGAGGTTCACACCCACTCACCTGCTGCTGTGGAGCAAACCCACAAACCAGCCATGCCAGACAGTATCAGAGGTAAGTGTGATTATCACACCAGCTCAGGTGTGTGTGAGTGTGTGTGTTAATTACAGCGAAAGCAGATTACATGGCTGTTAATTAGGTATGAATGTGAATCCAAATTGTTAATAAAGTGTCTGTGTCTGCTTTAGCACATTAGCAACACTAATTACTGAGTAACTGCACACTAATAACTTCACACCATTCACTAATTCACAAAGAGCTTTCATTACAGCACAATAAAACTACCGCAGGAATGTTTAATGATGGAAATTGTGCGCTGTTAGAAATCTTCTAGTGCTGTAAAAGCGTTAATTTTACAAACATGTTTCGAAAATTGAGAGATGTGAGCTAATAAATGAGCTTCAGTCTATGAGCATCATCATCCTCTCCACAGAGGATGTTTTGTATTCAGTTTGAGAACATAATTTCTATTTAATAATTTCTATTTCTTCATCTGATTTCCAGTCTCCTCTCCTATCCCTTCAGTTGTTGTGTTTGCTGCCCCTGACACACCTCCCTCCACGAGTGCACCAATCCCATCTGTTGGTGCCTTCTCTGTCCCTGAGAAATCCACAGCCAATTCCAGCATTCCATTGAGTTCTCCAGCCCCCTCCTCTGCCAAGCCTATGGCTGGAACTAATGACCCGGAGGAGGCTGCCCGCATTTTGGCTGAGAGGAGGCGGCAGGCCAGGGAGCAGAGGGAGCGGGAAGAGCAGGAGCGGAAAGAACAGCAAGAGAAACAGAGGTCAGCCTCACAGCCTTAAATGAATCAGTTAAACCAGAAACTGAATTATTCACTCAACTATTGGTTTTTGAAATAACAACATGACAACATTTTCACAAGGATTTACTCCATACTAAGCTTTTCTTCCACTGTATGCAAGCAGTTATCTTTTGAAATGCATGTCTGTGCATTTTGTGCACCCACATTTAAAATCAATTTACAAATATTTGCAAAAAAGGATTTTTCATAAAATACAATAAAACAAGAATGTGTGATGTTATTTTATTGATAAAAGGAGGCTCAATGATATTGAGGTCAGGAGACTGAGATGGCCACTACTTTATTTTGCTGTAGCTAATGACAGGTTGACTTGGCTTTGTGTTTTAGATCATTGTCATGTTGGAATGTCCAAGTACGTTCCATGCACAGCTTCTGGGCTGATGAGTCCAAATTTTCCTCCAGTATTTTTTGATAACCTAATGCATTCATCTTGCCATGTTTCACAGTAGGAATGGTGCACCTTTCATCATAGGTCTTGTTGACTCCTCTCCAAATGTAGTGTTTATGGTTGAGACCAAAAACTTCAATTTTTAGCCCAATGGTTAGAGAGGTTAGGTTTGTGACCGAAGGGTTGCAGGTTCGAATCTCGGAACCGGACAGCAGGCTGAAGTGTCCTTGGGCAAGGCACCTAACCCCCAACTGCTCACCATGTACGTCGCTCTGGATAAGAGCGTCTGCCAAATGCTGTAAATGTAAATGTAAATGTAAATTTTAGTTTCAAAACTCAAAGTGACTGTGCCAGAAGTGCTGCTTGGCATATTGTAAGCAGGATACTTTGTAACATGTGTGTAGTAATGGCTTTCTTTTGGCACCTCGACCATGCAGCCCATTTTCTTCAAGTGCCTCCCTCTTGTGTATCACCTGAAGTTATTTGTAGGTTTTTCTTTGCATCCCAAACAATTTTCTTGGCAGTTGTGACTGAGATATTAGTTGGTTTACCTGACCATGGTTTGGTTTCAACAGAACCCCTAATTTTCCACTTTTTAATTAGAGTTTGAACTTGACTGGCATTCTCAATTCCTTTGATATCATGCCTTACAAAGAGTTCAACTACCTTTTCCTGGAGATCCTTTTCTTTCCCCATGACTTAGAATCTAAAAAATGTCAGTGCAGCACTGAATGAAAGATGAAACTGTCTGTCAGGAGTCCAGAAACTCATTAATCTTTTATACATCCACTAATTACAAGCAAACAGATCACAGGTGAAGATGGTTTCTTTAATAACCATTCAAATCATGTGTCATGTTGTGTGCATATTTTTAGGCCAAATCACCAGGGTGTGTAAACTTTTGACCAGGGTCATTTGGGTAGTTTCTGTTGTCATTATGATTTAAAAAGAGTAAAGCACAGTTGTTTGACAATAAATGGCTTCAGCCAATCACTAACCATGAGTGAAAGAAGCATTATGAGCACAACTGTAAAACAATATAAGATGTTTATATGGTGTGTGTATGTGTGTGTGTCACAGGCTGGAGCAGGAGGAAAGGTTAGCACGGGAAACAGAAGAGCGAAAACGCAGGGAGGAGGAGGCACAGCTGATGGCAGAGCAACAGAAGTTGAGAGATGAGGCCCAGCGTCTGCAGCAGGAAAAGGAGGCGCAGGAGAGGGCAAAGGCAGAACAGGAGGAAAATGAGCGCCTCCAGAGACAGGTATGTTTTGTTAATAAAGGCTGTCAGATCAAATGGAGGCTCCTGAAGGCAGAAAGCTTTTCTGTGCCATTTTATAAAATGCCATTTTGACACGTTTAATATCTTTGGTTACAGGGTCCTCTATCTTCTTGTATGTTTTTACCATACCAGTCACTTTGGCGCACCTATTGTAAAACACTGTTGTAAAAGCAAACTGAAGAAACGCTCCCATGGTGTGTAGTTTTTAGAGGAGCTCCCCAGTGGTTACCCTCTAAAAGTGTTTGACCTGAAAGCCAATAGCTATTTTTAGGGGGGGGGGGATGGCAAAACACCAAGCCTTGCCAACAGTAGTAGTTAGATCATGGAGATTAGTGTTTTTTGTGGTTGTTGCTATTTAGAGATGAACAAAAGTGGTAAATACAGCCTGATGCTGATATTTTCATGTACTGATCTGATAATAATAATACAAATGCAGTAATTAGAACTGCATCATATGACATTATTAAATGTATTCTTTTATTATTATATATTTATATAATTGATATTTACATAACTAGGTAAAATAAAAAAAAGACTATTGAAGTACTGACTTTAACCACCCGATGACTGAAATTGGAGGAAGCAGCTGTCAGTCTGTCTGTCTGTCTGCCTGCCTGCCTACCTACCTGACTGTGTCTTGTCTGCATGTATACATGCTAACACTAAAGCAAGAATCATGTGCTGACCAGAAGTTACCTTTCTTATTCATGCTGACTGTTCATATTTTCCATTTTCTAAAAAAAATCAACTGCAGCTGTACTGTCTAAGCACATGCACCACAGGGACACAGGGTATTATGGCATGCAGAGTGTTACATGTTGGTCTCATCTGACCAGACGATATTCTCCCCGTATTTCACAGGCTTGTCTAAACGCACTTCAACAACTCTTGGTGGAGATTTGCATACAGGCCATGGTGGTTGAGTGCATTACCTATTGTTTTCTTTTAAACAATTGTATCTGTTAAATCCATGTCTTTCTGAATAATTCTGATCTTCTGATCATTTTTTTTACTTCTCTGTCTGAAACCTTGCAAGGAGCACCTGGTCATGGACGATTTATGGCGAAATTATGTTCTTTCCACTTTCAGGGCTCACTGGAACCTTCAATAGTTTAGAAATTCTTCTGTAACCAATGCCATCAGTATGTTTTGCAATTAGGTTGGGAAGGTCTTGAGAGAGATCTATGGTCTGAACTTTTTTTTAGCTTTCTAAATAAATAAAGAAATGAGAAATACCATATTAAGGGTTTTTTTACAAACCTATTAAAACCTGTTGAGTGTATTGGAAACATGCTTGAATATTTATTAAGTGGCAAATGCACTTCAGTGAACAGTAGCCTGGCATTTCCATCGGCACTGGCTGTGTGTTTTACAGAAGGAAGAGGCTGAGCTAAAGGCCCGGGAGGAGGCAGAGCGACAGCGTGTAGAGAGGGAGAAACACTTCCAGAAGGAGGAGCAGGAGAGACTGGAGAGGAAGAAGGTAGCATGCATACTCTGAAGTGCTCTGTTACCGTCTGACATTGCCTTTTTTTCAGACCTCAACCACAAGCAGATGTTTTAAATAAATACAAACTGTATGCTCTGGGTACTTTACCGGTATGACACGCTTGTCCACTTCCTCTTGACTAGGTCATGCATATCCTCCTCAGAACTGGAACAACTTTGCAAAAATAGTGCTTGTAGGCCAACTAATTACTGGGTGCGAGCAGGAGGAGCTGGACTGTGACAGGGTTGTGCCACCTACAGAGGCACTCAGTCTCTGTTCATCCTGTGTGAGCAAAAACTGTGTTTACAAGAAACAAACTTCACTCTATCTAATCACACTGTCTCTGGTGATTATTAACCCACTAGAACAGTGTATCTTACAAGTTATTTTTCTCCATTGCTTCTTTGTCACACAGTCCTTAGCTTTAGTAGAGTTTTTCTGTGCACGGTTCCACTGTGCTAGTCCTCAGCTTATTACTGAACCACACCTGCTACCTGTCAATCGGTGGACTAATTTTTGCAGTACGGACCTTTTTATGTAAAGTGTTGAAATTAAGGGAAGAGAAATACTCTTGTGGGATCTACTTTTGTAGTGATAGTAATATGGTACTATGCAGCACTTTAAATATATTGTGCTTTTTGTGCTTTGGATGATTTATATACATCCCTCCCCCAGCGCTTGGAAGAGATCATGAAAAGGACACGCAAAACAGACACAGCAGAGAAGGTATGGTTTTCATTGAGCAATGCCGCCAAGCATAGGGTAAACATGAACTCAAAATCTAATTCGGTTTCTACTTCCTTTGTCTTTGCAGAAGGACACAAAATCTTCACCTCCAGCTCAGGTCAATGGTGGAAGTTCCAAACCAGAATCAGAGAGCATTAAAGGTAAAAGAATAGTGTTGAAAACATAAAAAAAATTATTTACTACCTGAAATAAGCATTAGTTGCTCACCCCATCATTATAGTATGCTTGTATTGTTGAATTCTTCATGATTGCCAAAATTGTAAAATCTGAAATTCAGTGGTTGACCAAACGTTTGTAACACCAGGAAGCACTGTTGCTTCTGACTCAGAGCTGTTTTTAACATGGTTTTCCATCTGTTGGCAGGCAAGTGTTTGAAGAAACTTTTCCTTTTGTTATGCAACCAAGCTGTGAACAAGGGCTGATATTGTGAGGGAATAAACCTCATGCCTTAAAAAATACTTCCTTTCTGTTGGCTAGGGACATTATATGTGGGATATTGAATAGAGTTGAGTTTCCCAATGAGTCAGGTGAGTTATGGCCTGTCTAGTCTATTTTATGCTTTAAAGATCTCACCCTGCAGTAAGACAACCAAAGTAGAAGTTTATAATTGTGCTTCTTCTTATTCATCCTGGTTAAGACTAGTTTGGGTTTTAGTACCAAGAGCCAGACTATTTAGCTTGTCCAGGTCCACAACATCAAGCTCCTTTCAGACAATTAAGCATCTAGTATCAAAAATATTCATAAAATTATAATATGTAAATATTAAACATTTTAAAAAGCTACAATACTCACATTATCAATACTGTTCATATTAAAAGACCATTGTTTGGTGTTTCCTTTGACACAAAGAATTCCATTTGCAAGATATGCTTCAATAGTAGCATAAACGCTAAAACAGTTCACTGACCTGTACAGAGGCTGGTATTTGCTTGTTTTTTTTTACACAAGGGCAAAGCTAACTTGAACATCTGTTATAGTAAAGCACCAAATAATTGCATCACCATATTTTTTTCTCTCTCTCATACTTCCATGCCTGCACTTATGTGAACATGAGACTCACTGTAGTTTGCCCTAACCTTCTCTTAACTTGTGGTAGTATATAAAGTTTATATAAAGAGTTTGATTAACTGTATTACTTCATTAGTTTTTCACTCCTGCATCATTATTTTTCTGTTTACATAGGGTAGTCATGTTGTGTTTATGCACTTAACTTTTGAATGCCACAAAGTTTTTCTGTAGGTCCATACAAATTATAAAATGTAATCATCTGAATTTCATGCCTCAAAATGTCTTAATGTAATTTAATTTAAAAGGTTTTTAAAATGGTTAATTTTACTGTTAGAAAGTTACCTTAAGTCTCACTTTTTAAATAAGTTATTATATTTTTACTGAAGAGTGCAAGAGAGTGCACAAAAATGCCCAAATTAGGAGCTGTAGATATAAAGATACTGGAATTGTGCGAAATAGAAAAACATAAAACTACAATTTAAAAACAAAAAACAAAAACAAAAAAACAGTCTACCTTCATACCTGAATATATCAACAGAATGGGTGTTTCCAAACATAGCTAGCTAGTTTATGTAGAAGAGCTAGAAAAAACATCTTATACTAGTCTTCAGTTTACACTTTTCCCCTTAAAAGCAGTATGAGGTCTGTGCTTATTGCTCAGTCCATTTTTTTTTTCATTTGTAATTATGGCAAATACAAAGGGTTCTTTCAGAATCTCCTAAATGAATCCAGATGGTGGAAATGTTTATTTTGACAAACTTATAAGCAAGTGGAAAAGAAATAGATTGTGTTCATTCTTGAAAGTGTAATTATAATATTTTTCCCCACAGCATCAGCTAAATTTCATCCAAGCACAGAGCTGAAGCGAAGTAATCAGTCGCAAGGTGGAACGAAAGAAAGGTAAATATGCTTTAGCTTTTTTCATCTACTATGAGTTTTTCTTATTTATATATTGTACTTAGACCCACTGGCCATTATGCCGGCTATACCTACTATATACAGTGGTGTGAAAAAGTGTTTGCCCCTTCCTTATTTTCCCCCATGTTTGTCACACTTAAATGTTTCAGATCATCAAACAAATGTAAGTAAACACAAGATGTGTTTTTTAAGTGAAGGCTTTTATTATTAGGGAGAAAAAATTTCTACATGGGAAAAAACCCCTACATGGCCCCGTGTTTGAAAAAGTTATTGCCCTCTAAACCTAATAACTGGTTGGGCCACCCTTAGCAGCAACAACTGCAATCAAGCATTTGCAATAACTTGCAATGAGTCTTTTACAGCTGTTGAGAAATTTTGGCCCAAACTCATCTCTGCAGAATTGTTGTAGTTCAGCCACATTGGAGGGTTTTCGAGCATAAACTGCCTTTTTAAGGTCATACCACAGCATCTCAATAGGATTCAGGTGAGGACTTTGATTACATTTACATTTACATTTACATTTATTCATTTGGCTGATGCTTTTGTCCAAAGCGACTTCCAGGTACAGGAACAATCAAGCATAAATTCAGACATGACAATACTCATGTGCGAGTTACAGGGAGTTCAATACAATCTTCTTAGTCATAGAAAACAGTGTAAGTGTTACAACATTACTATGTGAAAGAGAAGTAATTAGGTCAGTCTAAAGTCTTTATTTTGTTTTTCTTTAGCCAATCAGAACTGGACTTGATGGTGTGTTTTGGATCAAGTTTGTTTCAGTTTGAGGTCACGAACAGATGGCTGAACATTCTCCTTCAGGGGTTTTTGGTAGACAGCAGAATTCATGGTTCCATTTATCACAGCAAGTCTTCCAGGTCCTGAAGCAGCATAACGGTACCAGACCATCACACTCCCACCACCATATTTTACTGTTGGTATTTTACTCTTCTACACCAGATGTAAAGGCCACTCATGAGAAGGTTCACCATTGTTTTTTTTGTGGATAATGGCTCTCACCATGGTTTGCTGGAATCCCAAAGCTTTAGAAATGGCTTTATAAATTTTTTCAGACTGATGGATCTCAATTACTTTTCTCATTTCTCAAATCACTTAATCTAGAAAAAGACCCCCAGGCCTTTACATCTGGCATAAGGTTAACACTGCATTCCAAAATAACACGGCTAACAGTCAAATGTGGCAGTAGTGTGATAGTATGGGGTGATTTGCTGCTTCAGGGCCCAGATAACTTGTGATAATTACAGAATGTTTTTTTCTGCTCTTTACCAGAAAATCTTGCAGTAGAAAATCTGATCAGCAGCAGTTCATGATTAGATTACTAACACAAGAGCAAGTTGACCTCTGAACTTTTAAAGAAACTTATTTAAATGTAAGGTTCTGGAGTAGCTTAGTCAAATCTCTGATGTGGAGCTTAATGTATTATCTAAATCAAATGTCTCACACTGTGACAGGACCTTAAATGGGCAGTTCAGTCTCTGATGTCCTCCATTGTGGCTGAAAAGAAGTGTGGCCAAAATTCCTATACAGTGATGTAAAAGCCTGATCTCCAGTTACAGTAGGCATTTGGTTGTAGTTGTTGCTTCCAAAAGTGCCAAAAAAGTTAAGGGCAATTGCTTTTTCACATGAATTTCCTTGTGTTTCCTTTGCTACATACATTTTGTATTAGGCTCTCAAACCATTTAGTGGAGGAAAATATTTTTTTTTATAGCAAGGTAAAATTACAACAGGTTATATTTCCCCCTACATTTTTTAAGGATGTTTGCAATAAACTACCAGTGTTATATGACATGTACTGTATCGTCACATGCATGTGGGCCTAAGTATTATTGCAGATCTTTTTTTTTTTTTTTTTAATTATTTTTTTCCAATGTATTTCAAGAAAGTGCAAAGGTACATTTTGAATATCCACAGAATAATGTGCAACTGAATGCATAACATTTCACATACTGTTATGTAGAAATTAATTTGAAATATTATGTGAATAGTTCATTGAAACTACATTGTTTTAACTGTCAGGAAAGAAAGAAGCCCCAAATTTGCTTTTGATTATTACAGATTGAAAAGTGTTATTTGCTATTCTATTATAGTATTATAGTAGAGCAGAAGATTAGAGCTAGGCAATGCTCTACCGCAACAAGATCCCAAATCATTTACCATCTGAGTTGGGTGCATTTTTATATTTTACATTTAATTTAAGAATGTTATTTTGGCCACAAAATGAATGCATACCACTACTACATAAATTCTTAAGAAGCGCTGACCAGAAATAATCACCAGCCATTTACATCTTACATTTGTATCTCATTCGAGGCACCCAGTCTGATTGGAGGATGTGGGGAATATGTAGTGCAAGCGCAAAACTATCTTGTATGATACTTTTTAAATTTTGTTAGACCAATGCACCTTAACAACGCCTTTAAATGCCTTTCTGCTTAACAGTTTGCTAAAGGAAAAACAATTCTGCTAGCATTTGTTCCTGTCCTGATCCTTGGAAAAAATGGTCTAAATACCACTATTGATTTGCCTTCCTGTTTAGTTCTTCATTTCTTGTAATGAACGGTGTCCAGCCCTCCAAGCATGAGAATGGCCTGTCTTCAGGGAGTGAGGCATCCCACTTTGAAGAAATTATACAGCTGTCCAATCACAGCAGCACCAGCAGTAGTGGACGGGAGAAGTCAGAGGCTGACATCCCTGATGAACCGATTGTGGCCTTTGATGGTGGAAACTCTTTTTTGAAAAAGGCAGGTCCTATGAAACCTCAACATGTTGCAGGTAAGTTTAGTAATATCACTGCTGCTACAGTGTGATAAGCAGATGGACAAAATGATAGAAACACTTGTCATTGGATGTACATTTCTATAATAAAGGCAGCCTGTGAGTTTCCTGGGATCTGGAAATAAAACACTGACTGTTTTAGTTGGAAATTGTTGAATCTTAACTGATGTGATGGGACTAGACAGTGTGGGAAGAAGACTTCCTTTGGCTCCCCCAGAAGTAAAACCCATCCAGATGTACAAACAAAGGATAAAAAACTCATTAGGCTACAGATGTGTCCACTTTATCTTTTTTTGGTCATATATCCTTTTCTCTTCTAAAATAGCCCATTAGGGTTATGGAAAATATTCTTTTCGACACATTTAAATTTTTTATTTTTTTTTACATGGGTACTTTCTGTAGTTTGTCACCCAATTGTCATATTTCTTATACCATGTGAGGTGTATAAATTCTTATGTTGAAAAATATATATTCTCATTTAGAATTTGATGCCAGCAGCATGTTTCAAAAGAGCTGGTACAGGGATATGCTTACTTCTTCTTTTAACAACATGCTGTTTGGGAGGCCAATTTCTAGAGTTATGAAAATGAAATGTCTTCTTGTTGCCTGTAGGATTTTATTAATTCAGCAGTTTAGGGTCTTTTTGTTTTTGAAAAACCTGTATACGGTTTCACACATTTTAATTAGCGTAGTGCTTACAGCTTAGTGACAAACACGGTAGGTAAGAGAAATGCCATTAAACAGGAGTGTAAGTCCCTGAGACTCAGCTGTTCTACTGAATTCATCATTGTTGATCTTAAAGATGACCATCATCTGTCATCATACTTTTTGAAGACTACGGTGTGAATAGCTTTCAGACTTTGCATGGAAAACTCTTTTTGACTTTGACTTCTCATGTTTGAGGATGGTTTTGAAGGGCAGCCATGAAATTGACTTGAAGTGTCAGTGCTGGCTCTGAGCAATTGTTCGGCAAATCTCCTTGCCTGCCCCATCTCACCAAAGGTTCAAGAGCTATCTCTGGTGTGGATGTCTATGTACGTGTGGAGCTTTAATCTCTGGAGGCTCTGGGCCTGGCAGGGACTTTCGGTAGGAGCTCTGCCATGTGCCTCACAGGCAGTCGACTGGAAACGGGACCCCTGCTCTGGTATGCCCCCTCTGGCCCCTGTCCCTGGCATGGTCAGCATTATTACCAGCCAGAAGTCACCCCCCAGCAGGAAAGATCCCCACCTGCTACCCTGTAGACAGGCTGCACCATAAATTATCCATAAAACAAACATGGAGAGGTCACATGACTGCCCTGCCAGCTTTTATAAACCAGTGCATTTGTTCTGCATATATCTGTAGTTTGGTCTTAGCATCATTGCCAGAGAATATAATGCAAAATATTTAAAAATGTTTGTACACCATAAACTCCAATATTGTATAACACACCCAGGAAAAAAATAATTGTAAAAAGAGAAAAGGAGTGTGTGTGGGGGGAGAGACAGATGCAAACTGCAGCCAGTTATTACACACTTTATATTTTCTGTTTGTTAAACTAAAAAGAAAAAAATGCTTCCTGTAGAGAACATGTCAACTTAAACAAATTAAACATTTTGAGGTGGCCAGACCTTTGCATCTGACTATAAGTGTAAATCTGTTGATGCTGATTTTCAGATTCAGAAAGACGTTTTACCACGAACAGCCCCGGAGCTGTGATGACAGTAGATTGGACTTTGCTCACTACAGTCAAACCCCATTAGCTCACCCATATTGGTCTGGGCCATAAATATGGCAAGAGGCAGGGCGATGAGCTATTGAAACAGATTATGGGGGATTGTGGTATTGGTGCTGGCTCCTTTTTTGCGGCATTATACGGTAGTAGAATGCAGTTGAACACCTACTAAATGCTTTAGGGTAATACGGGACTGCCACAAGAGACTGGTGTTAGCTATGAGCATGCTACTCGTTCATGCATGTTGCTGGCTGTTCAATAAAGTCTCCACAGCATCATTACATACATGAGTTAATACTGAGAAAGCAGCGGGGTTTCCTGTGTAGATTGAAGCCCGACCGAGGGTGCATCGGTGATAGGTCAGTCGTACCACCCACCAACAGCAACAGCAGCACTTCAGACCTGACTGTGTACTAGGCTTCAGTGTTAACATGGACCAAAGTTTGGTAAACTATAGAGGGAGAGATGCAGACACCTGACACTTTGGACGTTGTGGCGAGGGCGGGAGGCAAGGTTGATGTCATACCAAGGTACTGCAGCCTGTCATGGCAAGAGGTGAGGTAACGGGACGAGCTAACAGGGTTTTACTAGATCACTGCCTCAATTAGGGAGATCGTGTGTGTGTGTGTGTGTGAGAGAGAGAGAGACCAGGTTCTAACAATAGTGATGTCCTTTTCTTCTCCTTTTCAGAGGTCCTGTGACAAACCCCAATATCTGATGGAGGCAAGTCTTATCTTGATGGCTCCGATTTGCTGCCTAAGGGTCCTTGTGTGACGAAAAACCAGATGTGTGCCAACCCAATCACTGACTGCTGTTTAGATTGTACTAAGCATCGCCATGGTCAGAACCTCCCCTGTGCAAAAGGGTGTGATTACCAGAAGCCACTTTGCAGTCAAGCTTAACTAAACAAAACTTCACCTCTCACCAGAGTGCATCTGTGTCACTATTTATGAAGAACCCACTCAGCAGTCTGACCTTGCACCTTATGGCAGACAGCTTCATGCGTCTTAGTAATCACTACAGAAAAAAAGATGTAAACACATGATAAAACATGATTTATGGCTGTCTTTCTTATCATAAGTTTAAATGAGAAGTGCTTTGCCTATTTTGTTTTAATGTTTAGTTATTTAATGTGATGAGAATTGTAACTACTGGGGACAGATGTATGTGAATAATGTAAATTGAAGTAGAGGAGGAGGTGGTTTGTGGAATAAAACTGAGTGAAAGGGAGTTTCATGTCTCTTCTGTTTTTAGATCCGTGTTTAGAGGTTTATGAAACCAAAAATCATTATGTTCCAGCTCTGCAAGGGGAACACTATATGTTTATGTTTCTTGGCTATAGGTTATTGCATTTAACATTTTTTTTTGCTGTGGGAAGAATCATTAACTGTGCAAAAGTTATACTAGTTTAGCCACTGCCATTGAAAAAAATTAAATTGACTGCACTGAGTTCCGCACTGTAGTAAACTGAAGTGTGTCAATATTCTTTTGCAAACAAAGTTTCTTTTTAAAAACTGTTACAGAAACCATTATTTATCCAATGTTTAGGACTCAGTAATGCAATCTAGGTGTTATATAATCAAACTCGTTTCAAGTTTCATCTTTTGTTCATGTTCTTATCCTAAATATTTCTAGGGAACACCCATTCTAGTGTAAGCTGCTTCATTTGTACGTTAGTTTTTTCCCATTTATTAGTTTATTGTCTTGAATGAAACTTGAATGTCTACAATTGCAAATTTTACACAAGTTTACCAAAATATCAGCCCATATTCACATTTTTTATCATATAATAATACATTAGCATGTTGGGACATTGCTTTCCAAAACCATGGGCACCGTGGGTTGAGTGCAGAGCTGCACTCAGATTGCCAGATAGAGAAGCATGATTCTTCATTTCGTAGAACAAGTCTCCAGAGTCCAGTGGCAGATCGATTTACACCACTCTTGCCAATGCTTGCTGTTGCACATACTGGTCTTAGAATTATGTACAGTTGTGGCAGAAAAATCTGAACTCAGTAAATAGTAAGGTGTTCATATAAATTCTGCTTTTATAGTGTGTGTGTGTGAGTGTGTGTGTGTGTGTGTGTGTGTGTGTGTGTGTGTGTGTGTGTGTGTGTGTGTGT
>JBBIGC010000007.1:14558763-14572034 GCA_037576955.1 Lepidarchus adonis | reverse complement strand
ACAGAGAGAGAGAGCAAGAGAGAGAGAGAGAGAGAGAGAGAGAGAGAGAGAGAGAGAGAGAGAGAGAGAGAGAGAGACATAGGTGGAAAGATAGTGTGTGTATTGGTCACACCAGTAGCTCTGAGATGTTATGTGTCTCAGTGAAAGAAGGTGAGGATTGTAGGTAACACTGTTTTACTCAGCTTTGGAAGACAACCAAAAGCCATAAGAGCAACTGTGGAAGTGGAATCATGGAGCCGTTGTGGAACAGAATGAGGCAGAACAGTGGCCCTATTGAAACCAACTGTTTTCTCTGGCACTTTATGAAATGAGAAAAAAGTGAGAGCACTATTTTTTTTTTTTAAAACAGCCCAATGCAAAAGTGAAAGAAAATGGGATTCACCTTCTCCCAAAGGCTATTCTGTTTTCTTTCCATTTACCCTCTGTAGGGGGTGAAAGTGGGCTCTGAGGTAGTGCCTTTTCCAAGAGACCCATTTTATCTTTCAGGACTTTTATTAACTACTCCTGAGTGGTTAAACATTTCACCCCGATGTGATTGTACATGGACAATCATGTTCATATTCTGACCCCACCTTGGATTCCACATCCATTTGTTTTGCAATAAGGTGGCAGTACAGATGATTGCCCATTAGCCACACCTAATGTTAACAACTCCCATGTTTAACTCTAATCGAAGTGTAGTCACCTGACAGTGCAGCAACTGTCAAATTTGCTGATAATCACCCTTGGGGTTTAAACTGAGGATTGTTATCTTTTAAGCAGATATGATAACACAAAATCTGATAGAAACGACTGCCTGATGTAGCTTTGAGTGTGTGCTCCAGCTACAGTGAGAGGCTTTAGGGAAATGATTATTTTCAGTTAAGTAACCAAATGTGGCCTGGAATGAAATACAGATGGAGTTTTTGGATGTTGCTGCCAGAGCTGGGTTTTGGCTATATCTGCAGGACCGAAGGAGCCCATTAAATGCTCTTCTCTTGCATAACTGGGTTCTCTAATGGTGCAGCACCCTTATAGAGGTGTAGAATGAAGTTTTGACTTATGTATATGTATGCAGATAATTGTTAAGCATGCCATGTAAGTTTAAGCTAATATTCTTTAATGCACATTCAAGTGTTTTGATATTTCATTTCCTCCTCCTCTTGTGTCAACATGAAGTGTCAATAGTGCAATGTGGACACACAAATACTCTCCACCCTGTGATTATGGAGGGCCATGCGCTCTGTGTCTTTAGGAGAGCTTTCTAAATAAGAACAGCTCTGATTTCATGCCATTTTGTTTGGGGCATCACGACTCTCACGACTTTCCTTTTACTTTAAATTCTCTGGGTTACATTGTAGTAACTGTGACGGGTTATTGGGTTTCCCTCAGAGGCAGTTATGTCTCTGTCTTGTAAAGAAAACAGAACCACAACTGGTGCCGCTGTTCTTGCTTTGTCTGAGTTCATTACAAACCTCTTTTGTCCTGTATTTTATTTAGTCCTTTAGCGTGTGTGCAAATTAATGCAGTGTCAACTGCTAATCCACTGCCAACACAGCAAATTATGTTAACAGTGGCAGCACAAGGCAAACAGTTGTAGTAACTGAGCAGCATTGTCTCAGAGGGAATGTGTGAGCAAATACAAGGAACTCAATACTCTTTAACTATGCCAAATATAAGCATTATGGACTTTTTATTATGTAGTTTTATTTTGGTAGGTGTTACTCCCAAAGGCATCATAGTTCTTTTCACTGTGTGATAATCAAGGTATTTCAGCTCAGGTTCTTCCAATGGCTGCGGAGTGTAAATTTGAATGTCTCTTTTAATGCTTAAGAGAGTTCTTTGTAAATGTTTCCCAGATCTTGCAAACGATTCAGAAAGGCTGTTTAGCCACATGCTTTTGATTCTGCACAGAACATCGTGCACTGAAAAAAAAGCTCCAGCAGCTGAATCCAACAAAATGACTCAGTCTAGATGTTCTACTGACTCACTTCAGTACGTTTTGCAGTTATACAATAAATTGTATAAGTCACATAATTTCAGTGCTTTGGCGTGGCACTTGGTGTGGCACTTGGTGTGGCACTTGGTGTGGCACTTGGTGTGGCACTTGGTGTGGCACTTGGTATGGCACTTGGTATGGCACTTGGTGTGGCACTTGGTGTGGCACTTGGTGTGGCACTTGGTGTGGCACTTGGTGTGGCACTTGGTGTGGCACTTGGCATGGCACTTGGCGTGGCACTTGGCATGGCACTTGGCGTGGCACTTGGCATGGCACTTGGTATGGCACTTGGTATGGCACTTGGTATGGCACTTGGTATGGCACTTGGTATGGCACTTGGCGTGGCGCTTGGCGTGGCGCTTGGCGTGGCGCTTGGCGTGGCGCTTGGCGTGGCCCTTGGCGTGGCACTTGGTGTGGCACAGTGAGTCAGTGAGCAGCAGGGTTCTGACTTTGGTTATACTGAGCAACATAGACCCTCTATTAAAGTGTACCAATGGGAATACCAGCCAGCTTTCAACTGGAAACTGTGACTCTTCTTGAATGCCCTTCAGACAACACTTATGTAGTACACATCCACCCCTCCATGGCAGCTTTCCACTGTGTGCCACGGTGGAGCACTGAAATACCCTGAGGAGCAGCCTATTTAGTAAACACGTTTATCTGCCTGTCACTAACCTTAAGGCCTATACTTGCAAGGTGTTCTCAAACAATAGTGAATTGGTTGCTACCCACACAGTCATGTACACACAGTACACTGAAGGCCTGTTTCATGGACCCGTATTACACCTAAGATGAAACTAAAAAGTATTCCTATTGAAAATAATTTAATCCAAGATAAGGCTTAATCCATGTGAAACTGGAAGTTCTGGTCATGTTAAGTTTAAGGGTGGAAAAAGTAAAGAGAAATGACACTCACTTTAAAGTATGGGAATTATTTAAAAAATTACTGTTGGTTAAAAAAGAAGGTTTATAGGAAAATTCTAAATCTACATTAAATTTATTTAAGTGTATAAAAGTAAGAATTTTGAGTTAAAACAGAATTGCTATAATTTTTTTCTTTAAAGCAAGCTGACTAATAGTAAGTCTACTTAGACATATATCTTAATGTTTAGTAAAGTTAAGCACTAATTGCACACCCATGACAAGGAAAATCAGAAGTATCCTTTGAATTCAGTAGAGAAATGCAGCCTAATGATTTTCAAAGATGCTATCAATGTGTCCTTCATGATCTCTTGTTGCACGCTAAGCCCTTTGCACATACCTGACCTCGAGAAAGCAAAAAAAATGCTGAAACCAGTTACTGTACTTTGTTTAGAGATGCTAGTATATATATAGTGTAATTTCTTTAGTATTTATTAAACAGGGTATAAACTGAATTTAGGGTGTGAAATAAATTTGCCTTCAGTGAGTTTTTAGATTTAAGATAGTAGTTTGTAGATAGTACTTAACTAAAAACCAACAAATGTATTACCTGTTACATTACATCATTCACATCTATTTTCAGTTTGCCATCTTACGATCAAGTAGATACTATAAGTTACGTTTCCTCCATCAAATTTCCTTTTTCCTTTCTGTAAGACAAAGTGACATTTTCATTTTGAATTAAGAAACAAAGATCAAGATCTTTCACAGGACAGTTCTTAAAAGGACCCACCTTCCTTGGCCTCAGCCACCTTGCTTGTGATAATATCCATTGTGTATGAAATTGCTATAATGAGATGTACCTCATTAGATGCATGGTATCCATGTATATGAACAAAATGGCCATTGAAGGAGAATGGCTTAATTCCATAATGTATAATAATGAACTACATTTCTGATGCATCATTATAGTCTGAGGACCTCTCTCGTGTGTAAATTAGGCTCTGGTACTTTTATTCTGGATCAGAGTGTATCCTGGCTCTTCCAACAATGGATGTGTAAAATATGCTTCAAAGGGAATCTAGCTTCTGTGCCCACTTTAGGGTTGCATTTATTTATGGTAGACCGACTTCCCTGTGTCCAGGTATCAATGTTGCATTAATGTGTGAATCTTTTAGAACAACAGTACACATTTTGGTTGGGGTTCTCAAACTTTAAGATTGTATAAAATCTCACACATTGTTGTCATAAAAAATCATTTTATGCCATTTGACAACTCC
Source organism: Lepidarchus adonis (assembly GCA_037576955.1). Lineage (NCBI taxonomy): Eukaryota > Metazoa > Chordata > Actinopteri > Characiformes > Lepidarchidae > Lepidarchus > Lepidarchus adonis. Next base: position 14,567,915 of record JBBIGC010000007.1, on the reverse strand, counting down.
AGCTTCCCTTTATATTGTGTGAACATTTCATTGTGAATGAGTCAATAGAAACTGTTGAAATGTATTCAACTACATTAAAAACAAGATCTTCTCCAGTAATAGAACAGAAATCATCAGTACTGTATATAAACAATCATGTGCTCAGTGAGCTGCTGACCAATTGAATAATTTCTTAGCTTCCAGTCTATGGGAACAGCACTGAACGGATATGTTACCCATGCCATCAAAGTACATCCAGTCCATACAATCTCTGCTCAGATGTGGCATTGTGAATCTTAAAGAAAGAATCTGTTTCGTTTATGAGGTTAGAGTCTTGGCCTCTTAGATTTTCTACTCTCATCAGACCCCATCTTGTGCAATTTAGCACTGATTCATAGCAGCTTTAGGATTGTTGCTCTGTGGGTCTCTCTGGCTCTAAAGGCCCAGGCAGCAGGAGCAGTCTGGAGAGGAAGCAGCCTGTGCCCAGGCCCCCACCTCACCCAGCCCCAGTGCAACAGTGCCAAGAACGGCCTGTTCCTAAAGCTACACATGTCGCACCACAACTATGAAGATTGGCTGGGGCCACAGGCTAAATCGCTAGAATGGACACTGCTTTTAAAAATTCTGCCACCACCCATCAAAACTTCCTTGTTCTAAATTCAAACTGAAATGAAGATTTCTGCCCCAAGCCATTCTCATTTAAACCTGAGAAACTTTAATCACAGATTGGAGGACTGTTTTTGTTTTCACTCTCCTGACAGCCTCAGTACTGCTCTGGATCTTGCAGCTCAGCCCAGGATGGTGCCTTTCTCAGAAAGCATGGCAACCAGCGCTCAGTTTGAGACACAAGGAGTGATTCATTGTGGTTTCAAACAGGATTTACTTTTGAAGTTCTAGAATGAAAGAACTGTTCTGTATCTCAGATTAAGAGCAAGCGCGAGAGTGAGAAGGAAAATCCATAGCAGAACATTTGATGCCACAAATCTGTTTCTAAGTTTGAGGGCTGTGTTGCTTTGGAACAGAATCTACACCAACATCTGTGCCCTATTTGTTGTCATTTTTGTAAAAGGTTGCTTGGGTGGTTTAGTTATTTAGCTATTATTTTAAGCTTTGATTCTACTTCATTTAGTTTATCTCTTGCTGTTTTACTGCTAATAATAGTGATGGACATAAAACATTAATGAATCCTGAATGGGAAGTGTTTTCCTCTTTCCACTTTGCTATGACCTCTGAACTGTGTAAGTCATGCTATTCTGCTTTGTTGAGAAGACTTAACCATAGTTTTGGCAAATATAGGTCTTTACCTAAGAATATTGCACCTTACACCTTATTATTTAGGTCAAGATAAAAGATCAAGGAGGATTTAAACATATTGACTCAGAGACAAATGAAAAAAGAACACAATTTAACAATGACAAAAACTTTGAGATATATGGCAGTTTTATTGTTATCTGGATAAATTATGTTATGTCACATCACTGTATGCTTTTTATGAGTGCATCATGAATACTGTCAATAAAGAACACGGACAAGCAACATGCTTTATTATAAAGAGAACATGTTTTTAAATATTTGAGTATTACTAGTCCTTTTACTTTTCCAACTTCAGGTAAACTAAATATTGTGATGCTAGTTATCTTGAGAACTGCACTATATTTTACATTAGTATATAAATATATGATATAGTTATATTTTGCCCATGCTCACAAGATAAGATAGTCAAATGTAAACTCTGTAACAGCTGCACAGTATAGTGCAAGTTATAGGTATCTCAATACAGACAGCAGCATAATAATATACAATACAGTAGTAAAAATCAAATGAACATATATACAGATGCATTTGGGGGTGAGGGTGTTGAGCTGTGTTTTAAATGTGAACTGTGTTAAAGGCTTTCTGGAAGAGTGAACGTACAAAGGAGACAGTGCTATAAGGAGGTCCACTTTGAGAATATGCAAGTGTTACAACCGACCTGCTATTTTACAATTGTGATTGAGCTGCTTTATTAGCAGCATTGACACATGCTGTAAACAGACACCTGGACCTGGAAGCTCACACATGAAGCCAAGGTCTAGAGTTCATAACACTCACATAAATAACAGTCTACAACTTTTGATTGCTGATATTGGATTACAGCTAAAGAGATAGCCTTTGGAAAAAAGTAGACCATATTACTGATTAGCTCAACTAATTTGTGTTCTATCTAATGAAAGAGCTGGTGGAATTAAAGATCCTCTCACAGATGCTGACTCATGCCGAGTCATTTAAACTATGAAACTTTAATTTTAGCTGTAAAGCCCCCAAAAAATAAATCTGTTACAAGCTGTAGGGCGTACCACAGTCAAAGAGAAAACAACACCTTTAGTGTGTTTTATCATGGAAACCCCATCAGTGCTAAGCTTCTCCATTGGGTCCATCTCACTCCTTCTCTCAAATTACCAGCGATATGCTGGAACGCTAAACGTAAGTGAGACCGTTAACAGCCTGCAATGCTGACTGACAGTGCTGCAAGAGTGGGCATGTGTGGAAGGTGGGATTTGCAAAGGCCCTAAATTTACCCCTCGGACAGGAGACGGACACCAGAAGATGGAGTGCCATCTGTGTGAAGAGCTAAGATGTGCTTGAACGGCTGCATGTAGAGTGCAGTGGTCCGGAGGGAGCGTGCTTGTGCGATTTTACCTTAACCGAACAGAGACTTGTTTACTGCAGCTGCCCGAGAAATCCCGCTTGTAATTTTCTTTATTGAAATAACAGCTCACTGGCTGCCTGCTATGGGACTGATGCATAGCCTAAGTTTGCAGCTTGGAGAGTTAGCTCTTGTCTAGGGAGCAGAGAGCAGCTGTCCTGCTCAATCAATAACACTTCCCTTTGAGCTTCCATCTCTCTCTGGGACTTCTCATCAGAGTGGCAGCTGTGTTTGCCATTTTTGCATGTGTTGCCTACAGGCATACACACTGCTGCTCTAAACATACACTCTGCTGGTCTGTACCAGGCCCAAAGCTATAACAAATTGCACAGGAAAGCCAAACGCTCTTTATCATGCCTGAGACTTACTACTGTCACTGAAAAGAATGCATACACAGGCCAATTAGCACAATGGCAGTTTTAATATTCTAAATTTGCCAGCAAAGGACTTTTGCTGAAATGAAAAGTACTGCTTTTCCTATTAAAAACATACACACCAGCTTTTACCAATCAGTAATATTTAAATTTAACTGGGATCAGTTCTTACTTTAGAGCGTATCATGGTGATTCTGGAGAGTTAGGTAGTTTATCAGCATAACAAAATAGCAAATTTGATTCGTCAGCTCCTCTTCATGCAAAATCCCCATTTCACATCTGTGCAGCATTATCTCTGTATTGCCTGGATACGTTCCCCGAAGCGTCTGCATGTGTGCTTTGAGCGGACAACCTTGCAGCTAGGTATTACTTATTCTTCACTGGCCACTGAAGGTGATCCACAGGAAATTTGCTAACTTCAAGGTTTTGTAACATATCCAACAAACACCATTTGCCCAGAGATGTTTCCTTGAACTCTAGGTTTTATTATTTAGTTACTGATTTTTTATTCAGTAACTAGTATGATTAAAGAGTAACCATATTCAAGCTAATAATTATTAGGGTACGAGAGTGAGGAACAGAAAATGTGAATGTACATAGAGGCCTCTAGGGATTAGCAGTTCATTTTCCTCTGCCAACATTCTATTCTTATGTGTTTACCCAAATTCATGCTTTGGGTCATCTCATGTCTGTTCCAGTGGCCGTGCCAGGTCAAGTTTCCTGCTCAAATGAATTATGATAAACTTTGACTTTGCATATAAATCCACATGTATTAGTGGGGAATTCAAACAGCTTGCATATTTTTTGCATCAAGATGCCAGAGGCTGAGTATTCATGTGAATTAAATATTTGAAATGGAATTTTAGTTCGAGGCTTCCCCATGAGAATACTATAGATACTGATTCATCAAAAACTCATTCGTGGAACCGTCCAGCCAGGCCCTTTGACGCAAAGGCTGCTCTTTAGCAGTAACTCCACCTGACCAGCTGCTGTGAGTGAGTCTCATTGGGACAGCTCCTCTTTTATGAGCCCACCACACTGCATTATACCAATAGTCTATTTAGGTCTGCATGGTTGGCAAGGAGCTGTAAGTAGGGGCTTAGTACCTAAAGTTAGACAAGGCCAGAGGCCTAGTTAGGATAGGGGGAGAGGCTTTTCTAAAAAGGACAGACAGAGCAACAACCACTATTTAATTCTCTACAATAGCATTCTTTGTTCTTTTATGTTTTTTTTCTTCAGACCTCATCATGCTTGGATGATAACCAAAATATTTGCCATTAACTGGAAGACTAGGAGGATGTAAAGTCAGGTTAATTATTGGAAACACTAAAAAAAACTTGCTTGTAATTATTTGGAAAGATATTTAACTGATGTTTTTCAAAGACATTTCTGCATGAGATGTGTGAATGTGACGAACCTAGCTGTAAAAGTTATGTACCAAAGAAAAGTGTGTCAAATCCAAGAAGCATTTAGACACTTTTATTTTAAAGAGCTGTAGATTGTTACATGATGATTATTAGATCATTGTGATCTAAGTGAGTCTGTCATTAACAGCATAATGACAGACTCACTAAGATCACAATTGACACTTTCATTACAATGTGATGTATCTGTTCTAACAAAGGATGAAAAAATCCTTGCAATAATAATTTTGATTGTTGTTGTTGTTATTATTATTATTATCACATTTTTTAAATATCTTTTGAACACAGCTGCTGTTTATATTCTGTAAAACTTTCATGAAGAATCAACCAATAGAAATTCTCCATCATGACTCAGAACAGTAACTTACATTGAAAGTAAAGAACCTTTTTGACGTCTCCTGTAAAGTCCTGTAAAGACACTAGAAATGTCCATCATATCATACAATAGTCATGATATCAGATCAGTGATTTAAAAAAGTTTTTACACAGTAGGTGAATTTATTCTTTCTCCAACCTTTCCAGGTGTTCCCAACCATTCCCAGAGAATATCCTGACCTCCGTACACAAGCATTCTTTTTATTGTTTGTTTGATTTAGCTCCTTATTTAGGAATTCATACAAATATCTCAGACTAAAATAAGCAATATTTATGCCAGGCAAAATGTTCAACAGCACTGATCATAGTGGAAAGCTTCAAACAGAAACATCCAGTGTTCATTTTAGTTCCACTGTTGTATATTACAGAAAGTTTTGGTGTCAAAGAAAATGGACTGGATTAAAGGAATCAGCACTATCCACATATTCATCTGGGTAGGATGTCAATGGTCCATTTTCTATCTTGTCTATTCAAACTATTAATTTTTTTAATACAGACCAAACACAAAAACTTCAGGAGTTTTCAACAATACTGTGGTCCCAAATTTTAAGGTCTCACCATCAGATCATTAACAGTCCTCAAACTAATGACAAGCAAGTTAATATTTGCTCAGCCTTCACAACAGAAACTTCCTGATGTGATATACTGCATGTGTGTAAACAGGTGAGCCTGAAGACAGAAAAATCCTGAAGGTGAATTAAGTCTGCCAATAAGCTTCTTTTAAAAGTCAACATTGTCCAGAAATACACAACATTACTTTAGAATGACATTAACAATCCCCCAGCAAAACACCTGTTCCTCACTCTTAAGTTTGCAGAGCTTTGCCTTTGTTACTGACTAATAAGCCTAAGAATGTATTAATGTATTAGTACGCAGCATTTAAATGGCAGTGGAATGCTGACTGTCTAACTGTATTTTTTCTAACCTTTACAAGAAAGGGAAACAAACAATCTGGTACACTATATTTTTGAAAGTATTTAAAAGTGAACTCTGTAATTAAGGTGCCTGTTAAAAAGTCTATGTAGGAAGCCTCTACTTTGCTATAGGCCACATTCACTTTCATCAGCCATCAGCATAGCAGCAGTGGTAAACACTGTGTTTGTGTCACAATGTGAATTCATTTTACTGAGCAGATCTAACACAAGCCACACCCAGGAACTAAACAGATGCAGTAAAGCTCAAAGAGTGCTTGTGGGGTTTGTGAATGCCTTCACACTATGACTAACTTTTCCACAAACCTAAAAAAACTACAGTGTGTAATGACATACTTATGGTCTTGTTAAAATAATGTGTTTCTTATGATACTCTGCATAATATTCTGCAGTATAAACTTATCATATCCAATATATTAAGATGCATTACAACATACAGTATCGCACAAAAGTGAGTACACCTCTTAAATTTGTGCAAAAACTGTATTATATCTTTTCATGGGACAACACTGAAGTTATTACACTTTGATACTATATAAAGTAGTCAGTGTACAGCTTGTATAACAGTGTACATTTGCTGTCCCCTCAAAATAACTCAACATAAACCCATTAGTGTTTTAACCACTGACAACAAAAGTGAGTACACCCTGAAGAAACACAACCACAGACTACCGCAGAACTGCACATACACTGTAAACTGTTACATACCAAAGTGGGTTCTTCACATGTCTGGTGAATCATGTTCAGCTTTCTAATAAAAAAATCTGTTGACAACTGAATATCCTCACAATTACATCTATTACTGATATTGTGATAGTGAAACACAAATCAGTCATTAACCAATCAAGTATTACATTTAAAATCATACAAAAATTGCCAAATGTATGCATACATTCCTAATTAAGGAGTTTAAGTGTCTAAGGCACATTCATTGCAAACAAGCAATAGCCATGCACAGTAAAATGTGTCAAGCTGAAAACTACAGCATATAAAGACTTTAGAAGAAGTGTGAGGAAGGCCCTGGTGTGGCAGGAAGAGCAATACCATGAACCCAACTGAAGACCTATGAGAAAAATAAGAATATGAATTAAGTTCTGGGCCTTCTTCTCCAACATCAGTGCCTGACCTCACAATTGGTCATTCATTGAATGGATGGAAATTCATTTAGAGTTTACATTTAGATCTTGTGGAAAACCTTCCCAGAAGAATAGATGCTGTTATGGCCAAAAAGGGATAATACTACACTAAGATCAACCACATATAATGCCACAGTGGTTTTAAAATGGGATGTCCAACAAACACATATACAGTGAAACCTCATTAGGTCGCCCCTATTGGCCTGGGCTCTAAATTTGTCGAGAGGCAAGGTTGGCGAACTATCGTAACGGGGGTAAATACATGTCCTGTTCCCTTTCATGGCAAGAGGTGGGGTTGGCGAGGTAACGGGGGCGAGGTAACAGGGTTTGTCTGTACATGTGAAGTGATGGTGAGGTGTCCACATATTTTTCATTTATTTTGATACATGACCAATATTTGCCTAAAATACTAATATTTAACTTGTAATCCACGTCACCTGAAATTATTTATCACAAAGATTTGCATTGGTAATGCAAAACAGCATGTTTGCATGTTTGAATATGTTTCACCCATTACTCATGCATGGATGACGTTCAGTTTCTAGTGAACTAGCAAGGGCAATGCGCCATTTATTGAATATAACATAGGATATAAGGTAGACTTTAGTTTTTAACATTTTAATTTTAATAATATATATAAACTATATAACAAACCCTTTCAGATCACATTAGTTGCCTAGCAGAGTAGAGAAATAGTTTCCTTACTGATTACTGAATACTGAAACAAAGCCTTACAAGATTTGATCCCAGTTCATCAGCCAAAATGCAGATTCAAACTGCATTAAAAGAAAATATTTTTTACTTACAGCAGTAGTTACATTTTTGTTTACCAGCAATAATAGCCATAATTACATCATGAAAAAAACGTATGTAAAATAACACAATCAACTTTCTAAAATTAAATATAGAGTCCTCCTTTACAAGTGTATTAATCTAGCAATGCATCCAAAACATTTGTTTTAGTATAAACCTTCCATTATGCTTTGTTCTCATGCTATGCAATCATGATATTAACATTTACATTTACATTTATTCATTTGGCTGATGCTTTTGTCCAAAGCGACTTCCAGGTACAGGAACAAAACACTGATATAACACAATGTTAGTTTTCACCTGTTTCCTCTTAGGTCTTTAGTTATGCATGTTACATACAATATTTTAATATGTAAAATGTAATAAGCCTAACAAATTCAGTACAAACTTCACTTTGACTACGATAAATTATTCTCTACTGAATAGATTTACAGTTTTATTTCTCGCACATTTATTTTCTCTATTGTAAGAATACTCCTTGTGGGATGCCATGCTAAGTTCTGTCAACAATATATGTTGCTGCCTCTTGAATGTCAGATTAAAAATGTTTTAAGGTTGAGAAAGTAAGGAGGTAGAATAAATTAGAGACATTTGGGAGGTAAAATCTGTTAAACTGGAATGTGGGAAACATGGAACTTAACTAAAAAGTGACACATTTGGCAAATGATGTCTGAATCCAATGTCAAAGTCAGACTCCATTGGGAATGCATAAATATATCTAACTCTAATTCAGTGATACCTCTTAGATACTGTTAAAGATGAAGGACAGTCATTTGGAGTCTGAGTAGGTGGCCTTTTGTGATCCCTAAATGTAAATCCATTTAGATGCTTTTCATTTCCACTAGCGGCACTTTAAAGCAACCTTTCAGAACTCTGGCTGGAGCTTAGAACCACACATGAAGGCCTGTAATTGAATATCAGTGTTCTGTGCTGTGAACAGGTGCCATGGATGCTAGGCTGCAATAAGCAATGGTTACTAGGCAGGAGAAGAGAGAGAGAGAGAGAGTGTGTGTGTGTGTGTGTGTATGTAACTAATTTCATGACTTCATATAGCTTATTTGTCAGAAGGAAATGTACAAATTTGGCATGTTGTCATCTCTCATGCCACTTTCCACTTACAGGAAAAAAATGTTCTTTATGAGCTTGTATGATACTGTAATGGTTGTCAAGAGAGAGAGAGAGCCACTAATGACACACTCACACACAGTAATGCTTTTTAACCAGTAGGAACTGGCCAGGTTTTTATTACTTGCTCAAACCAAAGACTAACCTGTTACCGGTGTGCTCCCCAGAGGCTAGGATACACACAAGCATTAACCCGTGAGTGAGGCATGATGGTGGATGGCCAAATCGACAGAGTTATCATTTACCATACTTGTCACATCCATGGTAAGTCTGGACATCCACCATCAGCTCGCTCACACAAGAACACA
>JBBIGC010000007.1:14533740-14558663 GCA_037576955.1 Lepidarchus adonis | reverse complement strand
TCCCATACGTGACATGGATCCTCAGCTGGCCGATGATGCCCACTTACACACACACACACACACACACACACACACACACACACACCTACACCTACACCTATATCTATCAATCTATCTATCTATCTCTCTGTGAAAAAGTGTTTGCCCCCTTCTGGATCTCTTTCCCCCCCATGTTAGTCACACTTAAATGTTTCAAATCATTAAACAAATGTAAATGTTACTCAAAGACAACACAAGTAAATACAAAATATGTTTTTTTAAGTGAAGGATTTTATTATTAAGGTAGAAAACAAACCCAAACCTACATGGCCCTGTGTGACAAAGTGATCCAAAGAAATTGAAGAACAAATGAGAAAAATATAATTGAGATCTATCAGTCTGGAAAAGGTTATAAAGCCATTTCTAAAGCGTTTGGACTTCAGAGAACCACAGTGAGAGCCATTATCCACAAATGGTGACAACATGAAACAGTGGTGAACCTTCCCAGGAATGACCGGCCGACCAAAATTAAGCAACGACTCATCCAAGAGGTCACAAAAGACCCCACAACAACATCCAAAGAACTTCAGGTCTCACTCGCCTCAGTTAAGGCCAGTGTCCATGACTCCACCATAAGAAAGAGACCAAGAGTGCCAAGACGAAAACAATAAGAACATTAAAGCGCATCTCAATTTTGCCCAAAACTTTTGGGAAAATACTCTGTGAATTGACAAGACAAAAGTTGAACTTTTTGGAAGGTGTGTGTCCCATTACGTCTGGCGTAGAAGTAACACCACATTTCAGAAAAAGAACATCATACCAACAGTAAAATATGGTGGTGGGAGTGTGATGGTCTGGGGCTGTTTTACTGCTTTAGGACCTGGAAGACTTGCTGTGATAAATGGAACCATGAATTCTGTTGTCTACTGAAAACTACTGAAGGAGAATGTCCGGCCATCTGTTCTGCAGCAGGACAATGATCCAAAAAACATCAGCAAGTCCACCTCTGATTGGCTGAAGAAAAACAAAATGAAGACTTTAGAAGGGTTTAGTCAAAGTCCTGACCTGAATCCTATTGAGATGCTGTGGTATGACCTTAAAAAGGTCAAAAGGTTCATACTTGAAAACCCTCCAATGTGGCTGAACTACAACAATTCTGCAGAGATGAGTTTGGGCCAAAATTCCTCCACAGTGCTGTAAAAGACTCATTGCAAGTTATTGCAAACGCTTGATTGCAGTTGTTGCTGCTAAGGCTGGCCCAACCAGTTATTAGGTTTAGGGGGCAATCACTTTGTCACAAAGGGCCATGTAAGTTTTTTCTGCCTTAATAATCAAATCTTTCTCTTTAAAAATGCATTTTGTGTTTACTTGTGTTTTCTTTAACTAATATTTAAATTTGTTTGATGATCTGAAACATTTAAGTGTAACAAACATGGAAAAAAAAGAAATCAGGAAAACACTTTCACACCACTGTATGTATGTATATGTATATATTAACTTTTAATAGGCTAACCTTAAATGTTCCAACAATGTTCCAACAAATAAAAAGTCTGTTCATCGGGCCAGCCCTAATGTTCTCATCTTCTATTAATTTGGCTCAAAGCTGTTTTTCAATAATTGTTAGTAAATAACCAAAAGATTGTTTTTTGTTCTGTTTTTTTCCCCTCACAGCTCAATATTTCCCTTCCTCTGGAATGACACTAAATGATCGATTTGCCATGTACCAAAGACTAGCTGCTGAGAAAGAAATCATGAAGCAAAGAAAGAGTCCAGAGATACATAGGTATAAAATATATACATTTTCATTGTGCTTTCTTCGTTATTTTGACTCCTTTCTTTTCATAAATGTTATTTCACATCATCCAAGAGGTTCCATATCAGCATAAGGTCTGTGGAACAAATTCCTAAAACTCTTTTCTCTCTTTAATCTTTTGTTTACAGGAGAATTGATGTTTCTCCCAGTGCTTTTAAGAGGCACTCTCTTCTGTTTGATGAGTTGAAAAGCTCCGGGGATAGCAGCTTCAAGGTGACAGAACATTTTGAAATATGATGCGTTTTGGAAAAGAATGCTGCGAGAGTGAGCCAGCCAGAGCATCTTTAGCATCCCCTCTCTCTCTCTCTCTAAGCCCCTGCTTTTCTCTTGCAAGGGAGACACACACTCGCTGCTAAATGCAAGTGACTTGTGAAAAGAAGCACATTCAGTTTATTGTGTTCTATATTCCCCCACAACAATTGATGGTTATGATTTTGTGTGGGTACAAGCCTTCCTAAGGCCATTGAGTCGAAAAAGGGGAGGTCATAAATGGAAGTGACCAGTTGCTCCCATGTCAAAGCCAATCAAAGGACTCTAATCAAACTTCATAGTAAGTATTCTTCTTCAGCAACTGAAAAGAGCAAACCAAGCCAGACAAAAGCGTAACATACTTTCATCTGCACCAATGAAAGTATTTGTGCTGCGGTAATTTTTTTTCTGTCCTGCCAACGCTTATTCTCTACATTGTCTCAATACTGTATAAGCTGTGGAAGGCAAACTGAATGGAAGCTGCAGCCTTATCATGCTTAGGCATACTACTAAAGGCCCTATGTTCAATAAAAACTCTTATGTATATTACTGTCAAATAGGTTTGAAGGTCTGCTTGCATGACAATCATTTGTAGACTCTTGTGTCTTGGTCCCATCCCATATAAATTTGCAGCAGGACACTAGAGCACAGCACTAATCTTTAGTCTGGCCACAACATCTTTCTGTCTCCTCAACACAGGTTGATGGTAAGCAACTGAAAGGGGACAAAATGGACCTTCGATTGGATATTGAGTGGCGTAAAAAGTACTTAAGTGTAGAAACAAATGACAAACAGAAAGGGACAAGAGAATCAGGGGAGTCTGGTGTGGAGAGATCAAATGAGGAATCCTCCAAGCATCACAAAAAATCACAGTAAGTTTTTCAGCATATTTTATGATATGAAACCACATGGAAAATTACCTACAGTAGAGGAGAATAGTTATAAATAGCTAATATTTACCACAAAGAGAAATAAAACTCATCATTTACAACAGTTAAATTAACAGGCTCTGCTTGAAGATTTATGTTTTCCATAAAGTTTAAAATCAATGTCTTTCAGAAAAAGCAAGAAAAAAAGAGAACGATCTCACTCGTCTTCCTCCTCTTCCTCCTCCCTTTTTCAAGAGGAGGAGGTTGAGTCCATGGAGGAAGGCTTTAGTCATGCCCAGCAGCAGCTTAGAGAATGTGCTGGGTCCATGGAGAGGGGGCAAGGACGTGGAGGATTTGTAAGTCTACACTAGGCACTTTGGTTATCATCAAGGGCAAAGTGCAATGCTTTTATGCTATTGGTGCTTATGGTAATGTTATGCTTTTGTAGCAGTTCAGAATACGAGGTAGAGGATGGAACAGAGGGAATTCCCATGGAAATAATACTAATGGCATCTGCAGCGCTTACATGCCAATGAATCAAAAAAAGGAGGAATGGGACCCAGAAGACATAGCCAAATGCAGGAAATACTACCTGGTAGGTTATGATCACTCTAGGAATTTCTGTGGAACTCCACTTTTCCCTTTGTTACTCCTCTGTGAACATTTCAGATGTATGGTTGACCTCTTCATGGTTAACCCAATGAGCTTTAAGGGATATTGTCCAGATTTATATTTTTGGTTGTGAGACCAAGGTTACCAAGAAAGAAAAAAATAACTTGACTAAAAGAGAAGACCTGAAAGCTATATTGGCCACCAGGGGTTTTAGGAAATCCATAGCTATGCCAACACAGCAATACTCAATCTAATCTATTCACTGATATAAGGGAAGTGTGGATTGATCACAACTGATTTGTTCATATTTTTTTGTTCTGTCCCGTTTATTGTAGCAAAACAGAAAGGATGGTGAGGGTGAGAGAAAGTGGGCAGAGCCCCGAGGGCGTGGCCAGGTCAGTGTCCCTCGTGCAAAGGGCCGCTTTATCCTACGAAGGCCCACCAGTTCCATCACCACAAACAACTCCAGCTCTAACTGGAGCTATGACAAGTTCCGGGCCATTGGTGAAGATGGTGTGCAACCAGACAACAACACTGAGCAAAACAATAACAAGCAAAACAGTACATAAGTTCTATGCAAAAGATGGTAGCATGGATTAACCACCAGCTTGCCACCTCTCTTACCCATGGTGGACATGACTCTACATCCTACCCCACACTGGTGGACAGGACCAGGGAATCATCATACACCGATGACACTTTGACACAAGTGTGTAATACTTCTGTACATATTTAAGTGTGTGTGTCTGTCTATGAAGACCATTAGAAGTCCAGCTATTCCTATTACTAGGTACATTTAAAAGCATTTTATAAACTATACAAATTTAGCACTTTCATCATCAACATTTTATTCATCTCTTTGAAGTAGACTATTAGGTGACTTGCACTCCTTTGCATTGCAGTGGGTTGGGGATGCTTGCTCCCCCAGTTATATGGACAGATATGCAATATACCTACCAACAATGGCATCTTACCATAAGTGCCTTCAGGCTTGGATATGTGGAGTTGACGTTGCTCAGACATTAGGATTCAATACTGATTTTAAAAGTCTCACTGGTGTTTCAAAATAGACAAGCTGAAAAACAAAACTCCAGCTTTGTCAGAGATTCTCTTGGATCAACTATAAAATTCTAAATTATTTTAAGGAAAATTATATACTTTAACTTGAATGGCATTGAATTCAATGCAGTCATATTACTTTAATATCAGGAGAATCTTACATTTTCATGCCCTTAATGTCTGCTGAACATATTGGGTGTCAGTGCATTTGCAGCAAAGTAATTTTTTCAGTTTGCAAACTGTTTATTCAATAACTAATGACATTTGCTAGGATTTGCACTTAGTTTTAGATGCTACCTTGTGATTTATAATAATTGTTTGAATTTGATGTGAAGCCAAGATGAACGAGTGAACAAATGGAAAAGAAAGACATTACTAATGATTCAGTCTTACCATGGGACCAAACTACTGCAGGTAGAAGTTCATGTCCCTCTGACTGACCTTGTGTAGAAGGAAACTGATCTGCTCTGTCTATTGTAGACGCAACCAGCCAGTACAATGCCTGCTTGCAATTTACATTTCTGAACTGGATTCATAAAGGTTTTTATCATTGACAAGGATGTGTCCACGCCCCAATAAGGAAATGGTGAACTGCCACCACAAGGACCTTCAAACAATAACCACAATGTTACATAATGACGCCCACTAAAGAGGAGTTATACAGTCTGTTGTGGTGAGGTTTGGCAATACAAATAATCTTGAAGCACTGCAGGACTAATTTAGGCCTGATAAATTTGGACAACTCATTTTTTTGCAACAATAGACCATGCAGATGTTTTTGGAGAATATATGTGTAATATTTTGGTTGTCATGTCACTGTGTTTTCAGGTGATGCTCATTTTAAAATGTACAAAATAATTTTCATTTGGAAAAGCTTTCTGTGTCATTTTTATGCTATATTTGAAATACATGCTTGTTGAGTGGAGTTTCAGTAAAAAGTGTTTTTACCTAAAAGAATAGGTCTCTATTTAGAAATTAAAAAAAACAAACATATCTACTCAACATTTTAGCTTGTTAAGGTTCAATACACTGTTATGCTTGTTTCAATTTCAATTTCTCTTTAAAAATATTTCACTTGAGAATAAAAAAGATTTTTGCACATAAAGTTTTATTTGTTTATTTGTGGAAGTGTGTTGGGGTGTAGATTTTTCACTTACCTCACTCATCTTACTGCAACATAAGACATATAGTGATATACTGTGGTTTGAAAAGCAATTTTGAAATGAAACTTAATAAAGTAAACCGGATATATAAATGTTCACATGTATCCTTTACTAAAACTAGTACTACTCTGATTGTTTCTGCGGATCTTGTGGGAAGAGTCATGTTTACTAATGTGTACAAGTCCTCATTTTGGCGTCGTGATCAGGTGGTTTTGCCACCTTTTGCTTTCTGTAGCAAAAAAAACGTTTATATTAAATTACTGTAAGAAAATTAAGAAGACATTATATATTTTAGATGACTGGTGGTTTTAGAAACATTGACAGAAGGACAGTAAAGGCCCAGTGACACCTTGCGGCGTTCCTGAACAACCTCATATTGTTTCCATGAAATTTGTCGAGACGAGTAATTTCGTGTCATAAGACAATAACATTTAGCACATTTAGCGAAAACTTGGCTAATGTAGATTCAGAACAAACATCGTAAACCACCCACCACGGTCATGTGCACAAAATACAGTTGGGAAACGACATAACGGCACATCAAGCTAGGGTAACCTAGCTAACAGGCTATATAGCATTGGCCTACCTCACCGTTTCCAGCGGCAGAGCCACAGCAGACGGTTAATGCCGGAGAGGAGGACTTCCTCTCCGCCTCTTCGTTCATTCACATTATTGCTCCCCAGAGGCAGATAATTACTACGTCCGACTCGTGTTTTTAACGGTAAGGCTGGATTTGCCGTGATTCATATTGCTCTGAAAGGATTAATTTCCACATTCATCAGAATTTGTACACTGCAAACCGAAAAGAACGGCAAGTTAGTAACCTAGTGGGTTTAAATCTATATATTTTGACTTTGTAATAGTATATTAACTGAACACCTGTGATTTACTTTCTGTTGACCTATACATTCTTAAATTTCAGTGGCACAAACATCGTAAGGCAATCAGGTTACTTATAACTAAATACCGGTGTGTTAAAAACATGTTTTTTTCTGTTTAATCTGTATCTTGTGTGTATATGTACTATACATTAAGTGACTGAAAATTCTGAAGAGGAATAAAATGGACAAAATAATTCATAGGTTCATAAGACACACTATACCTCTATGGAAGTACTTCCATATACCTCAGATTACATTAGGACACTGTGTGAAAGTTCTCACACTAACATGAAGCGGTGGAGTATTGCAATGTCTGCAAGCATCATATCAGCTTGCGAAAGCTACATTAGAAGAGGCTTTTTTTGGCACAAATTATATGAAAAGTCACTTTACCATAGAAGTGTACTGCTTTATTTACTAACCTGGCATTGCTGGCCACCATTTGTTCCTAAACATTTCCAGCCATGTTTGGCCCCTCCCATTCTGTCTTGCATTGCATTGTGGGACAGTGGTGTCCATCCTCACCACACTCAATAAGGCACCAGTTTTAAATGTGAGTTCTGGATTTTTTCATATACTTCTAACTACAGTACATTTGTACATGCACAAAAACTACTTCGAATTAGTATTAAATATGCAGTTGGGACTTACCTAACGTACAATGAGGACTACAATCCATTTCCTGGATCAGTGTAAACGAGAACAATCAAGATAATTTCATTAGATCATGTAAATACCAGATTAATTAAATTATTTGATTTTATGTTCTGTGTCCCAATTGACAGTATATGTTTTTGAATTTGACTTTTTTAGTTAAAGCATCCTTTTGATACATAGTTTTAAAGCTTAAAATTAAATGTTCATTGTCACTTGAATGTTCTGTGTTTTACTTGACCATAACACTCTGCTTCTATTCCAACATAAATGCAATCTACTATTGAAGTCACACAGTCAATAAATATTAAGATGAGCATGGTCTGAATTAAAAATTTGCCATACGTGTTCACTCACATGGTAGCGTGTCTGAATGAAAAACGTGGATTGAATTATTGCTTGAGGCTTTCTCCTTCTTATGTTTCCTTTTAGTTCTTGTTATTTGCACTTTGTGTCTCTAACTGGACACTCATTCCAACAGAAACCTGTTTCACCTGTTTCTCTCACCTGTTTGCTGTCTCTGTCTTATGCATGCACACGTATGCATAACCACGTCTGAAGTTATGTAGCTTGTCATGACTAGTAGGGAATAGTTTCTGAGTGTTAATAATTGCCTAAAAGGAGGAGGGCAGAGGCAGCCTTTTTTGTTTCTGTCTTGAGCAGCAGCATTTAGTTTGGTAGTGCCCGAGAGAGACTTCTTTTAAAGCAAGGAGGAGGACTGAGCACAACTTTGATTAGCAATGGGTAAGTGTGTGTGTGTGTGTTTGTTGCCAGTTTCAGTTTGTTTATAATCTACAGCAAGCTTTTATCGTATTAATACCAGAACCTCTGAATAGAATGAGTATTGTTACAGTCCTGTCAGTATGTTAGTGATGGTCAGTCAGTAAGTACTTTACTAAAGAATGCTAACGTGGTCTAGATAATGCTTCCTCGATTCCAGACTTTGTAATTTTGTAATACAGTTTAGATTTAGGTCAGTCTGGGCATAGCTTATATGATTATGATAATAATAATGATAATCTCTCTTTCAGTGGAATTTGCTCTAAAAGAGAAAAGTTTTGGAAAAATAATTATTTCCAGATTTTGTTTGAAATAGCATAAAATATAAGTTACATTTAAGGAATTCCCTACACTTCTTAAAAAAATAAGTCCTTAAACAGTGTCTTGGTTGTATAGTTCTGAGAAAATCCTTAATTAATATGGAACCTTTACTTTAAGTGAAAATGTATTAATACTTTAAAGTAATGCTCATTACACCAGCATGTCTCATTTCCAAAACCATAAATTCTGTGTTGGTAAAAGAAATAGCTTCTCCCCAAGTAAATCATTTTCTAGCTGACTTCAGTTACAATGGCTAGATATTGTCTCAGTATTACAAGATGAGCCAGATATGAATCAGGAGAAGACACTTGCTATATTTTAATGCTGTTGTAAACATGTTCCACTGAAGGTAAAATCTACAACAGCTAAAGTTCAGTAAAGGCTTCTGTTGGTGAATTCAGCTTCAAAGAAACTCCACTGGAGTCATATCTTGCATTCCACATTCCTTCTTGCTTGTTGAAACACATTACCCAGTAGATGTCTGCTGAACATGATCAAAAATTTGATGGCACACATCTAACATTTTAATGTGAAATGTGTTATAGCACTGCAGAATCTAAATAACAATAGTAAAATATGTAGAAAAAATATTACATCTAAGATGGCTACAGTCCATTGTTGAAAATGACTGTGAGGGTTCTTTTAAAGGCAGCATTCATGACCTTCATGATCACAGACATCCTGCAGGAACATTTATAAATACTTATCCTAAAAAGTGTTAGTTGTTAGCCTAAAATATTCTCATAATGTACTTTATTCGAACATGAGAGCGTGTAACAGTAAAGTTTGTATAGTAAACAGTACTAAAGGGCAGCAGAAATCCCCTGCGTACATGATGTCTCTTGTGTGTGTCCACATCAGAGGTGCTGGTGTTGATAGACTTTGAGGGAACCATGGGGGATGAGTTAACAGTGCAGGCGGGTGATGTTGTGAAGAACGTCAAGGTGGCCAGTGAGGAGGGCTGGCTGGAGGGAGAGCTCAGAGGAAAGAGGGGCATTTTCCCTTCCAACTTTGTGAAGGTGCATCTTCTTTTGGTCTTTTCTCATAGGTTTTCATGTTAGGGTTTCCAAATTATATTTCACCCATTTTCCAAGCATGATCAGCAGCTTAACGATTTCCTTCTTAATCACTTCTGTGTGTTTTTATTCATCCATGCAGGAAGTGCCTGTTCATTTGATGGGAGACAGCAAGAGAGAGCCACGAAGCATGCGAAAAAGTATGGGCTCGATCAGTGTGAACTTCATGTTTTGTAGAGAAAATGTACATTCAATGAATTCTGAAATGACAAGCCTGGGGACCTTATAGGCCTTCAGCTGCTAAAACTGTGTGCTTTGCACGATAAACAGAACTATGTGTTGAAAGACTTCTTCATCCACATAGACCACTTCCTATTTCAAAAGCCATGTGCTAATTATAAGTGCAAAAACAGTACTATTAATACATTTTTAAAAGATGCATGTAACATTGATGCTGTTTGACTGGAAGGGTCCTTTTTTGCTTGTCTAACTTTTTGGTTTAACTGTTAGACTTTCACTAATAAGTCTTTGTTCGTGCTGCTTGATTTTTCCCCACTATAGCAAAGATGTCACTGAAGGAACCATGTAGGAAATGTGAAGTCACTTATGGCTACACACCTTCACACGAGGACGAGCTGGAGCTGGTTTTTGGAGAGACTATAGAGATCATCAGAGAGGTAATGAGTAATATGTTTCTTTATCTATCATGTTCTAGTTCACCTGTTTGCTGCATTTAGTCTGGTTGCACCATGAATTACAAAAGCAAAAGCCTGCAATTGAGCATGTGCAGATACTGCATGGCCTGAGAGTTTTGTTGGTACAGCTGTAATAATATTTATACTTGAGGACTGACTTTTTTCACCCGCTTTTTGTTTGTAATGTTCTCACATTCTTACAACTTCATGTATTTTTAAATCTCAGTCTCTGCAGGTTCTGGCATCTTTTCAACTTAATTTATTTGTTTCCATTCAGATTGAAGATGGATGGTGGATGGGGAAGAAAAATGACAAAATAGGAGCATTCCCATCAAACTTTGTAAAAGAAATGTTTGTCTTTCCAAAAGGTTTGGTCAGAGCACTTGTAATATTGGACTTTAATGATTATCATGCATTATGGTTGCTCCTATCACAATAATCTATCACAATAATTGTGAATCAAGAAGAACCAAATAGTTTCTCTCTGATCTCCTCTATGTTTTGCAGATGGCAAAGTTAATGAAGGCAAGAGTCGGCCTAAACTCTCTGATGCAATATTTAGTAAAGAGGTAAGCTGGAACAAATCATTCCACTTTAAACCAATCAGGCATAACATTATGACCATTGATGGGTAAAGTAAAATTGACGGTCTAGTTTTTTTCATAACAATGGCACTTGTCAGGGGTGTGGGATATATTAGCAGTAATTAAGTAGTTTGTTTTTAAAGTTGATGTGCTGGAAGCTGGATAATGGGCAAGTATATAGATCTAAGCCACTTTAGTAATGATCTTATTTTGGTGGTTAGATGAGTCCGAGCATCTCCAGAACAGCAGGTCTGCATTAGTGAATACCTTCCAAAAGCAGGAAAAGAACAACTGTGAATCGGAAAAAGGGCCATGGCCACCCAAGGCTAATTTATGTATGTAAGGAGTGAAGGCTAGAAGTCTGTTTCCAAAAAGGAGCTTCTGTTGCACAAAACATTAATGCTGGCTCTGATAGAAAGGGGTGAGAACACACAGTGCACCACAGTCAGAGCTGTTTCAGCATTATGAGCATCATATACCTACACAATATCAGGCAGGTGGTCATATTGTTCTGACTAATTGTCTATAGAGCACATCTTGTGATTTGGAATCAAGCCTGATTTATTTCTTTGTTTCTACATAGGGAATACAACCGCAGAGAGCAAGTATACGCAAGAAAACAAATGGTGAGAGATTAAGGCAAGTTGCATGACATTTATAAAAATGAAAAACAGAACCATTAAGAATTTTAAATGCTGTTCAACCTGTTCTTATGACTTGTACATAGATGTGTGGAAGGAATCTCTTTTGTTGTAATTCCAAAGCAAGTCTGCTTTAAACACAGCCCTATTTTGACCGATTAGTAGGGTGTTAACTAAGTATGTGAGTTGTCCTAAAGAGCTCCTGAACACTGCATACCATAAGGGTGGCAACCTGAATTGTCACATACTTCCAGTAAGCTTGTCTTTATTTTATGCACAGTGGTAAGAACTGAACTGAAATGGACTCGAGTCATTCCTGTTTTCATGTGATAAGATATGGATCAAAAAAAGAATCATGCTTCATCTGGTCTCCTTTTTCTCCATTATTGTTCCTGTTTTCTGATAGTGAAAGAATGCTGTCAGGTCATGTTCGATTATACAGCCCGTGCTGAGGATGAGATGGACCTAAAGAAAGGAGACATTGTCACCATTATTAACAAGGTTGGACATAAAGAGAGATTTGACTCCTGCTCTTTAAATGTTCTCCTGAGCCTTTCCCCTTGTGATGTATGACACTGAATTGCCAGTTGGCTTCTTTATTTTGGCTGTGAATAGAAAGATGTATTATAGCCATCTTTCTGTCTGAAATGGGATATCTGAGGCAAAGAATTTCACCTTTAGTTTAATTCTACACTATTAGTGTATTTCCAGACCTTTCTGTGGATAAACCTCAATAGCTCATTTACTGGCATATACAGGTACTAAAAAAAGACTGAATATCGTGAAAATGTTCAATAATTCTTGACATCCCTTTCAGAAACTGAAATTTATATAATATATAGATTGATTACACATAAAGTGAAATGTCAAGCCTTTATTTTTTTGAATTTTGATGATTATGGTTTACAGACAATGAAACCCAAAATTCACTGTCTAAGTAAATTAGAATATTGTAAAAAAGTTCAATCTTGGAAAATCATGGTGTCACACCCTAATCAACTAATTAACTCAAAACACCTGCAAAGGTCTAAGTCTGGGTCAGGAGGCTACACAATCATGGGGGAAGACTGCTGACTTGACAGATGTCCAGAAGACACTCCTCCACAAGGAGGGTGTTAAGGCTATTCTAGGATTAAATCTTTATCTTTTATAATCATATAAGTTCCTGTACAGTTTCTACTCTGAAGCATTCTGATCCATATGTATTATCTCATGGAAAGCCACCTTCTCAGGCTGAAGGAAAGGGTTAATTAAAACCATTTTCCTCACAGTGTGAAGGACTTTTAAGTTGCATGTAGTCTTGACATAACTAATCTTTTATCTAAAAAAATTTTTTTTTTCACACAAAGAATGTGTCAGAAGAGCTAAGAGATATTAAAAACAGAAGAATATTTTACTTACAATTTGTCACAAGTTACATTTACACGGATAAACCATCATGTTAGACTGAAGTTTTCTCCGAAGAGTCCGCGAGTTGGGTGAGCGTCTCTTTGGCATGACCGAGTGTCATACCTTGACCAACTCACAAAGTTTCACCCAACTGCTCTGAGCTTTTAAGAGAAAACCTCAAAATGCTTTGATTAATGCCAGCACGTCACACATACTTCGGCCATCTGTCAGTTAAACCCAATGAAGTCATCTCCCAAAGAACATTTCCATATTTGGGCTGTACATCCTCTCATAATATCACGCCAACAGATGCTTGCCTTTGTCCTTGAAATGTCAACAAACAAAAAATTTTTTGACTAAAAAGTCCCTTAGAGTCCATGTTAGCTTGTGTACTTTGCTTGCTAACGTCAATCAAAGCTGCTGCTTTGGATAACTTGGCTATAGCTTCATGCTGCTGCTAGCTGCCAATCAGTCCTGTGTGCTTTTCCAGGAGGTTATAAATGCTGACTCCTCTCTTCTCAGAGTGTCCTCTCCTCAGTGTGAGTTTGGACAAGCTGCTCTTAACATCTGAATGGGTGTCTGGTTGGAGCAGAGGACAATGCATTTTTACTGGCAATGTACGTTTTTGGGATGAGATGAGGTCCCTTTCTCCAACAAGGGAAAGCCACAAAAGGTCATTGCTAAAGAGCTGGTTGTCCTAGCAAAAAAGGGACAACAGCCACCTTGAGAGGATTCCCAAGCAAAATCCATTTAAGAATTTAGGGAAGCTTCATCAGGTGTGGACTGAGGCTGGAGTCAGTGCATCACGAGCCACTACACAAAGACGAATCCTAGACATGGGCTACAAATGTCGCATTACTTGTGTCAAGCCACTCCTGAAACAGAAACAATGTTCGAAGCATCTTATCTGGGCTAAGGAGAAAAAGCACTGGACTGTTGCTCAGTGGTCCAAGCCATGTTTTCAGATTAAATTACATCTTGCATATCATTACAAAAAAGCTCTAACTTTGTCTCATCTGACCAAAGCAGAGTTTTTTCTGTGCATGCTTCCCAAACAGCTTGTTGGCATGTATACAGCGCCTAATTGTTGTTTTGGAGACTTTGTGACCCCAGGATGCTCCCATTTGTTGCATTTCTTTAACCGTGAGCTTTTTTAAACATGTGTGGATAAGAGAAATGGCCTCTGTGTCACATCATATTTAAACCCCAGGCAAACAGGAAGTGAAGGATTACAAATTAAATGTTCCTAGATACTTTGATAAACATTGTTAACAACTTTAGAAATAACAATTCAATTACATTTATTTCCTAGAAATTGTTAGGGGTGCCAATAATTGTGGAACAGGTGATTTTATGAAAAATAATTATTTCCTAGTCAGGAATTTTCCCCCCCTTAAAATTCACTTGAATTAAAGGTTATATATTTCTACAATTTTTAGTGTGAGAGTATGGTTCTGCAATAAAAACTGAATTTATTTTATGGCTTTTATCACCTCTTAACCACAAGTGCCAATAATTATGGAGGGCACTGTATATTGCTCAGTACTGTGCATGCCTGGTATTGAAAGGTGTTATGTTGATTTGATGTCTTGACTGTGTATTACACAACTTAGAATTAATATGTCTGAGAGGGATTTCATGATCATTCTTTATCTTCTGTTTTTGTTTAAGGCTACTGAAGATGAAGGATGGTGGGAGGGTGAGCTGAATGGGCGGAGGGGCTTCTTCCCTGACAATTTTGTTATGGTCATCCCTACAAATGCTGTTCAAGTGAGTATGGTTCTCAATCTAGCTCTGTTGCATGAGAAGGGTGTGACCACAAAGGCAGAACTGTAGGAAGTAAGTCTTTAGGCTCATATGTGGCCAGTACACTTATTTCCGGTGCCGTAGATTGCTGGTTTTATCACTTTGCTGTGTAGAAAATTAACTCCGAGTGCATTTTCTTCCTGTTACTCTAAGCCTATTTAAGGGGGAATGAATCAGAGATTTCCGTTAAGTTCTGAGTAAAGGAAGGTTGAGGTCACTAACATGGTGTTCCCATGGAAAAAGCATGGTGTTTAACCCAACAGTGTTTCTGATACATTTTGCACTTCCTTTTCCTCTTAGCTTAGGGACAAAAGTGATCTCCCACTGAGACGTGGCTCACAGAAGCAATCGGGTAAGATAAAGATCAAAGTAGGTTCACTGTTGCTCGTAGTCTAGGAACAAGTGGTTACTTTTTTTCTTATGGATTTTTTTATTTATTGACATGGAAATTGCTGCAGATTAACCCATAGCAATTTTTCAGAATAAAAAACTTCGTTTTATGGAATTATGTACTACTAATATAACATCATTCAAATCTCTTTCTAAACTGTTTGAACAAGTTGGAGTTTAAAATAAAGCAAGCAATGTGAGTACAGTATTTTAACTATTATTGAAATATTCTTAGTTACTTGTTTTTTCTGCACATATTTATGGTACAGATTTTTGTTTTCTTGTGCATATATTTTTGCAAAGCACTGTATTTGTATAATGTAGTTTTAACTGCAGGCAGCAATACATAAATACATTAAACAAGCCCTATTTTGTTTAAAACACTCACTGACAACGGAACTTAAATTAGCAGGTAATAGATAAGAAACAGACTGCTGGCTCTGTCGGATGATTCTACAGGGAAGTCTGGAAAAGTGTGGAATTTAAAATTGAAAATGTGTTTAATGTGCAAACCAGGGCACTCAATAATGCTGTAATAAATAGCTGACATAATAATATAAAAATTTGTTATTAACAGTAGTTCAGACCCTTTTGCATGCCCCACCCCCTGGTGCTCCAGTGCTATGAGCAGAAAAGAGTCCAGTTCATCTATAAATACCTTTAAACATTTTAAGAGCACTTTAACAGTAGCGCAATTTTCTAGTTATGTTGGAGATCCGTTCCCCTGAATGCAACATAACCCGAATTTCATCGTAAGTCGGAAAAATTGAGTAAAAACCCACTTACATAAGCACCTACGTACGTAATTTATATAGAGCACAAACCGTAGTGAAGTTAACCATTCCTGACCTTTATTCCTGTGGTAAAAAGGTAACGTAAAAACTGAGCTCACTGGAGACGAGGAGAATGACCTGATGGTTCGTTGACAGAGTGGAGTGAGTCTGTTGGACAAAACAAGCGTTGACTGGTGGGAATTGAAGTACAGTCTTATGCAAAAGTTTGGGCACCCCTTGATAAATTTGTGATTTTGTAATTGAAATGATGTAAACAGTCTCTCTAGGAAATGGAAAAAAACCCACAAAATTTTCAGCAGATTGAGCAGATTCAGGAGTGGTAGTGCACTGTTCCACAAGACATTCATGGAAGAGTCAACAGAAGAAAACCTTACCTGCATCCCCATCATAAAATCCAATGTCAGAAGTATGCAACAAAACATCTACAGAAGCCTGATGTGTTTTGGAAGCAAGTGCTGTGGACTGATGAAGTTAAAATAGAACTCTTTGTCCACAATCAGCAAAGGAATTTTTGGAGAAAAAAAGAAGCAGCATTTCCTGAAAAAAACACCTTGCCAACCATTAAGCATGGGGGTGTATCTATCATACTTTGGGGTTGTGTTGCAGCCAGTGGAACAGGAAACATTGCACAGGTGGAGGGAAGAATGAATTCCACTAAATACCAGCAAATTCTGGAAGCAAACATCACACCTTGTGTAAAAAAGTTGAAGCTGAAAAGAGGATGGCTTCTACAACAGGACAATGATCCTAAACAGACCTCGAAATCCATCATGGACGACCTCAAGAGAAGCAATCTGAAGGTTTTGGAATTGCAATCAAAATCCCCTGATTTAAACATCATTGAAAAATTGTGGGTAATGTTAAAAGAGCTGTGAATGCAAGACGACCAAAGAATATTACAGAACTAGAAGCCTTTTGCAAGGTAGATTGGGAGAAAATCCCAAGTACAATAACTGAAAGACTTTTAGCTCTAAAAAGCTTTTGCAAGCTGTGATATCTTCCAGAGGAGGTGTTACCAAGTACTCATTATGTAGGGTGTCCAAACCTTTGCACAGTGCCATAATGTTTTTTTTCATCTTTCATGCATAGTTACTTTTTATGCCATAAGTTGAACAATGTTTGCTGAAAATATTGTGTATTTTTTCCATGTCCTAGAGAGACTGTGTTAACATCTTTTCAATTACAAAAATCACCAAAATCTGTTTATCAAGGGGTGCCCAAACTTTTGCATAAGACTGTACATGAAATGTTTTATCTACAATATTTAATACAGTTTATTGCATGTCTAATTGGTTGCATGTCTGAGCTCTGTTACACATATTGCTGTGAAAATCGTCCATGAAGTTTCCCACGTTGTTTTTTTGTAGGGGACTCTTGAGAGTTTTAAGTAGCTCCAGGAAACAGCAGACTGCTGCCTCTATCAGGGAAACTCTGATGTTCCCATGTGTTTTGAGCTCAGTTAAATTTTTTGTACTACTTCTTTTCTAATGTTTTCTGAAACAACTGTGTTTGACAGTAAAGGAAGCTTCTGGAATGGACAAGAACAGCACTGAAAACAACTCAAAGACAGAAACTAAAGGTGAGAGTGCTACAGCAAGAAAGCTTTTGTTTTCTGGGAACGGCTTAAAGGTGCATGTTTAATGCCAAATTTAGTATTCGTGTATGAATCCAGTTTGGTAAATCTCTCCGCAGGGCTGCTTTGTTTTTATAAACAGCATTTAGTTTAAGCCTTCACACTATACAAATATGTATATAACAGTAGTGAAACCAAATGACAAACTACCATCATGTTGTAGGATTGGACATTTGCATCTCTCTACTTAAAAACATTACCTCATTTGTGTGTGTTTGCAGTGGAAAAGCCAGAAGCCAAAGACCTCAGAAATGATCTACCTGGAAAACCCAAACTGGCCAGCTTATTCAAAACTGCACCTCCTCCTCCATTACAGAGCAAACCACTCAAGTTTGTACCAAAGTAGGTTACCCTTTTTAACTAGACAGTCTTTTATGATAAATTAACCAGACCTTTTAGGAATTAAGAACCAGATAATCATCACAGATCTGAAAGTGAGTCTGTTAATGTAAAAGTAACACCCTGTAATTTGAATGGAACATCTTCAAGCATGTAAAGAATAAAAAATTCAGACAGTAAAGTAAACATTTCTACTTGGAAAAACTAAGCAGCAGATGGGTAATAAGCGCTGCACTTTGTTCCTTTGTGTTAAGTGGGAATGCTATATGGTAAACAATTAAACATAATTTAAAATGTAGTTCCTCTTCTCATGTTTGTGGTTTTGCATTTTGCAGTTTGATCAGGATGTATAAACTTTTTATTTGGAGCACTGTATAGAAATCTACCTTACAGCCAACTCCATTATTATTAATAACCGGTAATAAAAAGGGCGTTAAAAATATAATTTTTAACTTAAAAATCGTACTTTAATTGTAGTAAATTAAACAGAATAAATGTTTTATTTTACAAAATCCACATATTTCACAATTATTGGTCCCTTTAGGATGCTTGTTTTAGGTCATTATTCTGCTGGATAATGCAGCTTTAACAGAAGCAACTCCGCCTACCTCGCCCCCCTAACCCCCTTTTACTTCAGGTGCTTCATGACCCCATGTAACTTTAAAAGCTTCTCAGTCACTTTTTCATTCGGAGCCCTAAAATATCTGTTGATCCAATTTCTTTACTATGGGTGTAAGGTTTTCCTTGTACAGCTGTCCTTTTTTCTTCTAATTCCATTCTTTTAAATCCACTTTTTCTTGCCAAAAAATATATTCTGGTTTCATCCAAGCATAGAAGCCTATTGGCTCTTATATTTGTGATTTTTAAATGAAAGGAAAAACATTTGTCTAGCAGAATTTATACAAACCCGATGTACAAGTTGGGACACTGTATAAATTGTGAATAAAACCAGAATGCAATAAAGTTTCAAATTTCAATATTTTATTCCGAATACAACATAGATGAAGGGAAAAATTTGTTGATTTTAAATTTCATGGCATCAACACAGCTCCAAAAAGTTGGGACAAGGCCATGTTCACCACTGTGAAATCTCCTTTTTATAACAGTCTGCAAATGTCTGGGGACTTAGGAGACAAGACAACACGCCTGGGCTTCTGGATCATGTTTAGATATGGCTTCTTTTTTGACCTATAGAGTTTTAGCTGGCAATGACAAATGGCACAGTGGATTGTGTTCACTGACAGTGTCTTCTGGAAGTTTCCCTGAGCCCATGTTGTAATTTTCATTACACCCTTGACCCTTACACACAGAGATTGTTCCATATTCTGAATCTTTGGATGATATTATGCACTGTAGATGATGGTAACAATTTTTCTCTGAGAATATTTCTCTGCGCAGCATTGAGGGAGTTGGTGATCCTCTGCCCATCTTGGCTTGAGAGACACTGCCACACTGAGAGGCTATTTTTATACCCAGTCATGTTGCCAATTGACCTAATAAGTTGCAAATTGGTCCTCCAGCTGATTCTTATGTGCATTTAACTTTTCCAGCCTCTTATTGCTACCTGTCCCAACTTTTTTGGAATGTGTAGCTCTCATGAAATCCAAAATAAGCCAATATTTGGCATGACATTTCAAAATGTCTCACTTTCAACATTTAATATGTTATCTATATTCTATTCTGATTATAATATTGAAATTTGAAACTTCCACTTCATTGCATTCTGTTTTTATTCACAATTTGTACAGTGTCCCAATATTTTTGGAATCAGGTTTGTAAATAATCTCTCTGCATGTTAGTGGTGTCTTTGGAATAACTGTTGACTCATGATGCTACAATCTTCTACAAATCTCTAACCCTGATATTTGTGGACAATTTTTTTGCCTTGCTAACCATTCTCTTTGCTGTGTGTAGGGGTCAGATAAATGTGTCCTCTACTCGGTTCCTGACAGTGGACATTTTTAGACATGTTGTTATTTTAAACTATATGCAATATAAATTTCAATATATTTTCTCATTAGTGAGTATCAATTAACCTTTGCTTGATTTAATTAGAGCATTCTCTTCCCCCTTTTGATAATATGAAGGAATATCAACTCCTATACACAATATACCACAGTGAAACAGGAAGTAGTGGATGACCACTTAAGTTTTCCTAAACATGCAGGAGAGCTTTAAAAAAAGTTACATTTGTAAGGGTGTTAATTGTGATGCATGTGGATTTGTAAAAACAAAGTTTGTCACAAGCTCTTTCAGATAAAATACAATTCAGATGAGTTTCTTTTTTCTGTGGAGTAAAAATGTTCTGTTGGTCACCGTTTTAGTTATTAGACATGTATGAACTGTTCTTAAAAGAAGAAGGAATGCTACACAGTAGTAAACATGGCTTTGTCCCTGAATAATATGTTTATATTGAATAGTATGTTTATCATATGAAACCATTACTTTGTACAGTGGATATAGAAAATAATCACCACTTAGAAATATTCTCTTTTTTTTTTTGCTTTACAGTGTTAAATGAAAACGAACAAATATTTATTTCCAGCTTTACTTAATCAATGCAGCCTACAACATCTAACTGAAAGATATCACTGCTACAGTTCAGAAAAAAATATTTTAAAATAAAAACAAGACATCGTGAGATTAATCTGAATCTGAAAACTTTATTGATTTTTTTAATGTAATGACTGCTAGAGTACAACATATCAGGACACTGAGACATAAAGAACCACCCCCAATGTCAATATTTTTATGAACTACCTTTTGCTTTAGTGCCAGCCTTGAGTCTGTTCGTATGCTTCTCTATCAACTTTGCACATCTAGACATAGATACTTTTGCTCGCTCTTCTTTAGAGAACTCTTCAAGTTTGGTCAAATTGGGTGGTGAGCATTGGTGGACTGCTGTCTGGCTTTTTAAGATTCTGTAGCTGTGATGTCTTTCACTTGTATGTTATAGATTGCATTGAATAAGTAAAAGCTGGAAGATATTACTTTTCATTTTTTCATTTCATTTATGGCTGTAAAGCAAAAAAAGGGAATATTTAAAAGGGTGTGATTCCTTTGTATACCCACTATAAATATAGGCTGATGAGAAACTCCTTGGTTTCAACAAATGCTTGGTATTTTCATTTTGCTAGGTCTTCATGAAACCTCTTCTAACCATCTCAGTTTAGCATTGTGCTAAAGTTACCAGGTCAAAGCTGACAGTAGCTTGTGGAGTTGGAACAGAAATGTCTAAAATATTTCAAATATGCAGCAAATATTACTTTCTTCTGTAAAATATACTGTTACGGCTTGGAAAGATATGGATAATTTAAAATTGAAATGGATGAGCACATAAGTTAATGCATTCATTAATATCCATAGCTTTGAGGCTTACTGTGCTTGTCCATTCCAAAGATGGACTGATGTTCAAAGTGTTCAATAAAAGTCATTACAAAATAAGAACAGCATAGCCAGAAACGAAACAGTTCAGATGACCTTTAACAATTATGTTGACTTGTGAAACATCAGGTGTGACTTGTTTGTGTTTGTTTATACTTACAACATTACCAACATAAGTTTGTTGTTGTCATGTATGTGGGCAGGTTCCAATTTCATGCAATTTTTCACACAAGGAAATGTTTTCTTCTTTTAGAAGCAGTGATGATCAACCTCCTCCCTCAACAAAACACATAGAAAGTAAAACAAATGACCGGTTTGATGGATTAAACGTATCCCCAGACAAACTCAGTCATCCCACAGCCAACAGAGCTAAACCCCCACAGAGGAGACCACCTACTGGCCTTGGGGCAGCCTCAAATGTATAAAAATTTAATTTTCAAATGAAACTATGATAACTGTGTTGAATAGATCAATTCTTGGCTCTATTTCTAATGACCGACATACCAGCAACAATTAAATTCTGATTTATCTGAAAAAGGAATTTTATTCCTTCTGTTGTAGCTACATGAATATTAATTAATTGTGTGTGTCGTTAAAGGCTTCTGCTGATACCCACAAGAATGAGGAATCAGAAATAGCAGAAGGAGACATCAAAAAGCATCCACCTCCCTCTGAGGTTTGAATAGCAAATGTTTGGTCACAGCATACAATTTACATTGGGGTAAAAAAAATAAAACATTTAATTTTGTGCAGAATTAGAGAAAGATGCAAGTATTCAACAAAGGGTATAAATCGAGCAGCCATAATATTAAAACCACCTATTTAATATTCTTTAGATTCCCCTCATGCCACTAACCCAGCTCTGACTACAGGTTGTTCTGAAACCTCTATAATAGCTAGCATTTCATTTTTGAGCTACAGCAGCTATTCCCTGGGAATGGAACAGATGGTCTAGCCTTCACTCCCCACAAGCTTCAGTGGGCTTAGGAGGTCAATGAAAACATTGCTAGTTCTCCAGTTCCCCCTTGGATCACTTTTGGTATGTACTAACCATTACTGGAACACTCATAAGGCCTGCTGAAGATGCTTTGACCTTGTTGTCTAGCCATTACAACTTGCTCTTGTCAAGGTACCTCTGATCCTTCTGCCTGATCCATTTTCCTGCTTCCAACACATCAACTACCTTTTACGTAAGGACATGAAAAGATCAATGTCACTTACTTCACCTGTCAGTGGTTTTAACATTATGGCTGATCAGTATATACAGTCATGTAAAAAACTAATTACACCCTAAGAGAACTGATATTTAAAGCGTATTTTTCTATACAGATCCAAATCATAACACATAAAATTGTTTTTCATAATTTGAATAAGCAAAAAACTATATGACATGGAAAAGTAAGTATATCCTTATATTAATAATATATGTTCATGATCTTTAGTAAAAGAGGGTAATGCTAACTTCTGAGACCAAGAATGTACTTACTTTCTTAACACAGGAATATTGTATTTGATGTTATAATTGTTGCATGAAAGCTGTTTTTTTTATTTTTATTTTATCATCTTGGTGTATGAACGAGGGAGAAATGTGTACTTTTTTCACATGACTACCATGTATAGTTTTATGTATTTTTAAGTTTAGATTGAATTTATATAGTGAAACTTTAGTTCCCCCCCCCCCCTTCTTCCATTCATTATGAAATTTAACACAATGTAAAAACAACTTGGTGTTAGAACTGGGTAAAATGCATCTGGGCTGCCTTAAGATGTTTAGTTCACAGGATTTTAATAAGATGACATTTAGATGTTAAAACACAATTTTATTAACTTTATTAACATTTAGTTAATTCAATAAAAATGTAGCTACTTATGTTCTTAAACTAAAGGCAGTTCATTTTTACAGGGTATACTTGAATTAAATTAGGGTTTCTTACAGGTTACTGAAAATCATTTACCATCAACCAACAAAGCAGAGCAGTCTTCTATCCCAGCTTCATTACTGCAACCTGCAAAGCCCAAACCCCAGACTGAAGCCAAACCAACAAATGTAAAGCCTCAGGAAGAGAAGCCCACACTGGATCAGGTACTAGCTGACCTGAAGGAACTCCGCATGGCACTTGATTTGCTCAAAACCCGATATGAGTAAGTATAACTTCCAGAAGCAGATACAAGTGGACTCATTGATTCTTAGATGACTGTATTTTATGTTTATTCATTATAACATCCTCATATTGTTATTCCCAAAACAGCAATGACATGAAAGAGATTAAAGATGAGCTACTTGAGGAAAAGAGCAAACGAATGAAATTACAGGTATGTGGGCATTTGTTTGACTATTATGGGTCAAAATGATTTGAGACTTCAGTTCTCAGTCAGTGTTCCTGAGCGCTCTCTATGTTTCCAGGATGATATACAAGCTCTGAGAAAGCAGAAGTAATCATGGAGGACCTCATTAAAAATTGGACTTTTGTCTCTTAAGTATAAAGTGTTTTTCTATGTTACTGTTACCACTGGAATGCTGAGGCACCCTGGGATATGGAAAAGACATGACTCCCAGTGTGTGAGGAGACAGGAGACTGACATGGAAACACACACAGACACACAGTCTAGATCCTGATGACATACACCCTACTCAGTGACCGTGTCTTTGTTACTGCAGACTTCTGCTTTTGTTTAAAATTGCGTTTTAAAGAGAAACCTGCTTTTTATTGAATTTCCAGTTCTTATTTTTCGCTAACATATTTCATTCTGCTGGATTCTCATACAGATGTTTTGTGTGGTCCTTAGGTCTTTTATTATTTACAGCACTGTTTTCTGTCTGATAAAACCCTCACAAATTGTGCTTTGACCGGTGTTGTTCCTCATCAACATGCGGGTGTAATTTAATGTTCTGGGAATGTTTATTGTATGTTCTATGTGAAACCGATGGGTAGCACTAATGGCAACTGCACACTATAATAATGGCACCTGACCTCTGTGACTTCCCACCCTGAGAGTCCTTCTGACTACTGAATAGAGACTAAACCAGTGTTATCTTCCTCTTGTTTTACCTTATTTGATCATCATGCAAGTGTTAATACTTGGTTTGTTCAGAGGGTGTATGTGTGTTCACGGAAGTGCAGATGTCAGAAGTTGTTCTGTTACACTGTGTGGGGAATTTAATTTCACTATTAACTATTTATCCTTGTTGTGGAGTATGTTGCGAGGTGGTTGTGATGAGGTGCAGTGACAACCAAATGTATTTCAGGATAATTCCTCAATAGTTACGCCCACCTCATTTGGGTTGATCTGACACTAGAAGGCACGAACAAGACTATCCATATTAAACGAGAACCTTAAAAAGTATTTTACAGTACAATCCGTCCTTATGTCAACACAGAGTCGATTTCAATACTGCTGCTGTAGTTTAATGCCTTATCTAGTTTTTATTTAAGATGTGCGCTGCTTAACCATGAGCAGAGACAGCTCAGCAGTGGTAATGCAGGCATCCTACCAAAGCTGGCCACTTGCTATAGTTAACATTTTTGGGGGGGATATAAAGCTCTCGCATGAAAAACCACAACCCATATTTAGTTTTTTGTTGCTGCAGTCACTCCTGTTCCATTCTGACTCACATACTGTGCGTGGGAAAGCATACAATAGGATGAAGCGGATATGGATTGATTCATTTTAATTGTTATTGTGAATAAATGGTTCCGCTACTTTATTTACTCCTCACTTTTGTTCCCCACTGCACACTAAATAATTTATTTATTTATATATATATATATATTTATTATGGGGGGCCAAACAGGAAATATAGAAATTCAAAGCTGAATATATAAAACTCCTCTCTGAATATATAAAACTTTTCTCAAAATATAAAAGTTACT
>JBBIGC010000007.1:14469551-14498874 GCA_037576955.1 Lepidarchus adonis | reverse complement strand
AGAGAGAGAGAGAGAGAGAGAGAGAGAGAGAGAGAGAGAGAGAGAAATAAAGAAACAGATGTTCAACAGTTGTATGCAGCTTCACAGTAATATGTAGTGTTCACATACTCTTGGCATGATTCACATACAGTATATACAGTAAGCCATTTTTTTTACATACCGTATATGTTTTAATAATAGCCTGCCTTTTTTGACACCCGTTTCCATTAAACGCCGGGTTTGAAAGATAGAAATAGAAATAAAAGTTGGTCTCCATTAGTAGCCAGTCTGTAGTGAACGTCGATCTTTCCTTACACTAATCCTCTCTTCATACCACCTGGGCTCCGCCCTCCTGCAGTGAATCAAACTGGAAGTACCTTTTCATACTAAAACTGTTTTGTCATCGGATGCTATCGAGGAAGGGAGAAAGTCTAAACGAAATGTCTTTGTGAAAATTTTGTCCTTTTGTATAAATGTTGTTTTACCATTTCACGTTTTTCTCCGTGACTGCTCAGTGTAGAAGCAGCTCTTCTCCTCTGGACCAGCCGCTCAAAGAACTCACATGTAGCGCGATGTCATTGGGACTCAGCACAAAATGACAGTCTCAGCTGTTTCCTGACTCTCTGTGTGTAACATTAGTGCTCATTTACTGCTTAATATAAGAAAATATAAACCCTAAAAAATATATATTTGTACAAACAACAATGTTTACGTCTACCAAATTATAAATAAACCAGGTTGTCATTTCTGTAATGCTTTTATCTTTCTTTTTTGTACATTTAGGAACACCAGCTTTGACTTTCTGTTTCACTGTGGTATAAATTTAAGGGGGCACAGAGGGACTATTACCTTAGTCATTCATCAGTATGCTGGAGATTTAAGAACTAATACACCACTTCAGGATTATTCCCTCTCACTGTGCAACATAGGAAAAGACTTCTTGCTCTTATATGGGCAAATACAAGCAAGTTAACCGAGCATGCGCCGTGATGCTTGTTACAAACAATGACACTGGATTGGTTGTACTGTATGTCAATCAACTGCCAAACGCCACAGTTTGGCTCCATCTGTACTGCAGTGTTTTCTGTGGCTCGTGGTTCAATTGTGTTTACTGCGTGGTTTCATGTGCGTGGTAGTTTCTTTTGAAAGACAGGGACCTTCGCGATCGACCGGTAGCTCTCGATCAACGTATTGAGCACCCCTGCATAAAGCTATGCTTGAATGTCTTTATAAATGACAGTGATTACAAAATCATTACTTTGCATTTGCAATTTGCAAGGTCCGTGTTCATGCTCTATTTGAATGGAATGCATTTTCTCACTTTGCCAAAGAGTTATTTTGTTTAGACTCCCACTGGTGAGAGGACTGATCTGAGTGGAGCCACAGTGCTGAGCATTTCCTTCCATTTTCCCCCCACTGAGTTCTCTCTGGAAACTGAGTACTCATGAATACTATGTTTCCTCTGGCACTCTCTACACACTGCTGCCTGCATGAGGGAGCACAGCTGTTACAGTCGTAATCACTACACGTGCACACACACACACACACACACACACACACACGCACGCACGCACACACGCACGCACACACACACACACACACACGCACACACACACACACACAGACACAGACACAGACACAGACACAGACACAGACACAGACACAGACACAGACACAGACACAGACACAGACACACACACACACACAGAGTTTCCAATACTTCTGACATTCTCTGATAGTAGCTTCTCTAACACTGTGTAAGACGTAAATACATTCATTGAAGCATGATTGTCAGGTTCATCTCTGTGGAAGGAACAAGATATCTATTAATATTACTGATTGTATTATTTGTCAGTGAATGTAGTTGATGAAAAGATAAAAATATTTTGAAGTGTTCCCCTCGTATAATTCACATAGTCATTGACCAAAGTGATAATGATAAAATGATGCAATAAAATCAAGAATTTGTTATTTGTTTACTCTCTCAAACCTTTATTTAACCAACCAGAAAATATTGCTAATATCGTCATGACCAACTCAATACATTTTGTAAATATAGGCAAATTTAAAATTTGATACCTGCAACACATTCCATAAATGGTCAGATCAGAGGCATGCTTACCATTGTGTTACCTCACTTTCTTTCACATTTTCTTTCAAATACACTATTAATTGTTTAGGAACTGAAGATACTAATTGTTGTCTGTGGTCACCATAATCTGATTCTTCTGTTCATGATGAACCATGCCTTTTCAATAGGAGACAGATCTGGATAGATATTTGCGTTTAAAACATTTTAATGTTAATTTACAAAGTACTACAAAATGTTGTAGAAAAAAAAAACTCACACTCACTCCAATCTCACACACAAGTTGACCCCTCATTGAGCTGCAACCCCGCCATGTTGACAGTGGAGACAATGGCTCCTGCTGAAAGAGTCACTCTGTTCCCCAAAACCAGATGTTCACATTTAGCAGGCAGTTTTAGAAAGTCTGCTTTCTCAGATATACAGAGTGAGTTGAGGAAAATACAAAGCCCAGAAGTTTTTACCTGCAGAGCAGAGCGGCACATGTCTGAAAGAAAATGTTCCTGAGATATACAACTAGTGCTTTAGGCCAGCTTACTTGGAGGAGGCCAAAATACAAACTGCAGATGATACGGCTCTCAAAAACTGCTCTGTGACAGGAAAGAGTGTTGGCAGGCTACGGAGGGTCAGATGGAAAGAGTTGATGCTGCACCAGGTGGAGGCTTCACTACTTATCCTTAAATTACACTGGTGAAAACCAGTGCTCATTTACAATGCATGGCATTCAAAACCAAACAAAGCATCTCAGAGGTGTGAAAGAAAATATTCTGCTCAAAGTTTTGTCAGTTTGTGTGCTGTGACCTGTTGCTCAGATCCATAGATTTTTTAATATTATGAGCTAATAAACCATCAACTCATAAGCACACCCTCCAAAGAGACTGATAAAGCCATGGACACACACACAAACACATGGTGTATGGTACCTCTGGGGGCCTGATGGTGTGGCCCCAGCTGCCCAGCAGGAGAACATATAAATCAGAACATGGAACTCAACAGAGAGCAAAGCAGAGCCATATTTTACACATAGAGGTCAGGGAAAGAAACGCGTCAGAGGCAGAGATACAGAGGACAACTCCACATGGACTTCATCAAAGCAAGAGGCTTTAATTGACCAAGTCTTGATCTGGATAATCAGTGAAGCCTTAGGGTTAAATAGAGGATAATACCAAGAATGGGGGGCTGAAAACAAAAAAGGGCAATAAAGATGATATTTTCTGCAGTAAGAGAATTACTTGGAGGCAAATGTCCTCAATTACAGTATACTGGACATTTTTCTAGAGCTGGAAGCAATGTCCAAGATTAGGTAAACCTGAAATAAATCATAAACAACAATCTGTAGTTGAGAAATAAAATTGATTGGTCAAATAATCTATACATGACATGCATAGTATAGATTTTGGAATCTGCTTTGCTGAATTTCACAGTCTGGTTAACATAACAGCCATGTAAATAAAAGAATGCAAACACTGCCTAAGAGGACAGGCGCGAGAATGAGTAATATTTAGAGATTAGACATTCTGGCATCCGTGTGTCCGGCCAAAAATCTAAAAAATTTAAGTTAAAAATATACAGAATGTCCAAAATAGATGAACTTCCATGTTTCATCAATGGAGCAGAAGCGTAGGTTATTATTTGCAACTGCTTTGTGGTCATTTTTATGCTTCTTCATATTACTGTAAAGGATAAACTTTAAAAAAAATGGTCGGAGCGAAGGAGTTTTTGATGCTGTGGAATCCAAGAGGAGGAGTCACAGCAGCTGAAACCCATCAGTGCTAAATGTGTTTCAGATAATGTGGGGTGGAATTGGGGGGATGGAGGGATTCACAATAATCTATGAGCCTGTTCTGTCAAGGGTTGATTTTCACCCCTCACATTCTTTCTCACCTTAATAATTGCTCTTAATGACTTCAATCCCAACATGGCAATTCAGGAGCTTAATGTCACATGACAACGACTAGGCAGTATGATAATAAGATCAAGTGAGAAGGAAAGTTAAGCAGAAGGCTTTAATAGACTACGTTAACATTATAATACTTAAGTGTGATTTTTCTTGCTCAGATACTTTCTGTCTTGATGATTTGCATTTGTGTTTGTAATGACCCATTGTGGGTCTTTCATAGTGGCCCACATGAATCCTAAATAACAAATTAAATAACTAGCAGCACAAGT
The DNA here is from genome assembly GCA_037576955.1 of Lepidarchus adonis. Lineage (NCBI taxonomy): Eukaryota > Metazoa > Chordata > Actinopteri > Characiformes > Lepidarchidae > Lepidarchus > Lepidarchus adonis. The sequence continues at coordinate 14,494,640 of JBBIGC010000007.1, read as the reverse complement.
ATTTATCATGAAGTTTATTCAGACTTCAGCCCTCAGTATTTTAAAGATTAGGTGAATAAAGGCCAGGTTCGCTCCTTTTTAGATTACATTCACACTGGGTGATAATGGCTGTATGCCCATGCTTAGTAAAAAAGCAAAGAAACATGTAATAAAAAACAAACAGACATACAAATTCTGATCTGTTTGTAGTCAGATTACTGACTGCAGCTGTAAACACTTGATTTCTTCAAGAAGAGGTTTGGAAATAGTTAAGCTAACACCATACCCCCCCCCCCCACACACACACACACACATATTTAAACAAAATTTGATTTATGTCACATATGGACCTGTATTTCTTTCAGTTCAGCCAGGCAGTGTAAGTGTAACCATTTCCGATATAAAAGATTCTGTGCTTTGGTTAAATTGTCCAGACTACAGACATGTCAGAGACCAAAGCAATGCTAAATGTATAAATAAAGAAGATTAAGTTACTAAGACTGATATGTACACATCACTGGCCTTTAAACATTTCCATTTTTGTATTATTATTATTTAATACACCATATGGCCATTATGTTTTACAACTAATAGAAATGTTTTTACAAATAATGGAGATATTTGAAAATATTTTACATTAAATTCCATTATATGAAAAAAACCCTTTTTCGTGTTCCTGTAAACATACCATTTGGAGGCTGTGACAGTATAATGTATACACAGTGCATATATGCATGTTACAAAAACACAACTCAAACTTAGAACTGATTCAGCTAAACATAAAAAAACAACTTTTTTTTTGCTTTTACAAATGTTGATATCATAAATGTATGTGTAAAATAAAACACAGACTGGGTTCCTGACTTCTGGGTGAACTCAATCTTTGATGGGAATTAAATCAACAGCACCTGATTTAACTGAATGAAGGCCTGACCTCACACACACACACACACACACACACACACACACACACACACACACACACACACACACGCACACACACGCACCCACACACGCACACACACACAGCTTGTTGATTACTTGTATTTGTCTTTTTTTTTTTACCAAATAAGTGCTGCCAACTCAGATAAATGGCTCTTTGTTTCATTTTCTCAGCACTGTATATCTTTACATACATTTCATACTCTTGTGCTCTGACTGCACTGACCACAACCCAACCCAACTCAGACTGTGTGCCAGGGGACTGGAAATTCCCATGTGGGTAGCAAACAACAGATCATCCCTCCACAACAAAGCATTTCTTACCAAATGTCTCCAGTTTAGCAGCAGTGTATCAGATCACGAACAGATCGCTGCTCTGGCTCTTTAATGTGGAGGCGACGGTGGGGGTAGAGGTTTGGACAATAGGCTTGTATACTTCTGAAGCATGAAATTAGTTCTGGGACCTCCAGGAGTGTAGAAACATCAGAGCATGAACTCTAAACAGGCCGTGGTAAATGGGGCTGTGCTGAACATTATACACACTTGAGATGCATTACTTCCAAAATGCTATTGGTCATGTTGAGAGACCTGAACACAATTTGATTAAAATATTATTTCATATTCTCTACATTTTACAGTTAAGTCATTGTTATGATATAATTGTTTTTTATTTACAGTTCAGTTTTATTTCTATAGCACTTTTACAGATGATGTTGTCACAACGCAGCTTCACAGACTCTGGTCTGAGCCCCTACTGAGCGAAACCAAAGGCGACAGTGCCGGGAAACACTCCCTGAAACCAAGGCTCAGACAGGGAACCCACCCTCCTCTGGTCGACAGCGGGTAGTAATGTCCTTGATAAACTACGACATATAAAGGCACTTTGCAGGTGTGGACCAGACTGAACCTACAGAGAACTTTGTTAACAGCAGGAAACATTAACAAACTATTAACACCAGCGTTAAGATCACCGGTGTTCTTAACAAAGCAAGATCTCATGTTAAAAGATTACATTTCTAAAACATTTACAATTTATGGGTTTTCATTTACAATGTATGTTTGGCTTATTTGCACAAGTGCTTTTTGTCATTTTTACAGAACAAGTCAAAAATGTTTTTAACAACAGCCGACACAAGAAGCATCTGCTGTATAAACTGCAACAAATTAGTAAACTTTAAAAGCATCTGGGATGTAAATGTTTAGTCCATGATGTGTGTTATGCAGAGTTTCATTGTTGTATAGCCAATGTCAGAAAAACACCTGGAAAAGCCAATGAAATAGTAACTTTACAGAACAAGAAAATCTTTTAATGAAAGTTAATGGAATGAGAGAAGTCAAGTCATTTTAGACCATTCATATTGGTGTATTTATCCAGAGTGTAAACAACATGCAAAGTGTTTAAGATTTCCAGCAGTGATGTTTAAATCACCAGTAATTAGTCACATGGTTCCACCTTACAACTATCTTTAAGTTTTAACACTGTTAATTTGTCAATTGTCATATGAACAAGTTATCAGTAAATGAGATGTGATGTTTTACTTCACTGAACCGTCAATGGACATATATTGATCAGCCACAACATTAACCCCACCTGTCTAATGTGTGTGTGTTACGTGCAACAGGAGCTCATCTTTGGGATCACACCAGACAGACAAGCCTTCACTACTCACCTGCATCAAGACCCTTTGATTCACTTTTGGTAGGATCCTTACACTTGTCCAATTCTCTTCTAATAGGCCACGTGCTGGGGATAAGAACCACATATTTCAGAATGAAAGAGAAGAGAAATTATACCATTACAGCACATATGGGCCCTGTGTGCATATTGTATTTCTTAAGGTGAGACACTTCAGGTGTATGCTTTTTTACACAGCTGGTATCGCAATGAATGTTTGCCAGATGATTACTAATATTCTTACAATCATAGTTTTTATATTGAACAACGTAACCAAACACAGCAGAAAAGGAACCCTGTTCAACATTCCCGAATATGAAGAACCTTAGGGACACCACTGAATACAGTGTGATGTGGTTCCGAGGATGTTTTTTAGGTTTCAGTCACTGTTGGGAGAGTGGGAAAACTAATGATCTATTACTAGTGATCAGTTTAGCAGATGGCATATCAGAAACATTCAGAACAGTTAAGTTTAAAGTTCACTATTCTGAGCATTAGTTCACCAATAGGAAACTAATCACATAATCTTGGTAGATATTTAGATGTTAATGTGGCACTACTCTTTTCTGCTTAGTACCTGTACAGTAATATATATAATCTGTTAACACTGGGTCTTCAGAGAACATGATGTAAAAATGATTCTTTAACACTGGGAGTCCAGTAATGCATTCTTTTATATTACCCAAAATATCTAGCTGCACCCCTGGTTCTCTGGGTCTCCATCAGTGTGGAGAATCACCTCCATGAGCCCAGAAGAGCAGCACTGTTCTGCAGTCTTCCGAGGGTGTGCAGCTTCCTCTCCAGCTGAAAGAACTCCTCTATTCTCTTCTGTTGTTCGGGAGCAGCAGGACATGGGCCCTTCACACATTTCTATTTTCACCACAGCGGCAGCGTTCAGCAGACTCATTGACTCTGAAATAGCAACACAGAATTACTCTGCAGAGATCTGGCTACAGAAGGCCTAAAAATGTCAACATAGAAACCACGTTCAGTTATGCACAAAACCTTTAAAGCCTTTTTCGTAAACAAGCTATCCCAGACTGGCAATGTGGAATGTTTATAAAACCCCCACAATATAAAGGTTCTATACAAATCTACATTTCCCCCTGAAACCAGACATGTAAAACCCAAATCCATAAACATTTAAGATTTGTTTTTAAATTGAAATGACAATGTAGTTGATCTAGTACCTTAAACTTCATTTAAAAACTATGGTTTACATTTGTTGTTTCTTATGTTACTGTTGTACTTTTGACGACCCTGTGAAGTTCTACCTTGCATGTTTAGTACTTTCGTATTTATTTCCTTCGTATTTTTTTAATTAGTATAAGATGCATGTTTATTTTTTGTCACTGTCTCTATGTTGCAGTCGCTACATAAACAATTTCCTTTGGGACAATAAAGTTTTTCTGATTCTGATTCTGAAACTGCAGAACAGCGCAACACTTTAGTTCTCCTCTGTTCATTAAACCAATTAACTCATTCTGATAGCATGTCTAAATTAAAACCAGTGTCTCATATTGGTACCACTATAATCACCTTATTCCCCTTTTATAGTGACAGTTACTCAATCATCACATTTAACAAGTGAAAATATGTGCCTCTAGATTTCTACTTTCATAGTTTCGCCACTAGAGGGCAGAACCAACTTTACAATCAGCTGCACACGCTGAACAACAAACTACTATTCAAGAAATAAAAACAGACACCCCTTGTTAAACTCCTAATGTGACGATCCTCTCGCGTTAGCAATGTATGATTCAAAATTTCATGAACAAATTCTCAGACAGACGGACTGATCTAGAGGAACGTAACCTGAAGAGGTAAAAATATGCACATAAAGATAAGACAAATAAGCAAACAAAAGCAAACAAGGTTTTTCCATATCAAAGTTTATTGCTGACATGCATGTAGAGATTTTATGAAGTACAAAAATATGTCTTTTATACAAATTTGTTTTTTTTTTTTAATCTCTGTACATTTTCCCAGTTTCTTCTTTGATATTTATCCAAACAAGCAGCTTACAACAAACCTTTAGGCTTTTAAATTCATTTTACTATCATTCTATACCAATTTAGGTTTCCAGTTAGGGAAATATGCAGTCTTTTTTACAACAGGATGAGGGGGGAAAAATCATGCATCCAAACAAAAACTGCTCTGACATGAAAATAAAATCTCCCTATTAATCACTGCTGAGTTTTCTCTTTTTAGTGTATTTGTAATTGGGCTATGAATTTCACTTTTCCACAGCCATCCAAACAATCTGGTCTGTTAACTCAAGAGCTCCTGTGGCACTTCTGCAATTCTGAGTCATGCATTAAAGTACGTTTAAATGTATAAACAACATAGCTCAACAACATACACATCTCATGCTGCAAATACAGCTTGGCCATCTGACGCCAAGAATGCTACAAAAAAAAAAAAAAATCTGTCTAGGCAGGGAGCAATTCTGTTCAGACAATTAAATGGGGCCATTTGACAGCAACAATGACTAAATGCAGCTCCTCTAGGTTAGAGTACTGACTACAACCACACCATCAATAGTCACATTGTCAACCTACGCATTTATGATGAGAAAATGGCGCTTGCATCACTACTTTGGTCTGCTGCTAATAGATGATGAGCATTTTTGTCTTTTCAATTTGAGCAAGGGATATGGTTACTTACATTTGATAATTCTCTTGCGCGCGCACACACACACACACACACACACACACACACACACACACAAGTACAATACTTTATACCCAAAAATATTCACATTGAGGTGGAAGTAGACTAATGCTGTCAATGGTGGCAGACATAATCACAAGTTACTCTCTAATCTCATGTTGAAGCACTGGTTAAGCTCTGCAAGATGGCAGCATACTGGTTTTTGTACTATGGACACAATTTGCCATCAAGATGGTATTTACACACACTGGCCAGAGTGCGGTGTTGTATTAAACTTGCAGAATAATCTCTACATTGTTCCTAAACATCATTATAATTTGTGCTATCATCTAGTTTGCTTAAAAATAGAGCTATGCAAAGTCAGTCTCATTGATATTGTAGCTTAATAAACCATCAGCATTGTGGCAACAATAACTCAAGATTTTGGAAAAAAGAAGAGGAGAGGATCTTCACTAAACATAACAGGCAAAAAGAAAGATCACAGCAATGCTTTGGAGTCAGCTTATGCAAAGATCTCATGATACTTCACACCCTAAGAGGACAGAAGGGGCATTCAAAATAACAGATAAAAGCAAGACCAGTTATACACAGTGAATAAATAAAAAATGAACACCAGTGGAAAAAAAGATTTAACAAAGCCTCCTCCCCTCCCAAAAAACAAATAAACAAAAAAAATGCTGCCTGCAAAGCTGCTTTAGCCTTGAAAAACAAAGTGTAGAAAAAATAAAATTAGAACTACTGATGAGAAGCAGAGAGACCAGTACTGGATTATCTCTCCTTTTATCCTTAAAATGTAATGGTGGAAAGAGCCAGGACCTCACAAACCAGTCTCAGGTTCACAGGCAGATGCAAGACGACCACCTGTTTACTAAGATATGCTGGAACATCTGTACAGATGCACCACGGTGGGGGGCTGTGTGCAACGGCACTTCAATACACCCTGCACTGTGTATACGGTCGTATTGACAATAAAACTCTGCCCACTGTTGAAATGACAATTTCTCAATCTAAGGCAAGATATTCAGTGGCTATGAGTAACGCATGTAGCTTAGATGGGATTGGATAACAGTCTAAACAAGATTATTATAAATACATCCAGCAACATTCTCACCAACACTAAAGAGAACAAAAACACACATAGCAATGACTGTGTTGAGAGAATTAATGTTTTTACACGATACATAAGACACACGAGTGGAAAGTGAAGATTACGACTGTTTGTACATTCCCGGCCAATGCTGAGGACTGTGGGTTTGCATCCTGGGTTTGGTTTATAGTGACCACTCTCCTGTTCTCTGGGCTGATAAGACAGCAGTGTTCTCTGCGCTCAAGAAGCACAACAGAACCACTGACCCACTGCAGGACATGCAGTTCAAAGCACTGGATGGTTTCAAAAGGGCAAGCGGTGTGTGAGGTAAGCCTGGGTCACCACAGGAGCAGAGAAAAGCTTAAGGGATGCGCTTACAGGGCTTAACAGAGCTTACACTTCCGCATGACTACGGTTTAAACCATTCAGCTTCCTGATGGCCTCAACTCACCTCCGGCTGCACCGCTCTCATGGCACCTTAACCAGTCGCACTAAGAACAGGACCAGATTTGGTGGTCAAGGAAGCCTGTATTAGACAACCGTCCAATCAGGATTAGAATAACACACCTGTAGGTGCATTTACTTTAGGACAGAATCAGGGAGAGCATATCGTACCTCACTGGGCTGCATGATGTAAAGAGGATCCCGGTCTTGGCATGTGGATTTTTAGCTGTACAACCCTAGCTGCCTGTGAATGCCCAGTCAAGGGAGGAAGGAAAATAGAGACCTTTTATTATAGTACAACTTCAAAACTGAGGTTACAACTGGCAAGACTGTACAACTTAACATCTTCAATGGGAAAAAATGAATATTATGTAAAATGCTACTTTTCTGACAGGAGAGAGAAAAATAAGCTTATTCAGATTGTGAGGCAAAAATACTCGCTGACTTTGACACACCAAAAAAAAAAAAAAAAAAAAAAAAAGTTACACAACAAAATAATAATGCTCTTAAGCCTGTGCTTGTGGCACCACCCCCATATTTGGATATGTGTTTTCAAAAGAAGGGAGAGCATAGTTCTGAACATACTGAGAGACCGAAACAGAGACTATAAGAGGTAGATTTGCAGTTGTAGATGCAGACGGGACCATAATGGATGGCTATGGCTGAAGGGGAAAGAGGGGATCATGAGAGGGGGGCAGAGGGACAGATGAAGCTAAGGCGGATCTGAGATGTTCCCATGGAAAGTGCTGAGAGAACAGAAAAGAAGAATGACAAGTGTGTGTGTGTGCCCATTTGCTACATGATTTAGTTCTGATATTGCTGATAAGGTCTGTCAGAGTGATAGGGAGGGGGGGTATGTTTCGGGTCCAAGCCCCACAGTTCCTGTGTGCTGCTTCCTCGGCCAGTGAGAGGAGCAGGTGAGACTAAATTGTGAAACGCTGTCACCCCAACTTAACACTCTCAAAAACACACACAGACACACGGGGCTTGTTCCATGGGGCACCCCGCTCACAGTGACCTGCTTCAGGCTGCAGGTGTTGCCATGGCTCTACTTTCTGAGGAATCGTTGTGCCAGTATGGCAGCGTCCAGCGGGCTGACTGGCTGAGCATCATGGCCCAGGCGCCTAACAGGTGGCACATTGCCAAAGGGTCTCTTGCTCAGGAAGCTCTTAGCCTCATGGATAGTGTTCTTCTCCTCTGCCAGCAGCAGCTGCTGACGCATGTAGTTCTCAAACTCGTACTGAGACGACTCCTCCGTCACTTTTACCTGGGGAGTGCAGAAAGAAGGAGCAAGATTCAGTCACACAGTAATATATGCCAGACAACAAAACTCATTTGCTTTAATATAATTAATAAATTATTAATGTATATCAGAAAGACCTTTTCTGTTGGCAACAAAACAGTGTTTAAACAGACTAGGATCAGTGATTTAAAAAGAGTATTATATAACCATGGTTCATAATTAGCTTAAATAAATCATCCTGTTGTAATCTAAATTCACCTCAGTCTGTGTAATGTAATGCTGAAGAGAACCTTTAAGTTGCTATGCAATGAAGTACTGACCTCCTGCAGATGATCAGGCTGGTTGAGCTGGTCGTCTATGTCCGGTACCACCTGCAGGGGGCCACTCACTGACGAGACGGACTGCCTGCAAAGCAGAGGTCAGACACTTATGACCCCAAATATAGGAATCAATATTCTTGATTGACATATACATAATCTTACTACACAATAAACTTCCCAAATTGCATTAGCCAAAAACTGTTACTATTGCTTTAGAATACAAATAGATCAAAATATTACATAATGTAACAAAAGAAACAAGCTTTCAACAGAGAAATGGGTGGTGAGCTGCCAGGATGCATAGAGCTGGAACTAACCAGGAGGCGATGATGCCACTGAGAGACTCTAGCACCTCTGCTGCAGTCAGCCTCTGTTGGGGATCCAGCACTAACAGCTTACGGATCAAACACACTGTGCTTTCAGATACACGCCCATCTCTACAACAGACAAAACACCAAGGTTTCAGAATAAGCATGGCTATGTAAAATAAAATGCATAAATTAATCATAAAACATTACATAAATTGGTTTATGAAAGAAGGGTAACAAAGAGATGTGAGTGTTACTCACTCTGGGATGGAGTACTCTGCAGCTTTGATCTTTCGAAATAGCTCTTGAGGTATGCTGTCATAGAAGGGGAACTGGCCATAGAGCATGGTGAACAGTACAACACCAAGAGCCCACATATCACTGGGTTTCCCACGGTACGGCCGACCTGCAACAAACAAGCCGACAGTTACTTTATGGAACACAGCCCATAAAAATACTATTCTTAATAATTAATATTCTCACAAAGCATAATAGTAGGTGTAGGCCAGAGAGTAGGGCTGGGCAACATATCAAATTACATTTTGGTCATGATGTGTTTGGCGATTCAAAATTGTGAAATGTTTACATGCACAAAATTCAATAACTCCAAAAAAGTAAGACCTGTGCAACCTTTTTATAAGCACTTTGTGTGTGTGTGTAAGAAAACAAACAAGGACTGCAAACTTCTAGAAGGAGAAGTTAATTACTATATATTATACTATACTATAATTACTATACGTCTACTTTTATGAGGCTTAAGATGGAAACGTTCCAGAATAAAAAATAATCAAAGTGCAGCTCAACCTTTTCACAAACACAAATCCATTTTACAAATCAATGCAAACACACTGCTCAGTACCATGTTTCATAGACATGGTAAATGATGACAAATAGACGCTGCACAAAAATAAAAGCAAAAATATTGTAATTTGTGGAAAAATGGGTTATATATTTTTTTTCACACAGAAAGTCATAACACCCATGGTGACACTGCTCCTGGCCATAAATAGCTAATTAAAACCAGAACTGCAAAAAAGCTAATGAGTCAGTGCTAATGACAGCACCAGAACAAACAACGTCTATGTGTCCTGTACAGCACGGTAGCCTCTGTGCGTGCCTAAAGTGAATGCAGAAGGCATTTGCACTGCCCTGCTCTATGAATATTAAAAGCTGAAACCAAAATAGAAAGAAGCGGAAAGAGTGAAACGCAAAAGAAAAAAAGAAGAAACAAAGAAAGGAAAATTTGAAAAAGAAAAATGGAGGGGGAGCAAAAAAAAGGGAAGGAGGAGTAGTTTCCCTCAGGGTGACTCATGCTGATGACTCATTCAGGCAGGGCTTCATTGTTCTATTGTCACGTTCTGCTGATCTATGTCCAATTTGCTTTGTTTTAATGTGAAAGGATGAGAGCAAACAAACACTCAACCAATATGGTCCAACCACACACACCAAATGACTAACTAGCATCTAAACCTACCTGGAAAAAACAGAAACATGAATGCTATGACTGATTGCAAGTGACAAACAGCTCTAAACAGATTTTTTGCAAGAGTTCATGGAAAAAAAACAAGCTTCATTACACATACACTAGCAAAAGAAAACTTACTGGCAAAAAGCAAACTACTCAGGCAACAATCTACCTTCGCAAACCCAACCTTCAGTCATTCCTGCCATTTCTGACTGCTGTCGTGATCAGTACAGTGTGGGTGGTTGAGTTATTGAGTTTTGATTACAGTGGTGACATTGGAGGGTGAGTCACAGTCACAGCCTCTATCACACACACACGCATGTACATGAACAACATCTCACCGCTCAGGACGTCTGGGCTAATGTAGGCTGGGCTGCCTCTCTGGTCTTTCAGTAGATCTTCTTCACTCACTAAATGCTTCCCCAGGCAGAAGTTTGTTATGGTGATCCGATGAGTCCTGCAAAATACACACACACAAAGCTTCATGTTAGCACACTTAAGAGCCAGGCATGTTAAAATACAAAAAGTAAAAAATATATATTTTTACTTCAGGTAAAAATAATATAATTACTTGCATACAGGTAATTAATGTTAGCATTTTAGATTAAACCGACTGGAGTCTAGCAAGTCAATTGAGAGAAATTTTGGAAACTTTTGGTCCAAACTTTGAACAAATTTGGATCTAAGGCCTTTCTTACCCATTTATTTAGTCAAGGCAGCAGAAAAATCAAGATTGTTGAATCTTTAAAGGGAGGAGGTGAGAGGGGAAGGGAAAACAAAAACAAAAAACAAAAAACAACCAGATCAAGAAATCAATGTCATTGTGCACCTTGACCACTAGCGTTTTTTGGGGAGCTCTATTGGTATTTGCATGAACATGTCTGATATTTTCATTTGTGTCATCAAATCTAAACTGTTGTGGGTGGCAAAGAGCCATGGAGTGCTGCAGATTCGCAAAGCCCTACCTTTACTGAGAACAGAACTAAACATGACAGTACAGACAGAGGCTGTACTTCAACAAACAAGTGAGTCAACCTGTGGCTTAGCACTAGTGTATGGGTGACTAACCTTTCACAGTAAAAAGGAGTGATTGAGGCTATTTTCATTGCTAGGAACATGCATGCACATGCACGCGCACACACACTGTGCATGGATGAAACTGCCTGCAGATTGTGTTGCTATGGAACAGTCCTCGGATGAGTACAGCTTTGCCAAAAACACAGCTGTAGTGGCTCATCACCAAAGCTTTATTCATGAAACCATTCTCTCCAGTCACATCCTCTTTTCCGCTGCTTCTCAAAATCTCTCACTTTCATGCTCTGTTCACACTCACACAAGGCTACAATTAGGACTTTTTTCTAAAGCCTGGAAGAGTGTCCTGTTAATTTAAAAGCAAATTCTCCATTTACAAAATGCAAAGAGATGTGCACATAGAGTCCTGTTAAAAGTTGTATTTGACAAAGATAGCAAAAGGTAGACAATTTAAGCTCAACATGTCCAACATTAGGGTCTCTCTTGTTCTGTTTGACAGGATTAAATCCAGTGATAACTAGGTCTCCTGCACACTGCTCCATCACCACTGCTGCAGATCTAAAGCCTGCTTGCACTTCTCACATGGGTCCCTCAGGATGCTAACCCACAACACTTCATCTCCACTTCCCGCACACATGAGGGAAACCGGAAGAGTGCTCGCCTCTCCCCGCAGCTAAAAATAGCCTGCTTAATGGGAAAGCTAAAACATTTAAATGAAAAGGGGAAGTCTTAAGGCTGAAATCCTGATGCAGCTGTCTCCATTTGAGAGCAACACAGGACATTTCATGCAACATTACAATAAAGAGAGATGCTTACTTTAAGCAACACTGGCCTAAACAAGAACCAAGTTTGAAACAAGAGAAGACAAAAGAACTGCACTGTCCTTCTAATAAAGTGTGTGTGCATAAAATGCAACATGATTCTCTCTCTGTCATAACATTGGTCACATATGTATAGGTCATACATAAATGTATAAATTAGCTCTGCTTTCCTCTGGTTACCCTACAAGGTCAGAGCATTTTCTCATGAAAATGTATGAACACAGACACACACAGTAGGTGGAACTAGATTTCATTGTTTTGGTACCTGAAGTGCCAGTGAGTGATTAGAGCACAAATACCGTAGTCTCTTTATTGTGGCAGCACTAAGGAACCCTAGTGATACAAAAGTGTGAGTTCTCAGCAGGACACAAGAGGTGTGAATGCGTGGAGGCAACTGTATAAAAGATGCTGAGTGACACACAACAGGGAGCTAACCCTGACACACCACAAACACTAAAACTACAGCTGTATTTGACATTCTTTACATTTGACCTGGGTATGTATTAGGTTAGAGGGTTCCTCAAACAAACCGATCCATTAAAAACAGGTGAGATTTTAAGGGAGTGGGGAGTGAAAACAAAAAGGAAAAAACAACATACAAGATGCTGATGGTCTACACAGGGGTTTAATTTACAAGCATAAATTGGCCAAAGACAGATTTATTTTGTTGGTGACTCAGATCTGAGCTTTTCTGTGCTGTGGAAACACACAAAACTTCTCAAATCAGATCTTACAGCAGGTATTTACCTAATGATCATTCATGGCACATTACCGATTAGGATGCGCCATGTTTGCTTCAAGGCACAGTTCTTTTCAGAGACCAGAGCAAGAGAGCTTGTAACGAACAGACAAGAGCTCAGCTGGACATTCATATTCAAAATCCAAAGTAGCATTCAATGAGACTTTTTCTATTTCCCAAAAGCCAAATCAAAACACTGCATGCAGGTGAGTATACTCCATCCAAGATATTCAGAACAGCAATATCTTCAAGTCAGATCATCAACTGCATTGCAAAAGCCTTAATCACTTCTCAGTGAAGTGTTCTTTAACCTGAATATTGCTGTCAATCTGGGAATTACATCATCTGCTTGAATGGTACAGAGCTGCTTGCATGAACAGTCATAAAGAAGAGACAGAGCGTTATTAAAATGAGTTGGGGAAAAAGCATGTTTATCTCCATTCCAAGCTCTCTGTAAGCACAATTTTGATATCAGCAGAAGAAACAGGTTGAAAAGATGAAAGAGCAAGAGAGGTCTGTGGAAAAACTGCAGAGGGAGAGCCCTGCCAGGGTGACGTGTCTGTGTGACTCAGCTCTAAGCTATGGATCCTTTGGCAGCGCTCTGTATTGTCTCCAGCTGGGACAGAGTGTTCTTCTCTCCTGCTCCACTGAGCCAGTCAGACCAGAGCACTCCCTTTCATCACCATAAGGGATTAAACTTACGCTTCTGTGTTTTGGGAGCAAAAACTACAACCAAATAATTGAGGTGCATTTTGTAATAGACTGATTTTTTCCTCTATGGAACAACATACACAGCATACTCAATACGAAACTAAAAATCTAAGGTCACAAGCAAAAAATTACATCCAGATTGGTAGCTGCCATAGAAGACTAACAGACTTACTGCAAGCTCAGAAAGTTGTGATTGCTGAGAGGCAGTCAAAACTAACTCTGCTGCACAGTGTGAGCATGCTGTCAAGCTCACATGGTGCAAGCAGGGTGAGTTCCAAGATTAGATGAAGTATTAGTGTAAGCCTCATGTGTAACCCAGACACATGCTTACAAATGTGAGCACTTGGAACTTAGAGATTTGAATTATTCAGAATACATCATAGAAATTTAATTCTTTTCCAACTAGTAAAGCATGAACATTATTGAACTTTCCACTTAAATCGGCATATATAATTGATCTAATAGAGTTATTTAGTTGAAAGAGAAAACTGTCCAGGTTGAAACTAGTTGTTTCACATACACAGAACACAGACTGAGTTTTGAATATTACATTAAGTGCAGTAAATGTGATTCACTGACCTGAAATGCCCCTACCTCCATGTGCCGCACCCCCCTCCCACTTTCCCCCTCTCGTAAAGAACAAAGCAAGGGCACGTTCCATGCTGCCTTATTTTCACTGGAAGAGGAGCACTCTCCAGCTTCCCAAACTCCAACCGCAGGGCTGAATCACACTCTTATTCCCCAGAGCTTGGGGCAGGTCAACAAGGCCAGACTTCCCTTGGTGAATAAGCACCTGCCCTGGTGCTGCCTGAAGGCCAAATGAATGTTAGAGAGATGCCTACTGCTCCTCTAGCTCTTCTAGCACGGCAGATAAACAGGGGGAAAAACATGGCGCAATGTCCTACCTTTTGTTAAGCACCATGTTTCCAAGCTTCAAGTCTCGGTGCACAATGTTCTTCTGCAGAAAGAAACACATGCAACATTTTTAAAAGGCGAATGATGTTCATTCCTGGTTGCATTTCAGTGAAGTTTAAAAGGTGATATTTAAGGGCATCCAGAAGCCACTGTTAACCTTATGCAATGCCTCCACCACTCGCACTACGTCGTAGAAGATAACGATGGCCTCGCGCTCGCTCAGCCTCTTCTCCTTGATGACATAGTGCTGCAGGTTGATGAGGTCAACTGTCTTGTCACTGAAGTCATGAGCACACAGACAGTCCAGCACTAGACAGATTCGCTTCTTCATCTTGCGCACTTTATTGGCTTCCGTGTCCTCCACAATCTCATAGGAACGATCCTGAGAATCACCAAGTTTTCACCATGGAAATTAGAATAGCAGATTTTTTTTAGAAAAGCAGCATTTATAAGAAACATGCTACCCTTTCACTTTACTATACTGTAACACAGAGAAACCTTTATCATTACACCTTCTCACCCATGAAACAAAGAACAGATAAGTACAAACAAGTTAAATAAAGAAAATTAATATATAAATAAAATTTCATTATGACAGGACTGTTAGCCTGGTTTAGCATGTGGCTGGGATAAATGATGACTGTGCCTCCACAGGCTTACAGAAGTGGCCCATAGTTTACAGCTCCCTCTAGGGAGGAGCTATAATAACCCAATCAATAGCACACGCTTGAATGAATGGTGCCTACAGTTCCACCATGCAATTGTGAAGCTCTGCTCCATTGGGAGAGGAGGAGGAGCAGCAGCAGAGTGAGGCAGATGAGAGAATGGAAGAAGAATGTCAGGCTAAAACAGAAACTAAACTAACTAATGAGTCATTGAGTGCTGTGCAGCAAATTGCTCTTGTATAAATGTTTATACAAAAAAGGACGTGAATAAGACTTTGCAAAAAATGTTACGAATCTAATCCCAGCAGCTGCAAAAAGGAAACTGAAGTATAGAAACAGACACCTCAGGATGAGAAAGAGTCTTAGTCTTTTTTAAGACTCTTCTAAGTCTTATAAATTATCACTTCAGAACAGTGAACAAATCGAAGTAATCCTGATAACATAAAAGCATTTCATACATTTGCATCTACCTGAAAGAGGCCATGGTGATGCACCACTCCATCCTGGTTATGCAGAAGAGACAGCAGGGAATATTCGGTGTGCAGAAGCATCTTGCCTTGCCTTTCTTCCTGCGTCTCCCCGGCTGCATCTACTCGCTCCTCTAGGGTCAGAATCTAAAAAAAAGACTAAAGCTCAGAAGGCACGACCTCCAACAACTGTGCTTTAAAAGCACTGTGCTTGAACTACTCAACATTCTTATCTTGCTGGGGTTGACAAAGTAGACCAGGTCTCGATCTTAAGACAACACAGGTGACCTGATAAAAGCTTCTAGTGAGAGGAATTAGGGGTCAGATATCTATAGTAAGACAGACCTGAAGCTTTCTGCAACCTTAGTTTGGACAGCAATCTAAATTAAATTCTTGTTTCTCATTATCCAATAGCCCCCAATAAAGGTAGTGAATTGCTTTCAGTGGTCAGATGTCATCTCTAGATTAGGCAAATCTCTTGTATAAGGTCATAAATGAACAATATGGAAAAGGCCTGTAAAGGAAGGTCAAAGGTTCACACTGATTAAGAGACACAGGGTGTTTTGTCTCAATGCCCTTTTAAAGATTACACACACTAACGGAAGTTTTTAAAGTTGTAAAAAGCAAACTGACTTACTTTAAGCTGATAAAAATCATCCGTCCCATCTCTTCTGGCCAGACATTGCACTATGCTCTGCACAGGAGAGTTTCCTAGTCGGGGCCCTGGTAAAGACAAGTTGGTGGAAGTGAGCAGCTGCTGTCAGACCAAAAGATACAGTTTGTCTACGGTTGTGGGGGCACTTACAGAAACAATCAAATTTCGGTTTCTTACCCAAGACAAACGGACCAGCTCTCTTAGCATTGTTGCCAGAAATCCCAGGACAAAGAAGCTTGCTGGCTCTACCGGATGACTCCCCTGCACCTCTTTCAGACGCACGGCGCTTAGACATTCTGCAAATCTGTAAACACGTCAAAAGTCAAAATCAGATTAGAACAAATGTCAGAAAACAAAAGGTTTTAAAAAAGGCTGAAGAGTACCTACTTAAAAAAAAAAATCCACCATGGGTGGATAAAAAAAAAAAAAAAAAAAAAAAAAAAAAACCCCTTCTAGACACACTAAGAGCACCTACACTATATTGCAGCAACCACAGTCATCATATAGCAGAACAGGTTTATATTTCAAACCTGAATGAAAACATCCACTCCACCACTACAGATGACTTCCAGTAGACTGGCAGCAAAAAGTGAGTCACAGGGAAAGGGAAAAAAGAAAGACATGTATGTGGGGGATGGGGTTGGTGTCCGAAAGAGATAACCCCTCCCCACCTCTTTACAGCAGTCAGAAGATTTGCCAACAGCATTACCACTGAATGAATGGCAAGCCATCACAGGTCCATTTGCATCAACAGAGGACAGCTGCTGGTGTGAACTCTCCTGATGTGACCTCATCAACACAAATAGGAACACACTGTACTATGCTGGACACACTGGGCAACAGCCCATTCAAAATCAGCAAACGTGTGGACTACACAGGGTCTGTATGCACAACAGATGGACCTCCATACACACAACACACACACACGCACCAAGGGAAGATAAAGTCTATAAAAATAGATCATGGCTTCATGATGAACTCTGCTGTTTTAATTCACCCTGTTCTCTCTCATTCTTAATCCTTCTGCTCTTAATCTTAATCTGTCAAATCTCTGTGGTGCAAGACACATTGAATTCACACACAAAACCCCTCCAAGATGTTGTCATCAATATTTACTACACACACAAACTGATGCACATTTTTTCTTCAGTTGATGTCCCAAATGTCAATTGGTGAACTGTCTTGACTGCAAACAGGCCAAATCAGCAACCAGACTCTTCTACAAAGCCAAAATACTACAAGCACCATCTTGCTGAAATATGCAAGGCCTTCCCTGAAAGACGTCAACTGGATAGCAGCATACTTTTCCCTAAAACTTGTATATAACTTTCAGTATTGATTGTGGCTTTCCAGGGGTGCAAGCAGCTAGCTCCACGTTAAAGCACCTCAAATCAGAGATTCTTTACAACTGAGCGCTGAGTCCCCTTCAGACTCCAAATTTCCTTTCATCCGACCACAGAACAGCTTTTTACTTTTCCTCAATCAATTTTAAACGCGCTCTGGTCCAGAGAAGATGGCAGCATTTCTGCAACATGCTCGCATATAGCTTCTGCATGATGAGCTTTAACCTGCATTTGTGAAAGGCACATGCAAACGGTCTTCACAGATTGGTGGAAGTGTTCCTGAGCCCAAGCACTGATTTCCATAAAATAATCATGCATGTTTTTTGTTTTTTAAAATGTGGTGCCATCTAAGGACCCAAAGAACACAGGCATCAAATATTGATTTTTAACCTGAGCCCTTGCACTCAATTCTCCAGATTCCATCAATCGTTTGATATGATGTACAGTAGATGATTCAAAGACTTTGCAATTAGAAGCTTTATTCAGAAATTGGTCCACAATTTGTAGTATTTTTTTTTTTTTTTTACCTCAGAGAGACTCTGCCTCTGTAAGAGGCTTTTTTTATACCCGGCCATGGTGAGGATCTGTTACCATTTAATACATTTAGCTGTAAAATGTCCTTCCAATGGTTTCTTTATTTAGTGCCACCTACTTTTCAAGCCTTCTGTTGCCTTGTCCCAAATTCTGAGACTAAGGTTGCCATTAAATTCAAAATGAACTATTATTTTTTCATGCAACACCACTGTGTCTCACTTTTGTTGAATATTTTCTCACTATTCTTGAATATGTTTCTAATGTGGAAAAAATACAAGTTTATTAAATTTGCATGCATGTGTGCATATACACTGCTCAAAAAATAAATGGAACACAAAAATAATACACCCTAGATCTGAATGAATGAAATATTCATATTAAATACTTTGTTATTGACAAAGTTGAATGTGCTGACAACACAATCACACACAAATTATCAATGGAAATCAATCATCAACCCATGCTGGTCTGGATATGGAGCCACACTCAAAATTAAAGTGGAAAACACCACAGGCTGATCCAATTTTGATGTAATGTCCTTAAAACAAGTAAAAATGAGGCTCAGTAGAGTGTGTGGCCTCCAGGTGCCTGCATGACCTCCTACAATGCCTGGACATGAGGTGGCGGTGGCCTCTTGAGGGATCTCCTCCCAAATCTGGACTAAAGCATCCGCAAACTCCTGGACAGTCTGTGGTGCAATGTGGTGTTGGTGGATGGAGCGAGACATGATGTACCAGATGTGCTCAATTTGATTCAGGTCTGAGGAACCGGCGGGCCAGTCCATAGCATCAATGAACTGCTGACACACTGAAGCCACATGAGGTCTAGCATTGTCTTGCATTGGGAGGAGCCCAGGGCCAACCTCACCAGCATATGGTCTCACAACGGGTCTGAGGATCTCAACTCAGTACCTAATGACAGTCAGGCTTCCTCTGGTGAGCACATGGAGGGCTGTGTCTCCCCCCAAAGAAATGCCAGCCCACACCATTACTGACCCACTGCCAAACCGGTCTTGCTGGAGGATGTTGCAGGCAGCAGAACATTCTCCACAGCGTCTCCAGACTCTGTCACGTCTGTCACATGTGCTCATTGTGAACCTGCTTTCATCTGTGAAGAGCACATGGCACCAGTGGTGAATTTGCCAAGCTTGGTTTCTCTGGCAAATGCCAAACGTCATGCATGGTGTTGGGCCCCACCTGTAGACGTTGGGCCCTCATACCACCTCATGGAGTCTGTTTATGACTGTTTGAGGAGACACATGCACATTTGTGTAAATAATTAGCTGAATTTAAATATATTGTTTAATTCAGCAACAAACAGCGAAACAAAAAGCAATGCAAAGGTAGATCAGTGACGATGTTCTCTGACTTAAACTGTGCCGCCCCATCCAGCCTCTCAAACTTTTTCAGCTCTTTGCTACATTACATCCTAGTTAGAAACAAGCTGGTAATATAACAGTTTAACAGAAAAAAGGAACAAAAGTGTATTGATGGCTGGGAAAATATGAGTATTTAATTTTAATTTGAACGACTGGAAGGTGGGGTTACTGAGGTACAGCGATGTCAATCATCCGTCTAGAAGTAAATTCTTCAGTATAAAATTAGCGACACTGAAATGCAAACATTTAAGTTTACCTTTCTTCAAATCCCTTCAAATCAAAGTCAAACACTCAGTTGGGACCTGTGCTGCTTTGCTGTCGCTGATGTCGGACACACATTAGTGTCGGATATTGCAGACGCTGCTTAAAATCTACAGTGTAGTTCTTGCGTTGTGGTATGATATTGGTAAATTCCAAAATTGATAAATTTAATTGTCTATGCTCAACTACGATATAAATGTCACTACTAGTATAAAGCTGCAAAGGCTTCTAGGGGCGTGTTTGTGGCTAATAACATGTTATCTTAAGATCTTTAAAACATAAATGAGCATTTTCCGCAGCTTATAGAATAATATATGTTTATATGTATAGTCAACTATAACAGGAGAACCTGGCTTGTTTGTTTAGCCAGGAAATGGATTCCTCTGATCTGATTCACCAGATTCTGTAAGAAGGAAGTACATTCCCATCACCAACATTGTGATTCATAGAGAAGGTCCAAGGTTCTCACTTGCATAATCATTTATCAGAAACAAGAAATATACAGATACCAATCCAAGCATCACTCACCATCTGCAAAAAGAATAACTTGGTGTGGGACGTGAGAGTACATTCAATAATATTGGCACAGATCTGGCTTATCAAAATAAATCGTTTTTCAATTTCAGGTTGGCCAAATTATAAACATCACAGGCAGTCAGTCAACTGCATATCTGCACATTTTGGGTTATTATATAAACAAATGCCATGAGAAAGCAGGTGGAAAACAGAACAGGCCTCTCCCACATAACATATACCTGTTATATATTATATATATATAGCATAATCAGTTACTTAGGGCATTCAAAACATTAGACAAGATCCATTTTACAAACCACTGAATGAAAAGGAGGTGCAGAACACTGCAATCAAAATTCACAATAAAAACATAAAACCGCACCCTTTAGTGGAGGTTAATGCAAAATGCACTTTTTGCATTTTAACTGGTCCATTGTTGATCATTAAATTACAGACAAAAGTAGTAAATCAGCAGATGCTTAAAATTCTGTAAAAGCAGAAAACTTGACAAAATGGAAAATAAAAGGTTTTGTTCAGAGAGCAATGATAAATAAATCCTTTGAGGCCATTTTGAAATTCAACACAGCTTGTCTGGAGGGAGTAGGAGTTCATTTGGCTGCTACTGTACATAAATTCTCACGTTCAACAGGGATTCTTTCTCCTCAAGCTGCAGATTGTTGACAATGCGACAGACATGAGCGACAGACATGATCACATGGTCATCACTCTTTGAGATGCATTAACAGATTTTCACTTGATAAAATAAGTCCATGTGTATTTATATAGTAAATACTATAGTTCTCCCCCAAGAACACGAGCAGGAGAAGGGCTGCCTCAGAAACCTCATTCATTTCATACTTTCACTCACTCCACCCCAATGCCACTATGTAGAACTTGACCTGGATCGTACCTTAGTATAAACACATGAACTGAGAATACAGTGGCTCAAATATGACAAGTGAATAATTTGTGTGTAATGGCAAAGGATTATATGTAAAAAGCTACACTGCTCGATTGTTCTTTGGTGTTTTTGTTTAGGGTGTGATAATTGGCACAATTGATCTGCTCGTATAAGCGCAATGAAACGTCTCGCTATTAGACACGCGTCTTAATGCTGGCAATTCCTGGAAAGAAGTTACTTAGATTAAAAATCCTAATCGATTTCCTGGTTAAGCTGTGGATGACCTCATCCTTAAACCTCCAGTAGGTCAGTGACATGTGTACTCAAGATTAAAACTGCCTTACAGAACCCGCTGGCTAACGTTAGCGCCGTTTCTGACTGCGAATTTCTCTCGATCTCTCTGCGTAAATCCTGTGAATGTCATTCTCACGGCAATGAAAGTGTTAACTGACACACATCAGTCAAAGGAAGAAAGGAGGAGGCACCGCTCAGATTAGTTGTAAGTTGACCGTAGTAACGTAAAAATACCAACTCGGTTAACGCTGTAATATGAAGGAGTCACATGTCTGATTACTACTGGCCGTAAAATGTTGACACTTTAGTGAAAGAAATCCAAAACAAACTGAGCTTGGCATGTTTGAACGGCGAGCTAGTTAGCTAACTAGCCACAGCATTATCAGCAACTGGCACTTTTTGAAGCTGAACTTGTGTTGATCGAGCTGTACATCAGTTTTGAATGTGGTCAACAATACCAAGGCACGAAGTGAAGCATGCGAGAACACATATGCAGCCAAGAATGAGAGATCGTTAGCTCGCCGCCTCTCGCGAGTGACGGGCCATTTAATAACTCACTCACCTCGAGCTAAAACCGCCGGGGGGAATCCTCTGCCGTCTACATAAACGCCGACATCTCTGCTCGGTTTTCTTCTTAAGCGTGGTGCATAAATGTTATCTCCCCGCAACGTCAAGTTATTTGGATGAAAAGGTGAGTTTATTTGGGGGTTGGAGAAGCAAAGCGTCGCCGTGCTGAACAATCTCGTCCCGTCGGACTGATCACATCTTTCCATAGCAGCACCACCTGACAACGGAAATGACGCACGAACGGTGACTGACAGTCTCAGTAAGCCAATGCAACACGATAACCCGCCCACCCGGAATTGTTCAACCAATAAAAGCGAAAGCTCGTCTTTCTGGGACGACTTAACCAATGAAACGTTAAGGGACACTTCTGTCTAACTCGTGGTGGCCTTTTGTCTGTCACTGAAAATAAGAGAAAGCCTCCCCACATTCTGTAAAATACACACACAATGTGCATTCACGTTAAAACGAATTCTCAAAAAGTTTTGGCATATAAAATGAGACATTTATGAGACAAAATAAATCAAATATGTAGGGATGAGAGGAATATTTTTCAGTAATTTAATATACTTCCATTACATGTAATCAGTTATGATTGTTATGGTGCTTTAGAGATTTTTAAAAGTAATTCTATGTACGTTGTGACACCAGTTTCAAATAGACCCTTTCCTGTTTCAGCATAAACATAACCAAAACGAGTTCAATTAAGACATGATTTGAAGATTATTTTGAAGAGAAATTTAAATGATCTGCACAGAGCCCTGATCTCAGCCCAACTAAAAACCTTTGGTATAAACTGAAGCAACAATTGTGAACCAGGACCTCTCCTGAGGTCATCCGATCTGAGTTCACAAATTCCCACAGACACACTCCAAAATCTTGCAGGAAGCATTTCCAGCAGAGTGGCTCAGATATAAGTGAGCGATAGTTGTGCTAGTCAGATGTACAAAAATACAATTCATTTCCACAAGAGGTAAAAACTTTAATTTAACTGAAAAAGTACATAGAAATCACTTCTAATGGTTGAACAACTTGACTGTATTTTGCAAATGCCAACAAATTTTGAAAAAATAAATAAAATAACAATTTAAAACATATACAAATGTGTTTATATACAAATAGACAAAGTAACACCTGCCCTCCAACAAATTTATTTACATAAATAAAATATTTCAGAAATGTCAGGCCAAATACATTTTATTTGTATAGCATCTTTTACAACAAACATTGTCACAAAGCATCTTTACAGAATCTTGGTCCAGGCCCTTAACAAGCAAGCCAATGGTAACAGAGGCAAGGAAAGACTCCCTAAGCTGGAGGAAGAAACCTTGGAAAGAATGGGAACCCAGAAGGGGAACCCATCTTCCTCTGGTTGATGCCAGATAACAACAATAACCAAATGTGAATGGAACAGTCTCAGTTTCTAGCATAAAATAGAGTACAATGGTCCATGGCAAATAAAGCTTGTCTATATGAGGTGAACAGGAGGCCTAGTGATGAGTGACCCAGTCAGGGGAGTCAAGAAGAGCAGCAGTTTCTAGGGAACAGGTGGAGGGAGCAGTGACTGTTGAAAAACTAATTGAACCTTAGGGCTGTGAATATGTGCTCCATTAAGACATAATGGATAGCTGAATATGAGGAGAGCACTGGCTTTTCAGGTGTAGCATGGGTTACAATTGATTAAGCTCATAGGACAATGTGTTATGAGAAACTCCGTCAAAACTAGCTATGACAGCATACCTAAAGTAAAGAGCCAGAAAGATGCGCACAGACATGAGGGCATTCTCGGCCACTCGACCATCAACAAACCTGAGTAAAGGTGTCAGCATGGGAGGCCACAGCATCCAAACAATCCAGTTTGCTAGAAAGCTCTATGCCTAAGCACATTCTATATCTATCCCTTACATAAATGAAGACACTAACAGAAGGCTTGACTAAACAGATATGTTTTTAGTCTGGACTTAAATACTGAAACCGTGTCTAAATCCAAAGTTCCCCAAAACTTGGAAGGTTAATCCATAACTCAGGGGCTTCATATGAACATCATTAGCATAAGTAATATATATAATATAATATTAATTTAAGAAACATTTAGTAATAGTGCAGAAAACCCAAGGATTAATGTAACTGCAGCACAATTATTGATACTGTAGTATGACTGGTGCAACGATACAGTTAGACATGGGTAATTAAGGTCTACTTTATTGAGTCAAACATTGCTAATGCTTATACACAAAGGAGAGATCCTATTTTAGTGTCCCACTGAAACCCACCCACGTCTCCAAGTTCTAGCTCAGAGCAGTGGGCTAGTAAGGAGTAGCTTATCAAATGCAAACCATTCTGTTAAAGGATAAGAACTCCTTTTTACTGTCTTGCCTTGACTCAGCAAGGCATTTGCCTTTAGCCACATGAAACATTTTTATCAGCCTGTGGCTTATGTTTGGCCAGCCCACAGTTTTCAGGCTGGAAACTGACTGAATCATACTTAGAGAGTAGGCGACCCATGGGTGATGTAAGAAGAGAGAAAATGTATAAAAAGAATGCAGAAGAATAACTTTATAATGCTCAATCTATGTTCACTATACACAGAGTTTAGTGCTATGTATGGAAATACATCGTTTTTCATTTTATGAATGATGAATGTCACATAAATGGAATGATAAATGCAGTCATAGAAATACCAGTGTTTATAACGATAGTGGACAGAAATCATTTCTCTGCAGCTTTGCAAAAAGCACTTGGGACTTATGTTAAGTATGTGTAGTTCTACCACCTATTGCCTCAGCATGTTTTGACAGCTTTCCCCCCATGGCTATTATGAGAGTGCGTGACTGAAAGCCAGTGTAGGGTCTGAAACGTGCCCGGACTGTTCTCGTTTCGCTTCGACGCCACTGCAGGCTGCCTCCATGTCACCTGGTTACTGTCACCATGGTGATTCGAATAGTTGGTCTGTACTCTGCTGAAAGTGGATGGAGATGAACTCAATGGCAATAATGAAATATGAGATTTAAACAACATCATCAACACTCCATCACTCATCCACACACACACACACACACACACACACACACACACACACCCACACACACACACACACACCCACACACACACACACACACACACACACACACACACACACACACACACACACACACAC
>JBBIGC010000007.1:14452438-14469451 GCA_037576955.1 Lepidarchus adonis | reverse complement strand
CACACACACACACACACACACACACGCACGCACGCACGCACGCACGCACGCACGCACACACACACACACACACACACCAGGGGTGCAAGAAGTGGCAGACACTGTCACACACATAGTCACAAATAAGCTCATGCACACACACTGTAAATTGAATTTATAAATAGTAACTATAAAATGTAAAACAATAAAAGCAGAAACTGAAAGTTGACATGTTGACATGATAACATCATCCAGTTGAATATGATTTGTCAACTGCACTTCCCAAAGGTGCTCTACTGGATTGAGATCTGAGATCAACTTATGACGGGGTTCCATCCCTCATCGTGGGTCATAAGTCCCTTACTTAAGCATCTACTGTGTTTTGCAATGGGGCCGTTCCTCTGTCAGTCCACCAGAGGGAGACATTCACCCACCTGAGGCTCTGAATTGCATTTTAGCATTTAGCATTTTATTATTACCAAATTTTACTGTCTGTGCAAATTGTAGCCTCAGTTTCCTGCTCATAGTTGACAGGAGTGTGGTCTTCTGCTGCTGTAGCCCATCTGCTTCAAGGTTGGATGTGTTTTGTGATCAGAGATGGTATTCTGCAAACCTTGGTTGTAACGAGTGGTTGTTTGAGCTACTAAGAGATGCTTGTGCGTGAACGTCACTTAAAAACTCACTTAATTCCACTTTCTTTCCACTTTCGATACTCAACTTGTCTTTACCATATCTAGATGCCTAAATGCATTGAGTTGCTGCAATGTGATTGTCTGATTAGCTGTTTGTGTTTTATATATATATACTCTTCTGCACAAGTTTGGGCACCCCTCGATAAATAATAGATTTAGGTGATTTTTGTAATTGAAAAGATATAAACACAGTCTCACTAGGACATGCACAAAAACTCAAAATATTTTCAGCAAACACTGATACATAGTTACTTTTACCAGTCAAGTAAAAGTGCACAGTCATGTTGGAGCAGGAAGGGGCCATCCCAAACTGTTTCCACAAAGTTGAACTAAGGGGCCAAGCCCCTTGAATAACAACCACACACCATAATCCCTCCTCTACCAAACTTTACACTTGTCACAATGCAGTCAAGTGCCGTTCTCCTGGCAACAGCCAAACCCAGACTCATCCATCAGATTGCCAGATGGAGAAGCATGATTAGTCATTCCAGAGAACACGTGTCCACTGCTCTAGAGTCCAGTGGTGGCACTTTACACCACTGCATCTAACGCCAATCTTTGCCTGTCTTGGTGTTCTTTGGCAAATGTCAAACATCCTGCATCCCTCATACCACCTCATGGAGTCTGTTTTTGACCATTTGAGCAGACACATGCACATTTGTGGCCCACTGGAGGTCATTTTGCAGGGCTCTGGCAGGGCTCCTCCTGTTCCTCCTTGCACAAAGGCAGAGGTCCTGCTGCTGGGTTGTTGCCTTCCTACGTCCTCTTCCATGTCTCCTGATGTACTGGCCTGTTTCCTGGTAGCGCCTCCATGCTCTGGACACTACGCTGACAGACACAGCAGACCTTCTTGCCACAGCTCGCATTGATGTGTCATCATGAATGAGCTGCACAATCTGAGCCACTTGTGTGGGTTGTAGACTCCGTCTCATGCTACCACTAGAGTGAAAGCACCACCAGCATTCAAATGTGACCAAAACATCAGCCAGAAAGCATAGGAACTGAGAAAAGGTTTGTGGCCACCACCTGCAGATCCTCTCCTTTATTGGGGATGTCTTGTTAATTGCTTATAATTTCCACCTGTTTTCTATTCTACTTGCACAAAAGTGTGTGAAAGTGATGGCCAATCAGTGTTGCTTCCTAAGTGGACAGTTTGATTTCACAGAAGTGTAATTGCCTTGGAGTTACATTGTTGTTGTGTTTTTGAGCAGTTTATATATTCAGGATAAATATATCTGCTAATTAGGTAAACCTATGTTATTGTTAGGAGTAAAGAATGAATTAACACAAGCTCTGTAATAACAAGCCGAATTAGTGACAAGCTGTTTCCCTCTGAGGAAATGAATGCCAAGCCGATTCATTCACTAATGTGTGGGAGCAGGATAATTCTCCCACAACTATATAAATGAATAGCAGGGTTTTCAGATCTGGTTTTTAGAAAAAGTCATCAAAAGACCAACTGTCTGAACAGCGTGGGTGAATGGGAGACGGTGGGCAGTAGGACATGATGACTAGCCAGTGTGGTTAGCCAATGATTTGTGTGCACTGCAACAGCAGCAGATTGTGTTGTCTGTTGCTCAAGCTTTGAGATGACAGGTTTATTATGACAAGAAAGATTGTTATAATCCTTAATCCTGTCCTTAAAACAATCAACAAGAACTGTAAATCTACAAGCTCTAGAAAGATTCACCTTCCCTGGAATCAGGTATTGTCATTTAAAATAAGGTAACATTGTGCTAACTGAATTAAAAGAAAACAAAAGTTATTTAAAGTTTGTGAACCCTTTTTATAAATGTAACCTTTAACATCATCTGATTTTTAAACAAGTCCATCAAATAGATGTTAAAAAATGGAACAAAAATTATTATATTTGCTCAAATGTTTATTAAAAATAGATCCAATAACATCTGCATGTGGCAAAAGTGAGTAACCTGTGCATTCAGTATTTGGTGTCCCATTCCTCCAGACAGAACAACTTAACTTAACTGGACTGTTGGCTTCCTCACATAAACTGCTCACTTTAGGTCTTTTCACAACATTTCAATTGGATTAAGGTCAGAACTTTTTCTACTCCAGAAGATTCACTTTATTCTTTGGTAAAACAACTTGTGTGTTTAGGGTTGTTGTCTTGTTGCAAGACCTACTGTCTCTTAAGATTTAGTTTACAGACAGATGTCTTGACATTTTCCATCAGAATTGCCTAGAATAGTTGTCTGGTATAAAGGAATGCATTGTTCCTTCAATTAAGAAAATGTGTAACAGGCCTTTTTTACTTAGAAGTGACCCTGGGTTCATTTGTAACCTCTCAGGCAATTACAAACTTTGCAGAAAAAGTTATCTTTGATGGTCAACTCTTTCTGGGTAGGGTAACAATGTTCTTGAATTTCCTCCATTTGTACACCATCATTCTGATTAATTGGAACAGAGAAATTGGAAATCTGTTTAGAGATAGTCTTGTAACTGTTTCTAGCTTTATGGGCATCAACAACTCTTTTACAGAGGTCATCAGACACCTCCTTTGCTCCAGCCAAGATATACATCCAGAAATGTGCTGTATGTGCTCAGACTTTGCTAGATACCTTTTAATTAAATAAAACAGGATCTCCCACCTGATCACCGCCTTTGATAGAAAACATCAGACTTTGATTTAACCTAAAGATTATTGACTTACCTTCGCCATACAAAAACTTTATTGATCTTTGAAAAAATTTAACAAAATAATATTGGTTTTACTTTGTTTTCTTCATCTATTTTTTTTTGAAAATCAGATGATATTTAAGGTCATACAGAAAGACACCACAGCTTGCTAGTAGGCCTCCTAAAAGGGCAGTGGTTGCCTAGTGGTTGGGACATTGCCCCTTGGATCAAAAGGTTGCAGGTCCCAAGTCCCAGCATGGGCACCACTGAGGAACCCTTGAGCAATGTACTGCCACCCTTCACTGCTCCCTGGGCGCCTCTGTTGACGGCAGCCCACTGCTGCACGTGTGATGGGTTAAATGCAGAGAATAAATGTTCCACTTGTGGGACTATAAGGGATAAAAAAAAAAAAACTTTGCCAAATGCTGCACTGAGTTCTACATCAGTAAATCATTTGTGATCATATACAGTGGAGGAAATAATTATATGACCCCTTGCTGACAAAGAAATGAACAGTCTCCATGCAATATCTTACCTGGGGTGAGGATGATCATGAGAAAGGTGAGAGATCAGCCTAGAACTACACGAGAAGAGCTTGTGAATGATCTCAAGGCAGCTGGGACCACGGTCACTAAGAAAATCATTGGTAACACACTACACGTTAATGGACTAAAATCCTGCATTGCCAGCAAAGTCCCCCTGCTCAAGAAAGCACATGTGAAGATCTGCCTGTTTGCCAGTGAACACCTGAATGATTCAGAGTGCTTGGGAGAAGGTTCTGTGGTCAGATGAGACCAAAATCTAGCTTTTTGTTCTCAACTTAACTCGACATGTTAACTCACTGTTAAAATGAACCTACTTTTAAAATGATAGACAAAATCATTGAGGGGTCAAATAATTATTTCCTCCACTGTAATATGAAAATATTACTTTGATCCTATTCTGTAATAAATCTTGGACTAATTTAATTATTTTTGCAAATTCTATTGCAAATGTATTATTACTTTTATTTATTTATTTGATGTTTTATTTGGGAAAGTTAACTTTAAAATGCTGTAAATTTGGAATTTAGAGACACATGAAGCCATCAAGCCAGTTCTCATTCTGCACAAGCTACAAGAGTATGGCTTGTAGACACACAGCATGTGCTATAAATTTCCTGTTTGGAAGAAAAATGAGACCTTCTGATTACGAGGCTTTTTGTTTACGCTTTCATGTGATGTGCTTCTACTGAAAATAGCTCATAGCTCAGTTTTTTAAAAAAAAGCTATGGCATCTACGCATCCTATGGTTTTAGTCCTAAAGATACACACTATAGGCAGTGTATGTTTGAGGCACTACATCCAGTGAATTAATACATGATCACCATTGGGTTATATATATTCTTGTTATATAACAGTGTCTTTGAAGTAGAACGCTTTCATTGATTCTTCCTATGCTTTAAATTATCTTGGTTGCGATAGTTCAAAACAGAGCATTTTCAACAGCATCCAGGCCTAAATCATCCACCAAATATAATCAAGGAACACTTGCAGTGAGCTAAGCTATAAACAGGACCTCAAGTTTGGTCTTAATTTGAAATTGCGTGCATATTGCCACAAACATCTTTACCACAGTGATGTAATTGTTAGAGTACTCCATGCCCTACACACAAGAACAAAAATAAAAATGCATTTGTTGGAATCAAAGTGCTATGTTAAGGCTGAACATAAAATTGCATAAATCAGCAGCACCATCTACTGTTCAGTATCAATTAAACAGTATTTTATTCTGGTACACATCATCTTGGTTCCATGTTTATTTGCAAAGGAAATGCTTTGTTTCATATTTCAATGTATATTTGAACAAAACAAAAAACAACAAAAACACAACCAAACCTAATAATGCAATCCTACTGTCTTCAATAAATTAACAACTCAATGTGTATGTAAAATGCACACTTTGTTCCACCAAACATTGCAATACCATATAAAGTTGCACGTAAGAAATAATGTAATAACACCCTACACATCTGACTAATTGTACAGTAGAAATTTTCGCAAGACCTACTGAAACAGCTGCTCTGGAATGTGGTTATTTTCTAAAGTGGGAATCCTTCATACAAAAAAGGTTCCTTTAAAAGCAAAGAAAATAAAACAAGCTTTAAATTAGGTGATTTTTTTAAAACAATCAAGACAAGTGCACTTAGGTTTCTGCTAGGCTCTTCAACAACTTTTCAGTTTTTCTTGTCTTGCATTTCATTTGCCCAGATGCTCTACTGCATTTCGATGAATTCCGTGTTCATGGCTTGTCTCCTGAGACATCTACACTATATGCCCCAAAGTATTCAGACACCCTTTCTAATTGGTAAACTGAAGAAACACTTAAGATGCATCCTTCACTAACGTAGGTGTTTGATTGCATACACATGGCTTGTGTAATATTCACAGCACTGCCAATTGAATGAAATGGCCCAAACCCAAAGTGAAAAGTAGAGGTGGATTAAGTGCCTGGAGTGATTAAACTCCATCCAATAGCCGATCTCACTAATGCTGTTGTCGGGTGTTAATGTTCCAACATCTAGAGCAAAGGGGGACAATTTCCTTATTAATACCATTGATTTCAAAGAAAACATTGAGCAAACAGGTGAGCAAACGTCTAAAATACTTTGGCCATATGGTGTACAACACCTCAGGAGGACGGTCAGTTACGCACTGAATTAAAGACCCTCATTTATGAATGTGTAAATATGTTAAACAATGTATGACCTGTACTGTTTATACTGTGTTAAGTAAACAATATGAAATTATATAGACTTCTAAAGATTTAACCGTTCAGCAGACTGATAGACATGCATGATCACTATGCCCCATGTGATATTACCTCAAATGACAACAAAAAATAAAACTTGCAGGGTACTTTCATTAGTGTAATAAGCATGGAAAGCACTGACGTGATAATTGAGAACCTTCAGTATTCAATGACGACGTACAAGAATACTTAAAAGTTTGTGCACCCATTGAATTTTCTGTTTATGCAGATATTTGACATAAAACATCAGATTTTTTTAATAAGAACATCTAATTCTAAGACTAAGACCAATTAAACTTATTCAAAACAATCAGACAAATATTATACTTGGTCGTTTTTATTGAGGAAAATGGTCAAGTATTACATATCTGTGAGTGGCAAAAGTAAGTGAGCCCTTTGCTTTTAAACCCGTTTCAACTATTGTGCAGCAACAACTACAACTAAATGGTTCCTGTGACTGCTGATCAAACATAGTCTTAGACTAATTTTACACCAATCATTTTTACAAAATAGCTTCAGCTCTGGGATGTTAGTGGTTTTCTACTGTATGCTTGAGGTCTGTTGACAACATTTTTATAGGGCCAAGTGTCAGGAACACTTTATTAAATATTTAACCATTCTTTGGTATAACAACTAGTAGGTCATTGTTTTGTCCTACTTTCTCAAGACAGTTCATGGTCTTGATATTTTCCATTATAATTTACTCAGAATTAATTGTTCCTTCAAATATGGCAGGCTGCCCTGGCCCAAATGCAGCACAACTTAAAAGATGGACTACTCTTTTCAATGTGAGTGATATGTAGAATATTCTTTTTGGAGAGCAGTGGCCTTCTCCTGCCAACTGTCACTGTTGTTCAGTTTATTGCTTAGGAATATTAGCTAACATCAAATATTCTTTTAGTTAATCAGATGTTACCAGGAGTTCTTATGTGTCCTTTGAAGCCAATGAAACACTTTGCTCCTAGAGTAATCTTGATTAGTGCAGAACTCATGGAGACGGAAATAAGGGAAAATCATGAATAGTCATGAATGTCCTCCATCTGTATAAATCTGTCTTAAATATCTCTCTTGCTGGTGCCATGATACCCTTTTATAAATTCCTTATTTCCTCAATAAAACAAAAAACTTAACAGCGCCCACTCTCATGCCATACTGCTATACCATTGATCAACAACACCATTCTCCTAATTTCCTCTTGAAACTGACTGCAACCCTAAAGGTTCACATAATTTTGCCACTCACTATGTAATATTGGAACTTTAGTAAATGACCAATTATATTTTCTTTCATTTATTTAAGTGGTATCTCTGTTCTACTTTGATAACGTCTTTAAGGTTATATTTATGGAGAAATGTAGAACATTCTAAAGAATTAACTAGCTTTCAAGCACCACGGTAATACACCAATACAGCGATCAACCAACACATTAAAATCACTTGTCAAATATGTAGTTTTCACCACCAGACTGTTGGGCACCTTTCAATCATTGCCAACACTAACTTTTGTGGAATCTTCACGTCTGGTCTGATTCTTCTGTGGAATTGGACCAGACATGTTAGATTTGGTCCCCACAAGAAGAATCAATGAGCCTTAGTCACCCATGATCCTGGCACTGGTACGCTGTTCTTTCTAGAAGCAACATTGGTAGGTAACAGCCACTGCATACTGGGAACATAACTCAAGACCAGTGTTCTAGAAATACTCTGATGTGATGTAGTCAACTAGCCATTACAATTTAGCAATTAAATCTTTACATTTGCCCATTTTAAATAAATAAAAAAAAAGTTCAAAAGTGGCAGGTGCCATTGTAATTACATAAAAAGATAATCACTGTTACTCCCTTAATCTGTCAATGGTTTTAATGTTGTGGTTGATCAGTGTAAATGTAGTACTCTAGTGTTTTCCATACAGCTTGTTGATTGAAAACATACTTATTATAGTTTCATTTGTCCATTTTAGTGTTTTTATTGACAAGGAAAATATATATATTTTTTGTGGTAACACACCATGTAGTATGGTTATTAAAAAAACCTCTGGAGTGTTCCCTTAATAGACTTACCATAGCCATTGAGGGTCAATTCCTACTTATGGTAAAGCCTGTTTTGTTAGCTGCATCACATCTAGAATACATATTTAGAGGTCCCTTTCTCATTTTGGTACATATTCCATCTTATATTATAGTTAGAGCAGCTTTTATAGAATTTTAGGTTATATTTTCAGGCAATATCAAGTCTGACATTTAATGGCATTTCTTGACTAGAAAATGGGTTTTGTAAAGTGGCTTGTGTATTGAAATCAGTAAGATTTATAGATTTACATAAAGCTATATAACAAAATTGCACCGTAATTGCTTCAAAGAAAAGAAGCACAGACACTGGAGATGGACAGCGTCTGACTACGATCGAGCCTACCATCACAAACACAATTTAGCTTCCGGTTGCTGCTTTTGTGCGACATGGTAGGTCTTTTGGCTCTTGGCTCAGAGTGAGACACTGCAGAACGTCAAGTAGTGCTGAGCTCGCTTATCTACAGTCACATCTATATTTCCTTCACATCACAGGCCATCCATCATAGCCAAAAGGTCATCCCCTTTGCTGCTGGAACTTGGTGCAGGCTCTCCAGTTTCAGTGAACTCTCCCATGATCTTTGCCAGTTCTGCATTGGCCTGTTTGTCCTGAAAGACAGGGTAGAAGAGCAATGACGCAGTGAAAAACAATCATCTTAACTGACCTACTGTATATGTGCTAAGTGTAATCCTTCAGACAGTTAAAGACCTATTAAGTAGATCTGTGTAGAGAATTAGTAGGCTGGGATTACTCTGTTCTCTGAGGGTTCTTTAAAAGTATAGTTATCAGAAACAGAACACAACAAAAATATGTGATATTACAGTGTTTGTAGAAATGCTCTGACCTTACCTTTGTTGCTTGGATATTAATAACTTCATAAGAGAGCTCCTCTGGCCTTGATATCAAAGCTTCCCTGGAGGTGAAAATGACCTTTCCAATAAGCCAAAGAATCATTGCTGTTTCATGAGATTAAACCTGTGGCAGGTATTCAACATATTGCTGTTTTTTGGTCGAAACATTGCAGTAATATTCAAATAAAAACATACTCTTCCTCTTCATCAGTAGCAAAGAGGTTGACACGGAAACCAGAGTCAGTGTTGCTTGTTTTTTGCACCTCCAAACCACCCATCAGTTTAGCAAGCAGATTCAGCTCCTCCTTTGCCAAGGGGTTTGGGATTGTGTTGACCTTCATAAAGCACAATAAAAAAAAAAATGCATTTAAAAATATTTTACAGTGGCAGTCAAAATCATCTTAAGTTTGAAAGTCATAATAAAACATCAGTTATTCCGATTTACAGTTTTCTAAGCTGTCCTTAAAAACTGACTTTTAAAAAGAAAATTTCTTCCTAAATTTTACCTGCTTACCTTGGTATGCTGCGAAGAATTTTTGGAGGTTCCTGACATGTGTGTTTCAACAGGACGGCTCACACTATACCTGTGGGGGCACATTTAGATCTCACAATGCACTGAAAGACTAGATTTATTGCATGAAAGTAAATTACTCATACTTCTTGAAACCCTAATAATGCTGAGTAATACTCACATATTTGTGCCCAGTTTAATAACTCTGTCACCAAATAACTCAAAAGAACCCTCACGAAGAGAAGAGGTGTAGTTTCCACCATCACGGAACTGAACTCTCTTTACCTCCTCACCATTACAGCTAAATATTCTAGAGATCACAGAAAAGAAAGAAAAATATATATTTAGAAACTTCAGAAGGAGACATATAGAAGAAATGCAACAGTTACAACTTACAAGCATAAAAGAACAACAAAAAACATTCACTGATATATACTATACTATAGTAGTGCTATATAGTATGTACTAAAAAACTGAGCATATTTGGTCCCATGTCTGGTGAAATCTTTGTTGTTGTACCAGCAGTGGGATTTTATCACTACTCAAACTTGACAATCTGTAGACAGAATATAACATTTATTTTTATAGCAAGATGGCAGAATCTGTTTACTCTGTCTCTTGGTAGTGTTGGAGGTACTCGATCCTTTTACAAACCAGGGCAGTCTATAAGTGAACCTCTTTACATTTAAAAATAGCTGGCTATATGTCCAGTAGTACTTTGCTAATGGAATTATCTATAAAACCTTCCTGTCCAACGCAACTTCAGCAAAAGGCTAACAAACACCTCAGATTAATACAACAGTAAATGCACAGAGATTTCACCATAGACTGCTGCTCAAAGGGAAACATAATATCTACATAGAAAACATTTTCAGTATGACTCCAACAAATACCGGATAAGTCCTGGGGTGTGAGTCCCATACGGGACAGGTCCTGATATGGGGAGTACAAAGCGTCCATTGGAGTTTTGCACTTTGTCTTTCAGAAATATGGATACCTATGAGAAGTACCCAGTTCAGATTTGAACATAAAGCATTGCACATTACAAATGATAACTAACAATGCTAATAACATTAAGCACACTTGAAAATCAACTTGAATAATGTATGTATTTTTTAAAAGGTGAAAGTGACTATTTGTAATTGTGAGCACAACGTCACAAACAGTGCACAACAACAAAATATGACTTCTGCATTTAACCCATGAAATGTGAACACATGGAGCAGTGAGCAGCATCAACACCACCCGGGGAGCAGTATAGTGGGACGGCATTCTGCTCAAGGGCACCTCTCTAGTATCTAATTTGGACTTGAACCTGCGACATTTTAATTGCAAGGATAAGGTCCTAACCACTAGTGTGAATCATTTCCAGTAAAGTAACTTCAGAATATTTAAGACTTACTCTTATGTGCATGTCTTGAAAGAAGATGAGCAACGTTTGTCTGATTAGTTGAAATTCTCCACCAGACAAAGGAGTATATATCTGAAAGGAACAAACAAAACACATGCAAAGTATCTAACACAGTATGCAAATGATCATACCAAGCCTGCTGCATGTGTCTAGTATGTCTGTTTTATGGCCAAATTTTAAGGTCATTATAAGGTCTTAATAAAACCTCCAAAATGGCAACTTTACAGTAAAAGGAAACATTCTTAACCTTGTTTAGCCTTTTCAAATGGTAACATTGTCATATGACAATATGTTTAGCCTTTTCAAATGGTTAGAAAAGTTCCAATAAATCAATCTATAAATAAATCTATAAATAAAGAAAGAAGTGAGAAGGTTTTGATATGAACGTGAGGTAATAATGAGAGCGCTACCTCTATGAGTTGTCTGTACGTCTCATCCACTTGGCTGAGAATAGTGGGGGTATCCCTTACAAAGTCCTTGATTGCATCCATATGGTTGAAGGTCACAAGGAGAATATCTTTTGGGCGAGGACATAAAAGAACCTGATACTTGAATGCCATGGTCATCAAATCATAAAGCTGAGCAAGGGAATAAGACAAAGCAAATACATTAATAACAGTGCTACCTTTTAAAGAGCCTCATTTCACAGAGAGAACCATACATACACCAGGGAGAACCACCAAGCAAATCATTTGTACAAAATTTGTAAAAAAAAAAAAAAAAAGTACTTGCAATAAGTAATTATTTGATACAATTACGTCAAATCACACAGAGTAATAAATATTAAGTAATACACTGTGTAATAAGTCAATTCATCAAACCACAATGTTATGATTCAAACAGAGACTGACATTTATTACAATAAACAAAAATGTATTCTGTTTAAATTGTTATTTCAGAAATGCAAGTCTCTTAGTGAAAGTATTTAAAATCTTATATAAATCATTCCCATGCGAGCAGTTATTCCTCTCCATCTTGCACCTCCTCTTCTATCTTCATCAATCAGAGGAGTCAAAAATAAGAGAAGCACTCTCAACAGACCAAGTGTAGTTGCAAAACTAATGAATGTCACCACAGAAAACAGTAAAGGCAGCTTTGTTACAGATTACTTAAGTGCTTGTTCAGTGTAGTTGAAGACCATTTCTTATGACTATTTGCTTGTGACATTATCCTGTAAAACTTTGTCATTTGTACAATACTGTTGGTAGACATGTCTTATGCTACCAGAAGTTTGATATTAAACTGATATAGTTGATGCAGAATAAGCAGTATAGTAAGCAAAGATACAGACAGGGATAACCTGATCTTTTCCTTCTGAAGAAACTCTTCTTTAATAGGTTATGAAAAAACAACTGCAAATTGCCAATGATCATTGCAATTTGGTAGACTAGGTCACATTATTATAATTTTAAAAATTAATAAGAAGAGGTCTACATTGATATCCAAATTAACACACACATTTTTCAATTGTCTACTTCTTTCATAGTAACCATATACCCAATGCAGAAGTAGTAACGATAGTACAGTGATGAAATTCTGTTGTAAGATGTTGTGTTAAGCAAATTATCTATGTTTTATGTTTGTGCCAGCAAACAACAATGCTATTTAAGGCAAATTAAAATGATGCCTCAGGGGTTGTGTTTTTTATTTTTAGGGCAATACCCTTAATTGTTAAATTAAATTGTTGTTCTTGTTAAATTGTTCACAAAGTTTAGACACTCTTTATTCAATTTCCTCTGCCAGTTTAGCAATGTGACAAATACATTGTGATACAATGTGCCCTAGATGGGGAAACTATAAAGTAGGTTCACTGACAGAGAACAAGCAACTTGTGTCATGGCACATTTAGCTACAAGTGTAAATTAATCAATCAGAAAATACAAATACTCAAGACATGCTCAGACATGTCTTAGCAACAGACTCCAAATAGCTCTGTAAAAATGACAAAATGTCATAAAATAGGACTCACTATGTAACCTTCATGTTTCTGTATGATTATACGATTAACTAGCTATACATGTCTTACCATTTTCATTAAACATGTGATGGAATTTCCCTTTAGCAAAGCCAAATGCAGTGAAAATCCATATCTGTAAATGCACATCTGTGCATGTGATACATGTGATCTTAGAATCCTGATAAGAAGCAAGGAACAACTGTAATGGCGTGGTGGCTTTCGCTATTCATTTATTTAACCTCAGTGTAAGTAATAGTGAATAATTTATGATTAAAATGTCTGAATAATGTAGCAAAATTAATCTCAAATAAATAAAGTCTTCCATGCATAATAACAAATAATGTATCACAATGAACAACATGCATCATAATATAAAGTGTAAAATTACAACCACCACTTCCACAAAAGTTGGGACATTTTGTAAAATGTAATTAAAATATGCATTTGTAGTTGCAAATTCTATTGAACTTTTATTTAACTGACAAAAGTACAAAAATGATTGGACTGGTTGACCAGGTTGTATTTTAATGATATAAATATATTTTAATTTTAAAAAGTTGGGACAGAGGCAAAATAATAGTAAATACTGTACATAATATTAAAGTTAAACCATTTTAAACATTCCAGAATAAGCAGGTGAGTTGGTAACACGTGAAGGTATCATGACTAAAAATGGAGCATCCACAAAAAAGTCTTTGCAAACAAAGATGTGTCATTGCTTATCATAAGATCTATTCTTATTCTTTTATGAACTATTCTTATAGCAAGATTGCAAAGAATGTTAGTCTTTAACCGTCTACAGCAGGGGTGTCAAACTCAGGTCCTGGTGTCCAGCACATTTTGGTAGTTTCCCCTCTTCAAACACACTCACTCAGCCTGGCAATTAACAGGTGATTTGAACCTGGTGTGTCTGAACAGGGAAATCATCAAACTGTGTGGGACACTGGCCTCCAGGACTGGAGTTTGACACCCCTGGTCTACAGTACATAATATTGTGAAAAGATTCATGGAATCTAAATGAATCTCAGTTCTTGCTGGAAATCATGGTTTTCACAAAGAGAAAGTTCTTCAGGCAGAGCTTATCTCAGGCTGACCAGAACACAGCAGAAACAGTGTGATGCACAGTAGAGTCCATGTTTCAGCTTGTTTTCAAAACAGCAAGACAATGTCAGGCCTCGTTCTGTACAGGTTTCAATGCCATGACTTTGTAGAGACAGAGTATTTGTCTTTGACTGGTTTACCAGTCATTCAGACCTGTCTCCTGATGAAAACATCGTGTGCAACATAAAAAGGAGTAACAACTGTGTACTGTTGAGCAGCCAAAGAGAAGCTGTTGAGAAGCTGAAGAATTTCACTTGAAAGACTGGAACTATTAGCAAAAAAGGTGAAGTAACACAATGGTAAACATGTCACTATCCCAACTTTTTTGAGTGTAAGGCAGGCATTGAATTCTCTCTCTTTTTTTAAAAGTACATGTAAGTACTTTTTAAAGTATTTTTCAACTAATCACAGTTCATTGTTTTCACTGCATTTTACAAAAATGTCCAAAGATTTATGGAGATTGAGTTTTGTACTTAAAAGCCTCCACAACACCACTTTCTACTTGAAATTTGAAATCATTATTTTCCCAGACCAAACTTGTTAAATCCACCAAACGAACAACACGTTTCTTGTATGGAACTAGGATGATTGGAGGCTGCAGAAGTATTGCACTGCAATTACCTTGTCCATACTCGCTTGATTAAGCCTCATAATTGAGGCATGGGCAAGTCGATCAAAGACTGTCCGCAAAGCCTTCTTGGAATACAGTTCTTGAGGCTTGAACAGCTCCTCCAGGAATTTCTTGTTGAACATAGTGGTAATGATGTCATTCATGACTGTCACAACACAGAACACAGAAACACAGTCCAAAACCAATTCATGTGCATGATGTTGGCACCCAAGCAAGCAGTATGCAGTCTAGAAACTACAGGGCTGAAATGTTAGGGTTAAGCAGCACTGTCTCTGAGAGAGTCATATGGAAGGTGCTAGAAACTCGCCAATGTCAGGTTGCAAGCATGTAGTATCAAACTGAGACCCTGATTAGCTAATTCACTAGGTTGGCTAGCTTAGAAAACATTAACTACTGTTGCTTAAGTGGACTACACAAATGGCTGCTTTCATAAAATGATTGAATCGTGAAAAATTACACATAGCAAAAGAACCTCGAATCTACCAAGTAAGTGAGTTCCCGCTCAGCGTTGCCACTTGTCCCGCGTGCTACTTTGCTCTATAGCAATCAGCAAAACAGGCAGAGTAACAATAATACCTCTTTTTCTGTCCTCCTCTATCCATCCTGCTACAGGGGCTATAAAGATTACAAAAGGACACGTTGAAGGAAGATGGAAACGCTGTCATCTATGTAAATAGGAGCTAGCTAGCTATAGCAATTCCAACCTACTCCATTTTGTCAGTGTTGATTCAAATTTGTACACAGGTTAGTTCATATTTCTAAAGCTAGTGAATTGCATTCTTGCCTTGTTTACACCGCAAAGTCGCGTTAATAGCAGAACATTTACAATTGGGCTACAACTTCATATCGTTAGCTGCTGTAATGTAGCACTGGACGTTCATTCGTGATGCGGCTCATCATCTTACCAACCAAACAGGTAAGAAATAACGGAGTCAACATGGCGTCTCATATAAAACAAACTACTTCAATACGAAATGATGTCCTCTTGCTATTATGTTTGAATGACACCGCTCGTGGCTGACTGCTCAGGTTCGCTCACCTTTCTTTGCCTTATCACTCGGGATATTCTGTGCTCGCAAGCGCTGATCCAGGATGTAGAGCATTTCTCCGCCGAGATTGATGAAAAGTAGAGGTAGTGTTCTCGTCGACATCTTCCTCGTAGCTCAATAAAAGCAACAAGTTCGTGAAATATTGCAGTTTGACGCCGAGGTGTGAGGATTTATCGCTAATAGAATAAGCCGAGGGAAGACAGACAGGCGTCAGTAAGCTCCCACTCGGTTGCCAGGCCACGATGAACAACGACCAATCAGAACGCGCTATACTGTTGCAAGCTGTGCACATGCGCAGAAGGAGCTCTGCCCGAGGCAAGGCTGAAGTAGCGCCACTTTCTTAAAGATGGACGACTAAACTATACTGTTAAAAAATCCGTGTCTGCAAGAAAGAGGTGTGTGTACATACAAAAAGTGAACTG
Organism: Lepidarchus adonis; assembly: GCA_037576955.1. NCBI lineage: Eukaryota > Metazoa > Chordata > Actinopteri > Characiformes > Lepidarchidae > Lepidarchus > Lepidarchus adonis. The sequence continues at coordinate 14,453,354 of JBBIGC010000007.1, read as the reverse complement.
ACTGTTTGGGGGAGAGAAGAAACTAATAGAATGTGCTACATTGACAATCTAAAATCATTACTTTAGTAAATAGTATTTTAAAATAATACAACCCATTATATTAGCCTTCAGTTACGTATGTATAACAGTACACAACGATTAATGGCTATTTTTCGTTGCACAACCAGAACAACTCTGACCTGTAGAGACAGGGACTCCACAAGAAGTTGTATTCTATATCTGACACCAAGGCATTAGCAGCAGATCCCTGTAATTCCTGTAAGTTGCATGATGGGACTTGAATGGTTGAATTGAGTCAACACCGTTTCCCATATTCCTCAAGTCATTCCTGAACAGATGTGCGGCAAGAGTGCAGTATCCTGCTGAAAGAGACCACTGCCATTAACAACACCATTACCATGAAGATGTGTAGTTGGTCTGCAACAATGTTTAGGTCGGTAGTAGGCCTACATGTGAAATTCATATGAATACCAGGCAGAACCCAAGTTTTTCTAGAAGAACATTGCCTAGAACATCACCCTGCCTTAGTTTGCAATGCAACAGTAGTAGAACTATACGTGGAGTGGCCAAGGCTACTTCAAAGGGTCCAAAGACCATGATAGATTATTAATTTCTAATCTAACATCTGAGCGTTAATGAGTTGTATGATTGCAGATTAGAGGTGGAAGTGATATTTCACTTAACCTGGAGTACCTCATTATGGCAGACAGTGGTGTCCATTTAGGTTCACTATTTACTACTACGAATAGCCAGTGTCAGTACTTCTGAACTACAGCTCAATTTCTGTCTCTGTCTCTGTCACTCTCACTCTCACTCTCTCACACACACACACTCTCTCCCACACACTCTCTCTCTCACACACACACACACACACACACACACACACACACACACACACACACACACACACACACAC
>JBBIGC010000007.1:14431926-14443787 GCA_037576955.1 Lepidarchus adonis | reverse complement strand
ACACACACACACACACACACACACACACACACACACACACACACACACACACACACACACACACACACTCTTGGTTTGGTCATACTTTAGGATACTGAGCTTCTTGGGGAAAAGTCATGGAACCCTGATATACACAAATGCTTTCCAAAGTCATTCCAGCAGGAGGAGCTCCTGTTGTGCAGGAGCTCGTTAATGAGTTTGTGTGTTGAATCTTTGTTATATCAGGGAAAATGCAGCATAATGTATAATAGTTGGATAACAGTCCATCCAAACAAAGTTCCCAACATTTTGTAGTATATTCCATAATCCATCACAATTCATTTAAACGTTTTATTTTTATTGCTGTCTGCTGTCCTTCTGATACATGGTTCCTCCCAACCTTTCATCCTACTGCTTTTTTTTTTCTTCGGTCACCCTTGCTCATTAGGGGCTTGGATCTAAATCTTGTAAAACTGCTTTGTGACAATATCAGTTGTTAAAAGCACTATAGGAATATATTTGACTGGACTTGACTTTGGCTAATCAACTAAAGTTTGGGAACCAGTTCTCTTTAGCAGTGGTCAGTTTTAGACAGAGGTGGACAGTAATGAAGTACATTTACTTGAGTACTGTACTAAAGTACTGTTTTTGAATATCTGTACTTTACTGTGCTTGAGTAGTCTTTTTTGGGGAAAATTTTAACCTTTACATTTAAAAGACAAAACCGTACTTTTTATTTCACTACATTTATGTCAAGGTTCTTGTTACTCGTGACTTTCAGAGTAACTTTAGAGAATGAGTTGATTGTGGAGCCCTGCCTTTCAAAATAAACTGTACCGCATTCAAGACACAATGCAAGGTAAAACATGAGTGAAGCTCTGGTGTCGTGTCCATCTTCTTCCCCGTTGACGGATTTCCACTCCGGAAGTTCGTCACAATACATTCAGTGTTTTAACATTGAGAAAAAAAAAAAAAAAACCCACATGGACTTTAATATATGGAAAGCAATTACATCTTAAATTGCAATCACAATACTTGTCAAAAAAAATAGCAATTAGTGAAGAAAGAGAAATTTAATTAGATCACCCATGTGATGACTGAGAATGGTCCAGCACCCAAATTATATCTGGTCAACCGCAGTCTATTTTCATTAGTGAGTCGGGGGTTGGGAGAGAGTGGCTGACATATTGTGCAATTGTAAAAGTGTAATTGCAAATGAAAGACTTTTTCTCTCATGGAAATTACAGCTACAACAGTTTATAAGGGATTAAAAAATGTATAAAACATTCAGACATTTACTATAGTAGATTCTGCAAGCCAGCTTTCTTGAGTCTTCCCACATCTTAGAAAAGGACAAAAAGCCAAAGTGCTAAAAAATAGTCTGTGTTCCACAACTAATCAGAGCTTCAAATCTATATTAGCTTATGATTATAATTCATGGGCTGACACACTGTTCCCTCCGAATTGTGGAAGTAAAGAGAGACCATTCATGGTTTAATTTTCAGCTCTGCTGATAACTCTGCTCCAAGGAACCCATTTGCTAAAGCAGGGGTGCCCAGTTCCAGTCCTGCAAGGCTTGTGTTTGGTTATTTCCCTGATCAATCTGGTTCAATTCACATGTTTATTGCCAGGTTTACTGAGAGTGTTTGAGGAGAGATGCTACCAAACTGTGCTAGACACTGGCCCTCTTTGAGCACTCATGGGTTTTTGATAACTATTTATGCAGCATAAATTTTCACACATGGAAGTGTTTCATTGAAGGCAGATCAGAATGCAAAATTATACGTTCTAATGTGTTTGGCTAATACGTTAGTCTACTTGCCACCACTGCTTCTGGTGGACTTCGTTAACTATCTCAGTGGGGTTTTAACTTATTCACCAATCAGTTATAACATTAACACCACTGGCAGGTAAACAGAAGTCTTTACAATGGCACTTGTCACAGGTGTAGGAATGTATTAGACAGTGTGTGAATGATCAGTTCTTGAAATTGATGTGCTGGAATCAGGAATAATGTGCAAGTCACTTTGACATGGGCTTTATTGTGACGGCTAAATGAATGAGTCACAGCATCTCCAAAATAGCAGGTCTTATGGAGTGTTCCAGGTCTGCAGCAATTAGTACCTACCAAAAATGAGCCAAGGAAGGACAACTGATAAATCAGTGACAGTGTCATGAGAACCCAAGGATCACTGATGCATGTGGAGAAAGAAGGCTAGTCTGGGTCTGTTCTAAAGAAAAGCTTCTGTAGCTAAAAATGTTAATGCTGGCTCTGATAGAAAGGGGTCAGAACACACAATGCACCACACTTAGATCTGCAGAGTCAGAACCACTTAACATTGTTAGGTGGTATTAATGTAATGGCTTATTGGCATAAAGTGTAGCTGAAAAGTTAATGTGTATGTACAGGGGGTCTTCGAGTTAGTCACGTTTGGAGGACCCGAGCCCTGATGTAACTCAAGGACCCCCCTTATTTATGCATTCATTTTTTTCATTTTTTGATGTACGTCGGAACTCATGCATTTAATAATGCTGCAGAGGCTTTATTGAACAGCAATGTTCTTTATTAACAGACAGCAACATGTATGAACAATCTCATATTACAGTAAAGCATTTAGGAAACGTTGCTCCAGATAGAAATGCTCTTTTTAATGGCTTCAACATACACCACAGCAGTAAACGCATTGGAGAAGTGACTTGTGGCAAAACCACACTGATGGTGCCTTAGCACAGTGCACTATTAACCCCCATCTCACTCACCAACACACATGAACTCTTATTCAACACTAACAGTTAATAAAACATAAACAATACAGCAATAACACCAATAAACAGCCCTCTCTTTTTCCCATCCCTGCACACATGCACACACGCACATGACAGTCCCCTACTGCTGTAAAGCATTTAGTAGGCATTCAACTGCATTTTACTATTGTATATGACAGTAAATATGTGCATTAAAACAAGAGCCAGCAAGGTGACCATGAATGTCTGTAAGTCAAGTAGGACACAAGTCGAGACCCCCCTGTACATGGTAAGTACAACCCCAATTCAGAGTAACAGAAAAAATATTATTGTATTTGAAGACTTATTCCACTCTGTCCTTGTTTTCCTGGTTATCTACATATTCATTAAAACCTTTATTTATAACATAGATAAGACAAATCCATCAGATATACATACAGTATTTCCAGCTCAACGAGACTGTAGTTAAGGCACTACAATTTACAACAAAAAAAGAAGAAGAAAAAAAGTTAAGAATAGTTAAAATAAAATAAATGAGGTTCAATTATATGTCCCTGATAAAATGTATTTAAAAGAAACTGCCTGCAATCCCAGATCTCTGGTCATGGCATTACATGCGTCGCAACAATTACAACAAAAAAAGAACAAAAATGAATAAAACAAGCAAAACACAGAACTGTTTGAAACGTACATGCCTTTGGAAATGCCCAGAAACAATTCTATTAAAAAAAAATATTATTGCATTAATATTACAGTCCGACAGTACGCTTCAGCATATAAGAGATACAGTCATGGTATCTCTTAGTGATGTGGTTTGATTACCACGGGTTGGGTTAAATTATAGCTCCAGTGCACAGCTTATCATGGAGGGCAAAGCCGCTTCACTCAAAAAGAGTTTGGAAAGGTAGATCATTAAGTTCTATAGGTTACTGAATATAGTGCTTGCATGGCTGACCAAGTACACATGACATGTCCAGAGTGCATTCATCACCACAGGGCCTACACAATCATAGTTTCCTCCCTTGTAATGACTATTAGAAAAACAACAAGTAGTAATCACTGTGGGATGGCAATTGCAATCAGAGATGGGCTCTCCCTGTCATTTGAAAGGATTTCAACATAAGGTGGGAAACTTGAGAAAGACTTACCAAAAACAACTCAAGTGTTATGTTCAGCATTCTTATTTGAACATGCCATTGACCTTTTCATTGCTAGCATAGGTTAGTTCCCCTCACAAGCATGAGCACTGCATCAGCACTATCTGACATGAAAGCTGTAATAGACTGCTCAACTATTGGTGGAAAGTGGAAAATGTAACCAGAGATCTAGTAGTCTACAGCTATAGCTCTAGCTTTTTGTACAAAGCAAAAATACTTAGCACTTTACTTGCATATCTATTCTGAATAATGAATAATATCAAAAGTTAAATCCAAAATGTGCTATAGACCAGTCTGAAGATTTTTTTAATTCTTATTTATTTAATCATTATTTAGGAAGTAATGATTAAATATTATTGAAGAAATAAAAAAATGTGTTTTCAATGGCTTTTCAAATTCAACCCTGATTATGAATGGTATTAATTTCCACGGATTTGAGCATAGGGAAATTTTCCCAAAGTGAACCATTTATTTCTTCGCTTTTTAAATCTTTCTGGAGTGTGGAAAAGTGGTCACCTTCATTGAGTCTGACTTCAGTTAACATTTTCTCATATGGATGAGGACTGGAAGGTTCCTCCTCGCCCAGGAGGGGCTGTGTGGACTCGGAGCGTAGGTAGGCTGGAGGAGGGGCTTGCTGGGTGCGATACTGATTGGCAAACACAACTGTGGCATAAGGTACAGACTCACTCTGTGACCCTGAGTTATAGATTCCTGAATCACGTGAAGAGTCGGAATTATCCTCATTAACACTTTTTTCATCATATGTCCAGTTGTCACAATGGAGGTACTCCATGTTTTCCTTCCACAGCTCTTTCTCAGACAAACTCAGAAGACTGAAGTGGGAAAGATACACCGGCACAGGGTCTTTGACCTCTTTAAAAGGGGGCAAGATCTGTTGAGAAAGGATGTAGCACATGATTCATTATCTTTATAGACATACTGAGAAGAAAAGTTAGCATTTATGTAAACATTATTTCTAGAAAAGTCAGGGCAAAGAAGAAACTATGTTTTTTCTTATTTACCTAAACCTTTACTTAAATGACAAAAGTACAAAGAAAGTATTTCACATTTTTCACTGATGAATATATTTGGTAAATATTAGGAACTGAGGAAACTAATTACTGTTTTTTTTTTACAGTGGAATTTTTGCTTAATACAACACTAACTACTCAACAGTTCTTGATTACCATTGTCTGATTGTTCTGTTCATGCTATGTTTTATATTGTCAAAAGTAGACAGATTTGCCTCTGTGTCAAAAGGTTCACACAAATCATCCATGCTAAAACATCTCTATACTGTGGGTTGTGATGTTGTCTGTGGTTGGAAGGAGCAGGTTGCTGCTCATGGGAGTAATCAGCACTGATGTATTACACCTGGGGGGAAAGCTTTATCAGTGCCATTGTTCCAGTCTGCCCTGTTGGCATGGCAGCTAGCTCTCCTAGCTGGCCGCACAGGAGCCCTTTGGTAATTTGGGTACATACTCCTTGGGTTTACCCAGTGGACACTCTGTCAACTTTTAAATTCCCAGCAGGATGGCCAGTTGAGAAGGAGCACTCCTGAAAGAAGAGTAGGCGCTCACTATTTCTGAGCACACTTGTATCCTTTCATGAGTGCAAACATATTCAGTTCAGCTGGATCCTTTCTGCTGGGCTATGGTTGAACATGGGTGTTTACGAGCGCCCCTGCATGTGGGTCCCAGCTGTTATTTCCGATGTTGGCTTTTCATATTTCTAACAAATTTCTAACAGCACATACCTATTTCTAACAAATATCTAGATGATCCATTTCATTTTTGGTTTTAGACTCTTTCTTAGATGAGCTAGGGCCTAGTCTAGAAAACTAGGTGGCTCAAAGGTCACACACTTTGAATGGAGGTTGGGTTCCCTTATTCGGCCCGTGTCACAACTTTTTGAGTGTGTTGGAGATACCAATTTCGACATTGGTTTCTATTATCAAAATACAATCAAGTTGGTTATTCAAACAATAAAAAGTACATTCCTTGCACTATTGACTGTTAATACATTTGTAAATAAAAGAATTTACAAATTCCAGATTTTTGTTTTATTGCTTTTTATAAAATGTTTCAATGAAAGGGGTATGTAGATCTAATGTACTTTATCAAATTATTACAAGCTAGTGTCCTCAGCAAAACCCCCTTTTATTGACTTCATTACCAGGAAAATGTGTTTTCTATGGAAGGTTAATGAATCTGTTTGCTTAAGACCTAAAAGTCTCCAAACAAATGATACTTTTTTCTACGTTTTAACACCGTAGATAGTGAAGTGACAATTTGTCACTGTGAAGACACCACAGCCACACAGTGCACCACAACAAAATGTTACTGTCCATCATATGTTCACACGTGGAGCAGCAGGCAGCAATCATCAGCGTCCAGTGAGCAGTGAAGTGGGCACGGTACCGTGCTCAAGAGTTACCTCAGTGGTGCCTGGGCTGGGACTTGAACCTGTGACCTTCTGAACTCAGGGGCAAAGTCCTAATCAATGCAATGATTTGTAATAAAAATTAAGTGGGCATACCTGCAGTGAATCAGCTGTTGTCCATTTTTTAATACTACTATTGGCTGGATCAGGAATCATTGGCCACAGGAACTTCTTCAAGCTGTGAAAGAAATTCATTGCATTTTAAAATAATTAACCAAGAACTGTTTGAACTAATGGAGCAAATGTATCAGTTTACATTTGATGAACTTACAATTTGCTATTGCTGAAATAGGTGAACACGCCAAATATAACAAGTCCTAGACCAACACAGGCTGGGATGACAATCAGATATATTTCAAAGACATCTGAAAAAGAAAGTCATTATGATTTATAAGCCCACTATCAAGATGTCATCTTTTTATTAACCCTTATGAAATAGTCAGAAATCATTAGATACCAAAAGGTAAGGTTTTCACAGTAACAATGGTCCCATTCAAGCTCCCACCCATGGTGCTAACCATGAAGAGAATTTTGTAAGTCGAAGAAGGATGGAGATCTCTCAGAACCACATCTTTTTCTGTCCCCTTGATGTCTACAACTTAATCATACATATCACAGTTAATGGAAGGCATGTATTTTAGGAAACAAAAACAGTATCTTTTATTATATTTATTATATATATATATATATACCTCCTGTATCATTCCAGTTTTCCTCAACCCAGTAGAAAATTTTGTATGCAGTAATGATTCCATTTTTCTGCTCAAGTGGGATTTCATCCCAGGAAAACTTAATATATGAATCCTTGATGTCGAATTTCAGATTTGGAGATTGAGAGGGGGCTGAAATGATGGAGAACCAAAATTATTATTTATTTATTTATTTACTACGTTTTAAACAGTGCTACACTAAAACATTGCCCTGCTGATATGAGTTGATGGCAAAAATAGGTCCACTAGAGGGAACTATTGCATCATTATCCAGATGAATGTTTCACGTATACAGTTTCATTGGTTTTGTACTGTCTACAAAACCAGCTACAAATCTGACCTTTTTGTTTGGTGTATGCCAAGACGGTGTAGGGCTGACCAATGCCATCCTTATACTTTGGATATACTGAAATTTCATAGGCCTTAAAAGGCTCAAGACCTAAAAAATGAAGTAAAAAATTATTCTTGCATTCACTAAAGTCAAATACTAATACATTGTGATTAAAGTACGTGGATTTTTATCAAAGCAGATTTTGACATTCCTATATACCTGATACTATCATGCTGGTCTGATTTCTGTCCACAATTTCAAAAGAGACTTCTTTATGCATTGTCTTCCACTCTAACACATATGCAGTAACAGCTGAGGATGGTGGGTTTGACCATTCAGTCAGGATTGAGTCATCAGATTTGGGAAGAACCTTCAGATAAGGGACATTAATCTGTTCTGGAAAACAAAGAAAGGTTAATAAAACCCTCAATAAATATGCATTTGTTTATTGATAGAAACAAACAAAAAAAGACAAAAGGCAGTGCATTAAATTAATTAGCTACCTATATGTTTGTATACTGCCACTTCAGTAGGGCTGGATTTCCCTTTGGAGTTTTTGGCTGTCAGGTAGATCTTTCTGACAGCTACAGGGATTTTTAAAGAGCAATACTGTAGGTTTGTGACACATATAGCCCTCTTGCTGTGCGATATTACGGTTGAGACGATGTAAGACACATTCATGCTGTTGGCACGGAACTGCAAAGATGGCTGAGAGAGAAAGAGTGTAACATGTCAGTGATCACCTGATAAAGCACTGCCTAAGAATATTACCGTATTTCCCCAACCATAGGCCACAGCTTATACAATGATTTTGTATTTGCTATTGGGTGAGGCTTGCTAAAATGGGGCAGCCTAACATAAAAACATAAAAACACATTTGCTAAAAGTATAAGGTGAAAAATATGAAATCCTCAAATAATTAGTTGAATTTAAATGTACTGTTTACTGCAGCAACAAACAGTTTGAAAACACAAAGCAAAGCAAAGATAGATCAGTGACGATGTTCTCTCACTTAAACTGTGCTGCCACATCCAGCCTCTCAAACCTTTTCAACCCTTTGCTACATTACATTACATCCTCGCATATAATACAAGATGGAAAAATCTTAGTTTAACAGAAAAAAGGAACAAAATGTATTGTTCGCTGGGAAAATGGAAAGTGGGGGTATTGTAAACTCTTCAGTATAAAATTAGAAACACTAAATGGCAAAAATGATTAGGCTTACTTTCTTTCAATTTTTCAAAACCAGATCCCTAAATGTAATTATTTGCAACCTATGCTGCTTTGCAGTCGCTGATGTCAGACATGCGTTCATCTTGAATATTACAGACGTTGCTTCATCGAAAAAAACAATGTGGAGCTTAAATTCTGCAGCGTTGCGTTGTGGCATGATGCAGTTGGGTTATTGGTAAGTTCCAAATTTTATTATTTTAATTGTTTATGCTCGACTATGGTATAATGTCACTACTGGTATAGAACTGCAAAAGCCTTCAGAGGTCAAATTAGATGCTTTTATCTCAGATCAGTAAATTCAGTAAAGCTGCGGCTAATAACATTTACGGCTTTTCTTAGAGTTTTAAAACATAAATTAGCATTTTCTGCGGCTTATAGAATGAGGCTGCCTATAATGTGGGGCGGCCTATCATTGAGGAAATATGTTTTTTACACTGTATTAGATGGACTGTTTATAATATAGTATTATTCACATTAGAAAATTACATTTTCTTAACATTTCAGCACAGTCATACCAGCAACACTGACATAAGAAGTCAAAGGGACTGGGATTGCTAGAGGTTCCAGTGATGCTCATTAAATACCAGATTTATTATTCACTCATTAATATACATTTTTCAGTAAATACTATAAAACTAAAGTCCTATTGCAACTGGATAAATTTTTGCTTGAGGAAATTTGGTAATATCATAATATAATTGTAAGAGATTGGAGTTACTGATGCAAACATGATACAGTACCTGTGTAACTTCCCTAAATAAAGGAATATTTGTGTCATACTGTAATTAATTGGGTTTAAATTAACTAACGACAAAAAACTTCCACTTAGTGCCAGAATAACATTAGGTTGGTAAAGTGGTCTCTTCTAAGTGCCTTTAAAGAGACTTCTCACTTTCCTTCTCCTTCTAATTAGATAATCACCAGAAGTTGTTGATTACAGTACTCTTGTTTTGAATTTGAAATCAAGCTCCAATATAACCGTTAGGCTTCTATCCCTTTACCATTACTAGAAACAGTTTTTACACTAATGTGAGATCAAATTTATACTGGGCTAAATATATAAATGTCTGTAATCAGTCACATTACTGTACTTATAATCTAATCTAGCTTTAATATAACTTAGTATTTCTGTTTTGGAGCTGCAAAAATGAGGAATAGAAGTGTGAGCCTCATCCAGGACCATACAAGTTAAAGGGGTTTTAACCAGTCCAAACATTTTGATGCACATTTCTATATGATGTTTTGTTTGAGGGCTTCTCACCTTCCAAAACAGTTCTGCTTGAAGATGTCTATTTGTTGGCTGCCCCAGTAGCTTCAACCATGTGACCAGTTGGCCAGTTGGAGCTGAAAAGAGATGGGTCGATTCAGCACACATCACTACATCAAGGCTTTTAACATTTATCAAGCACTGCTGGTGATTAAGTGAAGCTTTTAGAGAGTAGCTCTACACTGTAGCAAGGGCCTTTCTCATCACCTCTTCTACTGCACTCTGACGGGGACAGAAATGCATTTGTACTTAATAAGGCCACAGCAAGTGTAAGGTGTATGAATGCAAAAGTCATATGGGCAATCTCAGGAAGGAAGATATTATTAATATCCATTGATTTGTTGTGAGCTGAACAAGTCCATTTGGTATGTTCATACAGCCAGCAGTTACTAAACAAATACATACAAAACTATATTTTGCAATCAAAAAATAATAATGCTGAATAAATTTATTTTAGAGCAGACCAAAGCTAGAATCTTCAGGAGAAAGCTCAAAACTATGATCGTTGTTGGTTTTCTTATTCTTTGGAATAGTTTCCATTGGGTACTCTGTATGTCAAGCTTGTGTACTGCTATGTCACACCAATGGGTTTAGATTACATACAGCTGCTGGAGGGATGTGATTGACTTGTATAATTCCCAGTTTTAGGCACCAATGTTAGAGAAGAAGTGTTTCAGGCTCTAAAAGCCGAAATATTTCTGTGGTTTCACACTAGAATACTCACATTGTAGAACTTTCAAGCACATTACGACAGTCAATACTTTTAGCTGACAAGATAATTATCAAAGATAATATTAAGAGTGAAATACGCTATGAGAGTTATGAAAGAATAAGTACCCTTCGTGAGTGTTGTAGCCATTGTATAATTACTCCACTCGCTCCATGGGCTGTTACGATATCTCACCCTCATGTCTGACTGATAGATCATTCCATGAAGCAGACCACACACCATTGTGCTACCCGGTTTACCTCTCCTGGGAACAACCTGTGGACCAAATTAAGATCATTACAATTAACTAACACTCATTTGTTTGCAACCCTATTCTACGCACCCCTGGGTAAATAAATAAATCAATAAAAATAATTACAATAATTTGTTTGCAACCCTATTTTATGCATTCTCTCATCTAAAAAACATATAAATACTGATATTTTTGATGGCTTGCTGCAGATGCTTTGAAATGTGTACCTTATCTTTTACTGACACCTAATATGTATTATATTCACCTTACCTTCCTATGTTCACTTAAACCTCAACCTCATGCCAAAGCTTAAACCTAAACCAAAATTCAATAACTGCATGATCTTCATGGAGCATAATATATAAAAGAATTCAATGCTATAGATCAACCCTGATAAATTGGAGTAGCACTTATGTTACTAATCCATCCGGTTGTCATTCAGCATCAGTACATAACCTGCTCTCTCTCAGATTCTCACATCAGTGCATCAATATTTCAGGTAGAGCCTTCATAGAAGAATAGATGCTGTTACTAAAGCAAATGGTGGACAAACTCTATATTTATATCCTTGATGTGAGAAACAGTAAGTGAGCAGATTTGTAGTTCATACAAACCACACTGAACATATAGAATACTTATGTTAAATTCCCTTTAAAGTTTCTAAATGAACTGATAAAGTAACCAGATTAATACTTTAAATAGCTTCTTTGTAAAAGTGCACTACAGTGCAGTGCTGAAGCTTTTCTTCAATCTTTCTAAAATATAAATAAAAATTTCATAGGCTTGATAACAGATGATATTCCAAGACTGATAATCTTGTAAACTTAAATTTATTTTTCTTTCCATTTTTTCTTTTTTTCTTTCCTTTTTTCTTTTTTTCTCCTTTTTTATTATACTTTTCTTCTTGTTCTTCAGGTTATCATTATTCTTCTTCTTCTTCTTCTTTGTCTTATTTATACTTAATTATTATTATTATTATTATTATTATTATTATTATTATTATTATTATTATTATTATTATTATTATTATTATTA
>JBBIGC010000007.1:14410842-14426557 GCA_037576955.1 Lepidarchus adonis | reverse complement strand
CACACATACACACACACACACACACACACACACACACACACACACACACACACACACACACACACACACACACACACCTATGGGCAGTCAACCTTAACCGAAAGCTTTCGGACTGTGGGAGGAAACCCAGAAAGCGCAGAGGAAACCCATGCAAAGATGTGGAGAGATCACAAACTCCACTGAGAAAAGCACCTATATTAAAAGTATTCATGAGTTTATGAGATGTTTAAAAAGAGCATTGCTTAATAAGTGAAGAGATGCTGGACAGAAGATAGAGAAACACATAACTGTATTAGTAAAGTCAACTACATCTGGGACATTTTTATTTAAATGTGAGTGTCTGTTTACTCATCTTTACCAGTGAACATACAATTGGGACATACTTCATCACAATCAACCTATGAACACTTCCTGCCATATATATATATATGTGTGTGTGTGTGTGTGTGTGTGTGTGTGTGTGTGTGTGTGTGTGTGTGTGTGTGTGTTTCTGTGAATATTAGTAAGATGACAGTATTGAAGTTAAACTTGCAAAATTCTTTTCTTATCAGTGGCTCACATAAAGGCCTTCACTTCTCGGCATTCGCCTTTCAGCGTTTCTCCCTATTGCAGGGGCTAATTGCCTGTGGCTCCTAAATGTGCTTTGCAGCCTGCTGGGTAGAGAGCGGTTATTATATTTGTAGTGATTTCTTTTGTGACTGCCTGGCATGTTGCTCCAGCACCATGATTTAATGTGCTTGTGAACACAAATGAGACTGCCAATTTCTCATTTTCCATTAAAGGACCTCAGTATTGCTTATGTGTGTTCTCTCTCTCTCTCTCTCTCTCTCTCTCTCTCTCTCTCTCTCTCTCTTTCTCTCTCTCTCTCTGCATTTCTTACCTCACACGTTTTTGTATTAATGCACATATGGTCGAACATAACAATTGACCTTTAGACCCATAGTAGTAGACTTTTCAGTATCTCTTCTTCCAAAATTCACTTTGTTTCCATGAAAATAAATGACATTAGTGAAATGACATAAATATATATATAAAATACATAATATATAAATAAAATAAATAGGTAGTGCCAAATTACCAGAAAAGAGGAATTTCTCACTTGTTTTAATCTCTTATGGTATAAGTTGTTTCACTCCTCTTTGGGGAAAAAAACAACTACCTTTCACATTCTTCTATTGGGTATTATATTACATATTATATTATATTATTTTACATTTACATCTTAGTGTGACAAAGAATCATAGTATATGTGACTGTAAGTCGTTTACGTGACACTTTTATCACCCATTGTTATTATTAAACAACTTGAAATGAGAATACTTAAAAAGCTGCTGTTATAACATTGTAAACAAACAAACAAACAAACAAACAAACAAACAAACAAACTGCAAACAATCCTTCAAATTCTATGGTGAATGTTATTTACATTACATACACGACACATAATAGTCCTCATTATTTGACTTAGATGTGTAAAGATCTGTTTACGACTGGAAAACTGAATGACGGATACAGAAAAATAATGAAATGTAATCACAGCACTTACCACATCAAGCTCAGAAGCCTGATAGTGCTTTCATTCTCTCTAACAGCACAGAGACAAGGACTAATCGGACTAATCTGATTGCACTTGTGTAATTACTCTCTGCATTCAGCCTGAATAGCGCTGTGGTTCTGCATTTATCTAAAGGGATCACATGATTTGTAAAAAAAGAAAAAAGAAAAAAAAAGAAAAGCAGAAGCAAACCCAAGGTTGAGTTAACTTGTTTAACTGAAAATGAAAAGTTTTTAGAAATTATTAACAAATAATGAAATAAAATACAATAAAGTATAGATTGTTCATTACATTTTTAATCTTGTACTAAATCATTGTAGAGTCACTACTTTTAAAAAACATTTTTAACATATTATATTGTTCTTAGAATAAAGACTACTTTTTATTTACTGTGATGTGAAGTATTTATACATTTTAATAAATTTATCGGGTCATTATGTAATCTATGACATGGTCATATAAGGTCTAAGCTTTTTTCATCTAAAGGGAATAAACAGTGTGTTTAAAAATGACAGCTACGAGACCCTGTGATAAACAGAAATGATATATTTTGTTCTCTGCATTTCTCTCCATCATAAAAACCAATTTCTCTTTATTTTCTTATCACCTCCTGGATTCATATGTAAAGATCACCAATATATATGAGCATTCAGTAAGACATTAAACAGTTAAAAAACAAAACAAAACATAGTATTAGATTTATTGTGGTGCTTCTGCTTTATTCGTGCTACATTCCTATATCAATTAACTTCTATTGTGTTAATAACTTACCCCAGTTATATTAGCAGTTAGTGTTCCACACAGTTTATTAGAGCTATTTAGCAAAATTTCTAAAAAAAGAACTTCAGAACTGTTTCCCTCAAACAATACAAAACAATTCTTACAAAGTTAAGAATACTTCTTTGTTGATAAAAGCATTGCTGATAGATAAAGCTGAAATAAAGCGAAGTTAAGTCCATTTTATTTGTGTAGCACTTTTTACAACACATAAATAAACAACTTGCTAACTGGTTCAATGTTTAGAAGACAAATTTTACTAGTGTGGTGATATGATTATGCTAATACATAGCATATAAAAGGACTGATTAGCATTTGGCATCATAGAAGATTATTAGGCATTGCGATTAAATGAGAATGGTATGGTAATCATGGTAATGGTGATTTAGCTCCCTAATTCTTAAGAACAACATAATTTAAACAATCATCAAATGGAAAATACTACAGAGCCCTAGCAAATATATTAAGCATCCCCGTCAGTTAAATGAGTTTGTTAATATGCTAGTTTTCACACACATTTGCACTTTTGCACATATTATGGCTATTCATGGACCTTGGACAGACATTTGCACACTTCCTGGTCATTTCCAGTTACTTCAATTTGAATTCATTATTATATATATATATATTTATATATATTGTATAGATAAGGTTTTATATTTCTTTTATATGATCTATATATAAGATATATACACGTTTTCTTTATATTTGTTCTATTTATTTCTTGTTAACTAAGATCACAGACGGTAATTTAAGCATTTCACTGCACACTGTACTGTGTATGTGACAAATAAAATTTGAATTTGAATTTGAATTTAGTGGAAAGTGCCACACCTTCTCTTTTCTGGACAGGTATATCATGCAAGATTTCAGTCAGACTAATAAAAAAGGCAACAGAGACATCATGAAAAAAAATAGGGAATGAACTAACAGCAGCAGAAACTACAATCAAACACAGAATAATAAGCAATAAACTGCAGCACATTCACCTCTCCACACCCTATGACAAATCTACTCTGCTTAAAGGAAACCCAGAGAGACAAATCTGCACACAAGCATTTAGGCACAGCAGAATTCTTTGAAACAATATTTGTGCATATGGTCACTACAAATGAGTGCTCATATGGTTCATTCATCAGTTGTATCACTTTTGGTTGGTACTAAGTATTGTAGACCTGGAACACTCCATAAGACCTGTTGTTTTGGAGATGCTGTTACTCAATCATCTAACCATCACAATAAGCCCTTTGTCACAGTTGCTCAGACCCTTATGCCTGCCCATTTTCCTGCTACTAAAAATACATTTGAAATTGCAAGTCTAATAGAATTATCCCACAATCTTATGGATGTTAAAATGGTTTACCAAGAAAAACTGAATCACAAACTCATTGATCTCAATACTTCCAACAAAGAACCAATATTTAAACACTATAAACTGTGTTTATACAGTTTTAAACACATACAACGTGTATGATAAAGGCTGATGTTACTAATTTAGTGGTCAGTAAGTGGCCTCTGTTTAACAACACCAGCTTGGTTGCTGTGCCTAATCTACATTATCATGTCACCACTATAGTCACCACTATAGAATGATAAGCTACAGTCAGTAATTTTACATGTATATGGTAAGTGTAATAGCCAGTGAGTGTAGGTGCTAGATATGTAAACGTCTAGTTTCAGTGTAAGTAGTTGTATTTGAGGTGTATCTTCTGTATTCAGTGGGTCAGACATGAGTCAACAGACTATAGTGCATTATTTCAACCAATCATCTCTTCTTTTCTGCCACAAAGTACACTTTTGTATTAAATGTCTTTGATAAACTTTTAAAAACCAAAACTTTTCATCATCCCGTCCCCATTCCGAGAAGAAAGAAGAAATTAGCAGAGCTTCGCAATGAAAACAGGAAATGTTGTAAGTTCTGTGATGTCACAGCGGTAAAGCAGATGTGAGGGTGTGAAAAGAAATCTTTGGTATGTAAACTGAAATCTTAAATCTAAGCATAACTCTGTTAGGTATGGCACACCTGTTAAATTGTGTTTAATAATTCTGTATCTCATTTTAAGTTAAAAACTCTTCTTCTCAGGTGCAAATCTGCTTCATATGTCTGCAGAAGCAGCAAACCAAAACTGCTAATGAAAACAACACATAAACAGGACTAAATTCTAGTGTCATGACAAGAGCGGAACAGCAAGCTGCATGCTAATTATAACACATTTTCTGATTAGAGTGAGGCCAACATGTTTTCCTACTAATCTGTATGCAGTACGCCTTTTGTACATTTTAAACTAGTGTAAGGGACAAGAGGGTTTGAGTCTGTGTCTGTATTGAGACACATCATGTATCTAAGAGTCAATAAATATATGCCAATAAAGAATGGTTGATAACATCATTCCACAGATCCTGAATGGGAGGAAAACACACGGAAATTGATGTCAGTGAACCAAAACCAAATGTGTCTTCGCTCTGTAGTGTTAATGCATGTTTTTAAAAAATTCAGTGAATCTTCAGTGAAATCACATAAATGGAGGCTGTGAGGTAGATTAAAAGACGTTTTGTTTCCTTGTTAGATTTATGCATTGGCTTGCTTTACACTATTATCTGTTGTGTATATTTTAAATAAACATTGTAATTTCTCACAATTTTGGTTGTGTATGCATTGTTCATATGACTTTTCACAGTAATAAGTTATCTCCCCACCTTGTATGAGCAAGGCTTAATATGTCACCATGTCGTACCATTTACATTTGGCAGACACTCTTATCTTGAGTGACACACAGGGTGAGCAGTAGTAACCTGCTTTTGGGAATTTAACCCACAACCCTTTGGTAACAAACACACTTCCCTAACCATTGGGCCAAGACTGTTCCATTTTCACACTTCAGTCATGTTGAAATAAATTGTGATTTAAATACTTTTATTTGCAGTTAGTTCTAAAGGTTTACGGCTTTATTGCTGCCCCATTCTGTTCAGTTCATCCCAGACCAGTCTGTAGATTGAGCTGCTACTGAATCTATTGTCGAATTATTTTCTTCTAATTTTCTGCTCATTCACTTACTGTTTGTCTTTGTTTCTGTTTTTTTCCTTCACATTGTGATCTCCATATACAGACCTACTTCCTGCTCTACAGTAATGTCCTAATACTGCATCAAAAGGCGGAGGAACAATTTGTTGAAATCTGCATATTATTTCACTGTTTGGTGACCTAAACATTTTATTTATAATGGATTTGTTTATTGTAAACACCATTGTACCATTTAAGGCTATGTACTGTAACAGAACTGTTTAATTACCAGTAGACTTTCCCTTTTAAATGTGATAATGTTTTAAATCATGTAAAAATATAATAAGGCCAAAGAGTAGCCTTGTTACATTTATCATACACCTATATTTTGATTAAAAGTTTTTCTTCCAGCATTCTAACCTGAATACAACAGAATGCACCTGAAGAACCACTTCTGTAAATAAAAGCCATAGTGGGAAACAGCACAGTGCACTTTATAACTGCCTCAGAGAGAGAACAGCACTATGAGAGCAGTGTGTGTGCGTGCGTGTGTGTGTGTGTGTGCGTGTGCGTGTGTGTGTGTGTATGCTTGTATGTGCCTGTGTCCGTAGGGTGTGGGGGTGGTGTGAGGGCAGACAAGCTAAGACTCACGGTCCTGCTCCTTACAAGCATCCAATCCACTCCTATCTAGTACCTGTCACAGGCAGGCTGCAAAATGGAATTGACTATTGATTTCCCTCTTACCACAGGTCAGTGGCACTGGTGGGGCTGTATGCTGTGAGATGTTGAGTATAAGAGGGAGGACATGCAAGGGATGGTGGTGATAGGGAGGGGACAGAGGGAAAACTACAGTCTTATTAGCCTCGCCAGTCCTCCAGGACTTACACCAAAGAACTGGAAACATGGTAGAGGTTCCACAATAATATATAATATGTTATATATGATTTATTGTGGAACCTCTTCCATGTTTCCAGTATATATACTATATATATAGGATGTATTGCAATACAAGGTTTTGAGATAAACACATTGTTAGGGGCTGCAACATTAGAATGGATCTAGTCATATTTCCTGTTTACAGTGCAAAATTGAGGTAATTGCATTTGAGAGAATCTTTGGAACCTTACCCAGCACGCTGTTTTCATGTTCTATGATTGTTCCCTGCTTACTGCTGCACATCACTGTTATAAGCTGTCAAAACTGTCTACACTTAAACCAAACAAAACCCTAATTTCTGCTAGATATGACGATATGACCACAAACGTAACGTAATAATGGTCAGTATTGATTTCAGGTGCACTTGAAAGCATGATCAATGACAGAGCTCCTTATACTATATGTCCAATAGCCCAGACATCATGAAGATGTACACATTACTGACATAGGTGTAGTTGTTCAGACACAGCTTGTATAATCTCTGTAGAAAACCACTGTTAAGTAAATGGAATCGTTTGAAGCAGCAGCCTAATGTAATTATACTTAATTTTAAGCATGTTTAGAAATACAAATACATTCGTAAATATATTCTCTTGAGTGGTAGTTGTGTTTAAAACAATATATTTAAAGCAGTAATTAAAACAATAAAACAAAAAATTATTCAGAGTAAAATTGTTTTAGATTAGTCCACCAGCTCTCTTATATCACTTTTACAGACATGTAGCTGTTCAGGTGTGTAACATTTTATCAGATGTTATTACTAATATAGTTGCAATGCATATTAACATTATGTTGCTTCAAACATAAGTACATTTATTACTTTACATTAATGGTTGTTAACTTATTGCTTATTAATTCTTTGCTCGTTATTTTTTAAGAAACGTTTTACTTAGTGTCAGCTTTTGTACCCTTACTATGAAGTGTTACCACGAGTGCTCTTTATGTGTCAGCTTTTGCCGTAAACAGACTAATTATTTGATGCTGAAAAAATAAGCTGTTGGGGTAATTGTTGGTGTAATGGCTAGAACTAAGCAGTTTATATAGTTAGACTGGCTTGAATAGGTGTTAGCCTGTCAAAATTATGTTGGGTGACTTTACAAGTCATGGACAGCACTCCACTCCATTACAGGAAAAGGTCGTTCCATTACTGTCATGTGTACCCTGCTATTACTAAAGCTGATGGTCAAATACACCAATAGTATGGAACAAAGTTGTCACTGAAGTAATTTTTCTGAAAGGCTGGGATCAGTTTTGTAGTTTAATGATTGATTGTTGATTACTTGGAAACTGAAAACAGAAGCAATTCAAACACAAATCAATATCTGCTGGTGGTTCAGTCCCTGGAGCTTTTATCTACAAACTGCATCTACAAAACATCTACAAAAGCCCAGTAATTTGCTAGTAAAATGACATTATTATTATTATTATTATTATTATTATTATTATTATTATTATTATTATTATTATTATTATTATTATTATTATTATTACTACTACTACTACATTATATAGTATTTTTATGCAAATTCCTTACAAGTACAATGTTTTCTTCTATTGCCTCTTATGAACCTTTCAAAGGCATCAGTCTTTGGAATAGCAATGATTATAATTTACAATCTTTATTACAAATGGTCAGTCCCAGGCAAACAATAGTAAAAGTGGGCAGCAGCATTAAAAGGATGGAACATTTTAACTGAGTTTTACTTTATTTGACAAGACAGGACAATGCACTCACTCATTAACTATAAGATCAAATAAACTCCTAGAAAAGCTACTTAACACCACAGGTGTACTTCTACACCGCACTATGCTTGTTGATTTTTTGTCCTTCCCTCCTACAGCCCTCTCCCACACAGCACTCGTTTCGACAAATGATGAATGGCTGTGCCTTTCCATATTCCCTCTTTTAAGAAAACATAGTTAATTGCCTCACTTTGTTCTGTCACTTACTGTTCCATTTGTGCTAGTGAGAGGTGTTTAAAGTCAGCTCCCTTTTCAGTGAGATTGATTTATGAACCGCTCAGTGTAACTGTTTTCATCCCCTGGTTCGAGCTCTGAAAGGCCTTTTCAGGTGGAGATGAAAGTCAGAAGTGACGTGAGGTCCATACTCAGAGAGAAGAGGAAAAAACCTGCTTTAATTAATCAAACCTATTGTACTCCACAGTCTCACCACTGTGCAGATACAGGGGTAACTGACTATCTGCAGTTTGCTGTGAGTGTTTAGTGGATGCATATTGGAACACTTTTATTTTATCACCTTGTTAGTTTGACAGATAACACTGGTTAAGTGGATACTAATAGAACCATTATTACTGCAGACTGGTGGCCATGATTTATGAAGTCATTTACATCCTTGCCAATAGAAGGAATTTATGTATCACTGTACAGCAATAATTCACTGAAAAGATAATTTCTCTGAATCAAAACATTTGACAGATTTGTGCTCTTCAAACATGTATGACTTTTAGTAATTATAGTGCATCTTCATTACATTTCAGACTGTGCTGTTCCTTCAAGGCCACAGCTCTGCATATATCACCATCTTTAAACTCGCTGAACTCAACTTATGAAGGACTTACTAATTAGGGTTCAAACAAATCAGCAGTTTTGTGAAATGAAATAAGATATTATAGGAAATATATTTTAAAAGATTTAGTGCTTAGCTAAATCTGAGCTGAAGACTGAGCTTTGTGCATGAGCATGCATATGTTTGTATGTGTTTAAATATAAAATGCTGGTAGCAGTGGTTCCAGACAATAAACATGAATTAACAGCAATAGTCTATTTTCTCAATGTTGGTAAAAATCAGTAAAATGTATTAATTTCAAATACTTTTCCTCAGCAGTTGTTTTGATGTTTTCAGCAAAATCAGTTTAATAAATTGTTTTTAAGTATCAAGACACATCAAAATACAATACTACAGTTTATACTATGACTAATATGCCTATACTCTTAACAACTACAATATTTTTCACATACTTGACTATACTGCTTGATAATAATAATAAACACAGTAAGATCCATTAAAATAAATGGAATATCTGTGAAATATCAATCACATGTTTTATTTCTTGATTGCATTAGTTGATGAACAGTTAGCACATGCACACACCAAGTATTGCTTCTTCATTTCTTTGTATGTGTCCTTACATAGAAATGAGTATTCCCTTAATTTGGAACTTTGAAAATGAATGCCTGAGTGATTTTGTGTAACGTTTGGATGCCCATAGCCCATCTACAACTGTTTTTGCAAATGAAGACCATTCATGTTGAAGCAGAACTCTTACAAAATGATTATAATGACTGTAAAATGACTCTTTTGTAATGTTCATCTTATTGATGTGATTTGTATGTTTTGTAAGTCTGCAGAAGAAAATGTTTAGAGCAATGTTTGTATAGCAGAATAATAATGATCTTTCCTTAGGATAGCACTTAATACGATATTGGTTAGGCTGTTTTGAATACATTTTATTTTAAATGTCTGAATTTCTGGAGCCATTACTATACAAAAGTATTAGAAAAGCTGCATCAACGTCAGAACAATGTGTGCACCATAACTTCCTTATGTCTGAGATTTATAATGGCGTTGAAAAGCTGAACGCTGTACAAGAAATTCATTTGTTCTGAAATATCTCAAATGTGCTTTATTCTTTCTTTGCAAAAGCAGTCAATAGCAACAGGTAGGGCTATAATCTGTTCAGAACAATCCCTTGCTTGTTTAGCTTTTGCCTTATTGCTTAACAATATTCCAGTTTGGGTGGTAAACTTTAAAACAAGTCAGCCCAAAGGAAGTATTACATAATAAACCACTACTCTTGAGCAATTATAGGTTTATTACTATAAAGAGTCTTTCTTTCGTTATGGAAAATGAACAAAATTGAGCTTTTTTGTATGGAAACTGTATCTTTTTGTAATATTTTGTTAATGGTTTTATTTGATTTGGAGGAGAAGACTGATTCTCATTTTCAGAACAGGACATTTCACTGTATTGCTGTGGAGGTGTTTAATAATTCACTAAAATTATTTCTGTCAGTACTGACAAGCTAAACGGTGACCTGATTTAATTCTGTAATTGCACATGCACCTTTCTCCTGGGTCCATACTTTGGTAATTAATAGGACCTTCCATTTTTTGAAAAGTGGCACTGCAACTAATGGAATTCAAATTGAAGCTGATGTGTAGCTGAGGATGCACAGGCCAGCCAAGCCAAGCCATTCACCTCTTAATGGGCTCAGACTTACTAGTGAAGAGAGCTGCCAGATAAAAAAGGGCTAGCTTCACTCCACCTCTAAGGACAGCCTTGAAGAATATGTAAGAACCTTTATAGCTAAAGAATATAAAACAATTAAAAAAATGATTAATTATAAATATTCCATTGTAGGTTGGCATGTTAACAACACCCGAGGCATATACATAGCACAGTAGAGTATATTTTCTGTGAGGTCTCAGCTGAGATTCAGTGAGCATGAGAAGTCAACCATGGCATATTGATTATACAACACAAGGTGAGAGCTCTCCAGAGATTGCCATGGGGCCTCATTTATAACTGGCTGCTAGTGTGCAACACTTTATAGACTTGCCAAAAGTTGGAACTATGTTTGAGCAGAAATCTCTAACCTTAGCTTGGTGTATTATGATTAGAGTAATGAAGATTATGAATTCTCGGTTACTGACAGAAACAGTTCAGTTTGGGGTAATGAGCATTCTCTTTGTGGAAGAGTGTAGAATTTGTAATTGAATTCAAGCATTTCTAGATGTAATTTATGTTGCAGACCTCACCCCTAAATGCTAAGCTTACAGTGTATCAATTGGGATAAAGCGCACAATAACAAAACCACAAATGACATTGTGTTTTATATATTTTATATTTTCATATATTTCGGAATATTGTTTTCAAATTGAGTATATTAAAATCTTAAATGACCAGGCATAACATTAAACCAACCTGCCTTGTCAAGATTCAAGATTCAAGAGATTTATTGTCATGTGTACAATGCACAGGTACATGTACAATGAAATTCTTACTTGAATGCTCTATTGCAGACTATATACAATATACACACAGAGAGGTGGAAAGAGAAAACTATTAAAATAAGAAATGTAATAATAAAAAGCAGTACCAAAAGAGAGGAATAAATACTATAAGCTACTTTCATCAAAACCAGCATTTACTTTCTCAGCGGTTTGTAATACAGTGGCTTGTACTAACTGGAGATGTTCTGACCCAGTCATCTGGCCATCATAATAAGGCGTCACTCAGATCCTTATGCTTGCCTATTTTCTCTGTTCCCAACTTTCTGAATTCAGAATTATATTAATTAGTTGTGCTAATTATTTTGTGCTAATGCTATATAAAGGCAAATATGCAGTTCTTGCACACAATAACACCAAATCACCATATAAATTCAAAAATATTTACAAATCACTACCTTTTATAGAAAAAAAGTAATGTCAACCTTTATAACTGTTACAGTTATTCCTGACACCTCAAGCAAGAACTCACTTGTCTCAGGTCAATATATCCATCATAATCAATTTTTAAAAAAAAAAATATCCCTTATAGTCCCACAAGTGGGAAATTTATTCTCTGCATTTAACCCATCACACGTGCACACATGGAGCAGTGGTCTATCGTCAACAGAGGCACAGAAGGAGCAGTGAAGTGGGGACTGTACCTTGCTCAAGGGTTCCTCAGTGGTCCCCGGGCTGGGACTTGAACCTTTTGATCCCAGGGGCAATGTCCTAACAACTAGGCTACCACTGCCCTTTACTGCCCAATTTGTTCTAATACTGCAGAGCAAAATTACAAGTGTTTACTGTGCAGAATGATCTAATGCAGCTGTTTTAAAGTGTCCCTCTGCCCTCAAACTCTGCATTAATTAAGTAAACAGATTTAGTATTTTCTTTGATTCAAAATATGTCCTGTGGCATTTGTCCCATGAGGATGTTAAGCCTCATAATTGTTAGATATCAGTCTGATATAACTAGTTACTCATTTAATATAATTATTGGTGCTGAAATTGAATTAAAATTATTTAACAGTATTAGTATAACACCTCTCACCTTCACTATATATATATCTCTTCCCTTGAGGGAAGAGAGAGAACAAGACTTTCAGCTCGGTGGTGGTTTTGGTTCCTTCCCTTATTTTGTGTTTTAGGTAGTGAATGAGGGAAAAAAAAGCTTGGTGTGTGCACTCACATCGACTGTGTCCTTGTGTTTCTCTGGGTGTTAAGAAGCCTCTAACTAGTGCATGCCAGCAATTCACCAGGCTGGTGTGTCACAGTGGCGGAGAATGCGGGCATTGTACCCAGAATTGGCTGGAGGCCAACCAGTATACAGAGTATGACAAGCTTAGGTGAGTACTAATAACAGTTCTCTTGTTCTTTCCTGTATATCTTTAGAATGCCCAGACACAAGAAAATATCCCACTCAGCTTCTCAACCTGATCTTGGTCCTGGACCTATGGGACTCTATGTGCTGGATTTTTATTCGGGAGTTTAGGAGGGATTGGAGCACTCCCTGCTGCCTGCCCAGACTGTGTACGTGTAAGTGGTGTGGGAATCCCTGCTGGCCCAGTTGCACAGGCCAGCCCCTGACTCTCTCTGTGGGCAATCTTATGAGCCCCTATTGTGCTTCTTTCATGGTCCACCACCATGTGGTGTACAGCTGGTAGAGGCAGTTAGGCTTGATTCCAGCCCTGCCTAGCATCTTCCCAAGCCTGCACCTGGCTGCCTTTTCCCTCTCCTGGCTCTTGGCCAGGTTTCCTGCTGTAGAGAGGTCAATGGGTTGGGGAAGAGCTGAAGCTGAAGGACAGACCTTTCTAGGGCCTTCAGCAATATGATGGTTGCCTGATGCATGTATGACATATATGACCCATAAAGCTGGTCAGTATGGGTGGGTAGAGGAGAAAGGCGGACTGACCTATAGGACACCTAGGAACTGTGCATAAATATATAAACGCTGAACTGAAACCACTTGGCTGCCATATTGGTTCTCCTTCACTCCATTTTAAAATGAATGATTGTCTATGGCTGAACTGTAATCTAACTCCCAAAACTGGAAATTGAAATATAATTGAAATCTGTATTGGGGCTTAAAAAAATCTGATATATGCTATGTGATCCATAATTTCATTGGGACAGATGCAGTTAAGTTATTTTGAGAAATGCACTTATTTTTGCCATTACAAATTGGGTATTTATGAAGGAAAGTTAAAGGAAAGAGAGGGAACATGTAAGATATTGAGGAACAAGTATATCATTGCTGTTGGGAAAAAACTTATAATCATAACTTTACAAGAAAATGCGAAACATCATTAACTTTTAATGGTGATCAGTGTAACAGAATGTTATTGGAATGATTTTCAATCTATTGGTCTATTTGGCTTTTTTAAAAAAATAAAATAAAAAAATCAAATTACCTCCATGTAAAGTGACAGCTTATATTATGTTAAAGTTAAACAGTAATGGTAATGCAATATTGTTCATTTTCTGAAAATCATGAGCAGCACATGAATACAGTCATTTTCAGGTAGATGATTATTGTGTGCTGTTTACACTTTTAAAAGTACATTAGTCAGGTGCATTAAAAACAACAACAACAACAACAACAACAACAAAAACAGCCTTGAATACTTATCTAAACAAAGCCATTGATGGCAACCATGGAACACATCTATCACCATCCCTGCAAATTGAGACAAGGTGAAAGTGAGTGTGTGTGCATGTACAACAGAGTGGAGACAGAACTGTGTCATAATTAACAGTGACAATGTGACAGCTTCTTTAGGTTCATCTCTAATTAGTGAGAAAACCTTTTGTCAAACATTGCTCACAATATCCCCAAATTAATACACCCACATGGCCCGAATGGCAGTTTGTTTTGGTGAGAGTCAAGATGCAGTTTCCTGTGAGGAATCATTTGAATGCAGAGAGTTGGTGCATCTGTGTGGCACCAAACCAGCATCCCCCGAGCATCAGCTCATGTCTGGGGACTAATTAATCAGGTCTCGTCTTCTTTATGGGCTCCAAACTCAAAGGAAGAAAGTAACTTCCAACAGACTCGGAGTCATAGCAGCAAGCTAAAAAGTGGATTCTGAAGACATGTAGCACTGCAGCAGCTCCAAATGAGCACTCATTAAGGGTTTGAACATGCATGACAACAACACAGGGAGAGACAGACACCAGAAATCATTAATGGGCTCTCCTGCAGTATACAAGTCGCAGTATATCAGTAACAGTGCTGACATTCCTTAAGCAACTTCATAACCTCTATCCTTTCTATTATGTCATAATAAAAAGAACAAAAGAGTGAAAACTATTTGTTTTTATACTTGGCTGCTTGGACTTTAGTGCTATTGTAACCATGCAAGGAGTGATTGTAACAGATTGAATGCATGACAGATGGCATCACAGAGAAATAGAGCCATCTTTGATACCAGGTGACTGCCACTACAGTGACTGCATGAACCTATATATATTCTGGGAAGATTTTGGAATGTGTGCGAATTTTTGCTCATTCTTTCAAAAGAGCATTTGTGATGTAAGGCACTGATGCTAGAGTAGAAGACCTGCTTCACAATATCTGGTCTGGTACATCACAAAGGTGTTTAATGGGGGGTGAGGTCAGGGCTTTGTGTGGGCCAGTTAAGTTCTTCCACACCATACTCACCCAACCATTTCACTTGGTGATGTGATGGCTGCAATGTGGAAACCCAATTCCTGAAGCTTTATTTTGCTGAGGTTAATAACAGAAGAAGTTGGGAACTTTGCCGTTTTTGAGTCAACAGCGCGCTAGTGACTTTTACACACCACACACCTCAGCACTCAAAAAAGTTTTGTGACTAATTTCTGTTGTTTCAAAAACTTTCAATAATACTACTTATAGCCATGGAATATCTAGCAGGGAAGGAAATTTCACAATGTCATGTTTTTCAAAGGTGGCATCCAATGACAATACCACACTTGAATTTACTGAGCTCTTCAGAATTACCCATTCTTTCAAAAATGTGTGTTAATATAACTAGATGCTTGATTTCTATAAACCCCATTTCCAGAAAAGAATAAGTTTTTTTTTAAAAATAAGTTTGTTTAACTATCTCAAACTTTTATGTTCATGAAAATAATTTTTTGACTGAAAATTATTCTTCTAAAAAAACAGCATATTGTGGTGGAAACAGCATATTTCTTATGAGGAGAGAGACTGATTTTTCAGTATTTTTTCATAAGAAGTATGTCTCTGTAAAGGGAGAATCACAAAGATATACACCAACAGTATTAAGATTGCTTAGATCAGAGGGTCAGTTGATACAGGATGGAAGTAATAATGTTTTTGGGTAGGCTTTTATGAGCTGCTGTTTATTTAGCCTATTTAGATAGATAGATAGATAGATAGATAGATAGATAGATAGATAGATAGATAGATAGATAGATAGATAGATAGAT
>JBBIGC010000007.1:14353405-14365701 GCA_037576955.1 Lepidarchus adonis | reverse complement strand
CACACACACACACACACACACACACACACACACACACACACACACACACACACACACACACACACACAGATGAAAAGCCAGCATAGTGTAATAAATACTAACTTTTGACTTGAGGCTGTGAGAGTAAACCTTCAATGCTGTTTACAAAACACAGAAAAGATCAACCAGTTCCAGCAGAAGGCAGGACACTTACTGAAATGCCATTTGTCTTAGATTCACATTTTTCCCTTTTTGTGATTTGCTCTTGTTCCAGTGCTTGTCTGGCCCTGAGGTGACTGAAGTTCCTCACAGCGTGTGCTTGATTGCATCACATTTTTGCAGTGTTGAGCAGTGGGAGATTAAGAAAAAGGGTGAGCAGAGAATCAGCAATCAAAGAGTTGTTTCGCTCCAGCTCCAGCAGTCAGGATCCCAGCACTTTCTGATCCTGCTGCTCAGCAGAGCACCTGCAGAATACACACGTGCCCAAAGACGTATCATGGTTTGTTGAGCCATGACAGCGCACTTGCTTTTTGCAGCTGCAGATGGCACTGTGGAGCTGCTGGGCTTGAGCCACTTTGGCGTTAAACTGCTTGTCAGTCAGGCCGGGTGACACCTGAATGCCTCATTTCACTCCAATCCTGCTCTGGTTCTGTTATCACTGCTCATCATCTTGTCTTCAACTGGGTGAAAGTTTACTTTTGAGCTTCTATGAAAGACCTGAACAAAGACTGTAGATGGGGGCAAATGAATTAGGATTGCAGATCATCTACATTGAGGGATACTAGTTCTTAATTATGAAAAAAACATTTTGCAGACATAAGCTTCATGCCTCCATAAATCACTGTAAAAAGGACACGTTCACATCTGTGTACCACAACTCGTATGTGAGACGTGTTGCATTGGAGAAACATGTTCCTCTAAAATTATGACTCATTTCAAGGTCTTATTATTCTAAAAGCAGACATCATTAGTGTATCTTTGGCTGTGCCACTATGGCTAGCACCCTATGACACTCGACACCCACAGTATTATCCTTCATGCACACTACTGTGATCCACATTTTAGCTAATGAGCATCCCTTGTCTGCCTGAGACCACAGATGTGCTTTGGTTGTCAACAAACAGACATTTGTGCAGAAGGAGAAGGACTGAGTAAGAATGAAACCGTAGCTAAAATGGGGGGAGCATTGTTCTCTTGAAGTAAACATGAAAGCATCATATTGCACTTATTGCTACTGTCCTTTGGTCCATGACTGTTGTTAGCTGCAGTGGTGTTGTGGTTGCACTGCAAAAAACACAGATAGGAATCCAGACATTCATTATTATGCAGTTTTGGAGATACTGGACATTGTAATTAATATCCTTGTTCATGGCATAATTAGCAGGCAGATAACTAGCCTTTTTAAAGGGTAGTTGAACACAGTTGACCATTAGATCAATGTTTATTTTCAGCAAGCATGTACCAAAATTTCTGCCTCTGAAAACAAGGGTAAAAATTGTACTGAAAAAAAGGTACAAAAAATGGATAAACCTATAACATAGTGTCACACCTTTTATTTTTAGAAATAGAAATGACTCCACTTAGTGCTGAACAGTCCTCCTGTTAAATCTGCTGAACTCAGTATAAAAAATACCTGCTGTGTGGAACTATTTCATGGTTTGTATGACATTAGACACACAATCTGTAATTACTGTTCATTTGATCAAGAATGAAAAGATTAAAAGATCAAAAGATTTGTCCATTACAGGCTTGATTCTACCTAAAATATGACCTGATTGATATACAGAATATAATGAAACAATAGATACAGAAAGAAACGTCCCTACCAGCAAGTTGACACAATAACAAAGTAAAATAACAACATGTAATGAAAAAATATAATTTATTCTACAGAATGGTTCAAGATGACCACTTATTCTGTTGTCTTATTCTGTTTCAACATAAATATTACATAGCATTCATAATGTAATCATTTATTACGTTTATGTTTACTTTTTGTCAGATTATTTCAGTTTGTTGTGGAATCTTTATTTTGGTGCATTACTAATACTCAGAGCATGAGTAGATGAACAAAGATGAACAGAACAGGCAGACCAACCCTAAAACTGATTAATTAGAGTTTATTTGCAAAGATAGCCCCAGTAAACAAACTGCAAACAAATACATAGAGCAAAAGAGAAGAATCACACATGACACAAAGATCACTCGGACAAAAAATGAAGAACCCAGCAGGAAAATGGCAGGCAAACTTTGCAATGAATATTTAACATTCATTCATATATAAATAAA
This sequence comes from Lepidarchus adonis, assembly GCA_037576955.1. Taxonomy (NCBI): domain Eukaryota; kingdom Metazoa; phylum Chordata; class Actinopteri; order Characiformes; family Lepidarchidae; genus Lepidarchus; species Lepidarchus adonis. The sequence continues at coordinate 14,363,433 of JBBIGC010000007.1, read as the reverse complement.
CACCAGCCCTGCAAGATTTACTTTGAACATCAATTCTTTTAAAGCAGACAGTAGTATTAACTTGTTAGCCTACCACTGACACTAGCAGCATTTACTCCTATTTACTAGCAGGGCTGAAATCAGTGCCATCTCAGTGTACATAGAAACTACAGTGTAGATATTTTTAATATGAAGACATTCTGACATAGGCAGAATATTGACGTTATTTGGCTGTACCATGTGTAATGTTTATAATAATAGAAAATCTTTCAATGTTTCTGTCCTGGCACAGCAGAAACACTGTATCTACTAAATACAATATACACACTCTTGCAAATATCATCTTAAATCTTCTTAAAGTCAGCCATTTAAACCTTTTTTAAAGATTGTGAAATTGGTAATTTAGTGTAATGTGAAAGATGCATCACTCACATTTCTTTGTTTTCATAATTACTAAGGTTTCTAATAGAAAAAGTTAACATAAGATTCAGCATTCTTCTATTCAAGATTCTTCAACTGATTACAGCCAACACATTTTTTCCCCGAAATATTATAGCCTATAGTCATGCAGTTCAAATTCTTTGCTGAGGCTGAAGTTGCAGAAACTTAAAGTGAAAAAAAGGAAAGTGACATCACACATGCACACGTGGAGCAGCCGTCAACAGCAGTGACGTGGGGACGGTACCTTGCTCAGGGGTTACCTCAGTGTTGCCCAGGCTGGGACCCAGGCCCAGGCTAATCCTAACCACTACACCACCACTGCCCAATTTTCTCTACTGTGCATCAGTTGTATGTAAATGGGACTAAAGTAGATGAAGACATGATTTAATGCTTTTGTCAGAGCACACTCTCTGTTTTATTGTTGTCAAGGCCATTTCCAAAATAGCTTCCTAACTTTAATAACTTTACACTTAAGTCACCCCGGATACGCAGAATGACAAGCAGCAAGCTGCTCCCTGCAATTCTGATTAAAATTTTATTTTTACTCTCCTATTCAATGTGCTAAACATCTGGAGTGCAAGAGTAAACAAACCGGTGAAAAAATGTGGGTTGTTTGCAGGAGAAAGGCTGGTTTTGGAGTAACTTGGAATACTGCCATTTTTCTGAAAGGGTCAACACAGCAGCAGTCACTTGGGCAAAGCCTTTACTGAGCTCAACAGTTGCTGTCAGTGGAGATCTCCACCTCATTCCATCACTCCAGGGTGTGCTAGTCAGCCAGACTTTACATGGCTGTCATGCTCAATGATGATGAACATGGCGCAAGTAGTAAACATGCACAAAGCTGCTGCTTCAGCTTGGCTAAGCACTTCCTGCAGTGCTGGTGTACTGTGTCATTGTGTGATTAGGGGAGCTATTCATCACTTTGTCTGCTCTATATCTATGCTTCACACAAAAAGAGTCTCAGACCAAAATGAATGTTTATTTATTTCCTTCAGGTGAAAAAAAACAGCCTTTGCAATTTGTTTGGAATCATCAATAGTCTTTCACTAGTCATGCAAAACCCTGCTTCCTGCAAAAGGAGAATTAACTAAACATGTCCTGAAGCTCATCACGAAATGTCTCACAGATCTGCTCTTGCTTGTCATGTTAAACTCAAAATGGTTAAATGGATAGAACTGCTTGAGTACTCTTGTCAGAGCTCCTGCTTTTGATGGAACTGACCCACAATGATAGAAATGACAATAACCACAATAAGGGATCATGTATTTCCTTCAGGCAATTGTCCTGCACTCAGGGGCTGTCATGTTAAATGATAGACTTGCATGTGGATCTTGGCACACTATGAAATAATGCATAAGGCCCAGTCTGCTAGCCCAGGAAAAAAACTCACCTCTTTATTTATGGAAACAAAATGTATATGTATGATTTGTCCATTGTACTTACAACTTTTAAGTTAAAGACACAAAATACTTTAAACTCCTTCACCACACACACACACACACACACATACTTATGTTTATGGTACTTATGTGTATCATCTCAGCATAAATACTGATGCTAATATACTGTAAATGAATGTAAACCTGCATGTTTTTGGTACATGACCAAAGAACCCCCAAATAAATCTAAAATATATAAAAAATATATATATAAATTGGTGAAGAACTTCTAGTAAAACATGGACCAGTAGCCCCGGTCTAAATTCAGCACACATATGCTAAGTCCTATGCTCACTAAAAATCTTGTTAAATTTAACAGAGCCAGACTGTTTTATGCTTAAAAGGCTAAAATGTATAGTTTTTATGTGATAAATATAATTCACCAAACTCGTTTACAGCTCAGTTTCCATACTTCCATGCACTGTGTGGCCTGGGAAACTAATATTACATTGAATTTTTAACATTCATATATTACACAAATCCCTTTGGTTGAAAAGTAAAAAAAAAGATTAAACAGGCTTTTTACTTGTTTACTCTTTACATTGTCTGAACAAATAGTGGCAAAATGAATGGCTAATTTCTTAATGTTTGTTTTGGTATTTATTTCTCGGGTTTAACAGTGCTACTTGTGTAGAATGCGATCACTGGTTATTTAGCGTGTGCTCCCCAGTATTACGGTTGTCAAAAAAGTGCGGTACAAATCCATCAGGCAGTGTGAGGACCCAGTCTTTTTTTTTAATCTGTTAGGACAGTTCTGTAAAGTATTCAAGCACCCAAGTACTTTTTATATGCAGTATCTCACAAAAGTGAGTGCGCCCCTCACATTTTTGTAAAATCTTTTCATGGGACAAAACTGAAGATATGACACTTTGATACAATGTAAAGTAGTCAGTGTACAACTCGTATAACAGTGTAAATGTGCTGTCCCCTCAAAATAACTCAACACACAGTCATTAATGTCTACAGTGCTGGCAACAAAATTAAGTTCACCCTTAAGTAAAAATTTCCACGTTGTGCTCAATTAGCCATTTGTGTGTGAATCAGGAGATGTGTTAAATTTGATGTTATCACTCTCACACTCTCTCATACTGGTCAAAAGGCACCTTATAGCAAAGAACTCTCTGAGGATCTGAAAAAAAGAATTGTTGCTCTACTTAAAGATGGCCTATGCTATAAGAAGACTCCCAACACCCTGAAACTGAGCTGCAGCACGATGGCCAAGACCCTACAGCAGTTTAACAGTACAAGTTCCACTCAGAATTGGCCAGAATGGAGCTGCATGACTGCTGCCGGCACTGGGGAGCTACAGCTCATTGAGGGAACAAAGAAAGGCCAATATGTACTGTGACATATTAAAACAGAACATGATCCCCTCCCTTCGGAAACTGGGCCACAGGGCAGTGTTTCGACATGACAACGTTCCGACATGACAACGACTCCATATACATCCAAGACTTGCTAAAGAAACTGAAGGTAAGGTAAACCCTATTGAGCATTTGTGGGGCCTCCTGAAATGAAAGTTGCATGAGCACAAGATCTCTACCATCTACTAGCTCCGTGATGTTGTCTTGCAGGACTGGAAGAGGATTCCAGTGGCAACCTGAAGCTTCATGCCCAAGAGAGTTAAGGCAGTGCTGGAAATTAAAGGTGGCCACAGAAAATATTGACTTTTTGGACACAATTTGGACATTTTAATGTATGTTAAGTTATTTTGAAGGGGCAGGTACTTTACATTGTATCAAAGTAACATATCTTTAGTGTTGTCTCATGAAAATATATAATAAAATAGTTACCAAAATATGAGAGCTGAAATACTGTATAGGCACTAAATGGAGAGAGAAAACGACTGGTACTACAACAACAAACTTTTAAAACATACAACCCACCAAGCAAGCCAACAAACAAACAAACACAAACCAAAATAATGAACATTAATTTCCCTCACTGTGCCTCATTCAACAATTTCACTTAGTTTTTAAATAAATTTTTTCTTAAGAATGATTCTTCATGTCAGCACTCAAATGTACATATGTGTGCCCTCGACTGTGTTTCGTAGAACAAATACAAATAAGAAAACACTGGTGAATGTCAGAATCTTTGCTGACTATACTGTCACTATGCTGTCACAGTAAGAACACAGCTTTCAGAAAAACTGGACAGAAATCTATTGCCAGCTTCCAGTCAGCCTGGCCAAAATCCGTGCATTTCTTGTCATATTTTTCAAGAAGTTGGATTGTGTTGTGCATGTTTTCCTTCACACTGACACAATTCTGCTCATGGTAACCAGTGGTTGTATGTACCAGCACCCTCCCCTTACAGTTATCCTGTCAATGAGAATCATTCTTTGTTTGTCAGACCTCATTAGCCACGGTTAACTGACTGGTCATCAGAAGGTGCCAAATCAACAAATCCACCCCCACACCTTTGAGGACGTGGGCCGAGGGACAGCTCTGCGTCTCTTGTCTCTCGCTGTACAGCTCAGTGAAGTCTCACCGTTGATTTGCTCTCGTTGGTTTTGAGCTGGGCCTGGCATGTTATTGATCTCCCTCTGGTTTAATCAGTGGCCTTGTCACATTGCAACAAAGGGGAGCCAAGCCAAGATGAAAGCAATTTACTCCAGCGTAGGGAAGATTGCAGGCTAACACTCTGTCTTTTTCCTAGTGCTGTATGTAATGGTTTGTGCTGTTTTTTTTGTTTTGTTTGTTTTTTGTTTGTTTTTTGGGGGGGGGGGGGGCAGACAACATAGGTCCTACTTGGATGCTGAAAGTTTAAAAATGTGGGATTTAAATAAATGTATAACATCCTGTTCTAGTACACTCATCTTCTCAAACACCTTAGGGGCAAAGATGCTGTGCTGTTCCACAACTACACCTGACAAGGTGGATCCAATATCCCTAAATAATGGGGGAGGTAAACCCCCTTTGGTACTTCCAATTCTCAGTAATAAACGTTGTACTGTTCTTAATGTGTCATTTTGTTCAGAGCTATGTAAAACGAAACTTGTTCTGGTTGTAAACTAGTGTTGCTGAAGCTGCTTTAATTTCCATTAAACTACTTAGTACACTTACACTGCATACTTGATGTGTACTAGGTCTGTCGAGAATTAAACACGATCATTAAGCTAACTGTTCCGGCTGCAGGCAGAGAAACACTGCTGTTGAACCTTTATAAGAAAAAGCTCTGCTATTACCATTTAGATTGGGCAACCAGCCCACAGGCTGCACACATTCACAAATAAATAATTGAATTTGCACACTGCTGTTGAAAACTGGACCTGCCTGGAGACGATCAGTTCTTCCCCCAAACCCTAATTTCACGTTGACTGCTTGTAGTGTTTTCAAGGCTATCGGTTTGTTCCTGTGGGCAGCTTAAATAATAATCAGGAGTCAATGGTTAGACCAAAGAGGCATCTGCTTCCTGTTTCATCCTCTCTCTTTATTGTGCCTCAGATTAAGCGAGGACAGCTCTCAGAAGGCTCCCATTTTACCAAAAGAGCAGTGAGGCCAAATGCTTTTATTCAGTTAAATGCTTTTAAGTTCAGAGGTGGTCCTGAAATCCACACTGATTTCAAATTCTGTTATACTGAATTTGTGGCTGATAACAAGCTGTGCTTATCAGTAGTTAAGCAACAACATGCCTGCGATTAATTAGGATTCCAACACCATTGTACATATGCATTTTACATGAACCAGCATCTCATTGATATAAATTGCACTAAACATGTCATTTTACTATGTCATTTTACTCTTGCCAGTGATCGTCATAAAATGTTTGATGTCATGACAGTTATATCTAGAGTTGGAGATTCTGGAAAAAATCAGTATAATATGAAAACAAAGCAAAATCTTATTTCCTCTTCAAAGACCACTCCTCCACTATTTTCTCTCTTCCTTCAGTTGTCACCTTCATGGAAAAACAACCCTGCTGTTCACTCTAGTTTTGTTTCTTACTGTATTTAACCTCTTTCTGGTCGTGGTTTTCTCCAGTCCTGTTTTTCTTGTGTGACTGGAAGCAATTTTCCTGCTCTGTCTACCAAACTAACCTTAGTTAAAGACTTAGTGCTTGAGTAGATTGTGCTCAGGTAGACAGGTAGGTAGATGACAGGCAAGTAGGTTATTAGGATGAATGAAATGACTGGAGGGGCTTTTAACAGCTCTGTTGATGCTACAGGTGAAGGTTTTATTTTCTTTTTGTTGTATTTAATTTATTAATTGCTATCATGAATAGAGATTTCAAGTATATGAAAGAAAAATGTTTCTGAAATAAGTTGACCACTCTAGCTTTAATGTTACATGCTAATTTAATGCCACAACATTAGACTTTATTTTATCTGTCATGACAGTTGTCAGTATTGGTAACATGACATTGGACACAATTAGTCATGACATGTAATGACAACATATAAAAAGCTTATGGCATGGTTATGTCAGTGTTATGTAGCAGGACTCAGGAAGTTCACAAGAAAAAATAAACTGCAACTTTATGGCAAGCTGATGATTAATTGCATTAAACTGTAGTGCCTGGCCATTACGCTGCATTTTATGTGATGGAAATTGTGTTGATCTTGGCCTTTTAATGACCAATGACCTGTCCATCATAACACAGTAAGCAAAAATGATAAACATAACAACAAAACAAACCTGGAAGTCAGCCGACACTGCACCTTTGAAAGAAAGAGAGAGAAGGAGAGAACTACAGCCACCATCAAAACATTCTGCTGAGTCTGTACCTGCACCTCCCTGTGTTGTGTAAACTACCATTAATAACATTCCCCCCTGAACCTGTTTACAGCTTGTCCCATTCATCATAGTCTTCACAAAAATAAAATTGTGCTCTCTGAAGCTTGCTACTGTGCCAGGGGATTTAGTGATCTGTACTACTTTGACTGAATGCCCTCTGCTTCATCCAGAGTTTTTGAGTTCTGCGTCAACATGGAGTTCGGAGAGCAAACCCTCTGCAATGATGCAGGATGGGAAAAAAACCCTCTTGTGGCAGTGAGGCAAATAAAGTGTCTCCATCTTATACCAGCACATGAACAGGTAATAGAGCATTAAAGTAAAATAAATGAAAGGTTGCTGTAGCAGACACATTTACATGGGGTTTTGAATGCTGTAGAGTTGAGTAAACAGGCAAACCTGTATTCATGGACTCGTGGATTTTTTTTCAAATATTTCAGATTTAAGTGGCAGGCTTAAGAACATTGAATAAGAAAAGTGTGACTCAGTGTTTGGAGAGTGGCTGTGAAAGTACATGGCATCTTGTAGGTCAAACAAAAAGCATTCACTGCAACTCACAGTTTAGGCAGTTCTGATTTAGTGCATGAGGTCACAACAGCAAGAGTGTGAGATCAGCCAGGGTCTACACACATTATACAACTCTGCACATTTCTACATCTCACTCAGAAACCTATACAGCATGAATCTCAAGGCAGGAAGTTTTGTAAATAAAACCAGCTATTATATGTGTTTAAAGGAAAATTAATCAAAATATGGCAAAATATGAGGTATATGCTTTTTAATTAACAGAAAAAATATTTATGATTTAAAAAGATACATGGCAGTTTTTTAAACATTGCTTATGGTTTTGATCTTTTTGGAAAGTGTATGCATTAAAATAAATATATATATTTTTTTATTTGTATTTTGACTGTCAGAACATAAAATATTTTGCTTCAAGAAATCTGAAAAGTCTGTTTTTCACAAATGCAGTACAACAGACAAACACTGATGTGCTGTGATGTTCATTTTCTCTCATTTTCTGTTTCTCTACTCTGTTGTCGGAATCCTGGCAAAGCACAGGAGGAGTAATGAAGCATCTGCTCTGATGCCTCGGGGTCACACTTAAAAACATTGCTTGCATGTCATAATGCTCCAACCCAATTATAACGTTACAGATTCATCACCTCAAAAATATCCACAGAACACAGCAGGGAATATTTCCGGAGAGCCATAAACCACTGCAGAAACCTTCGAATGTTACCCATTACATGTTCAAGGTTCAAGAGAGGCCACACTAATTTTAGTTATGGATTATACTTTCTACCTACAGTACTTGTGATTGTAAAAGATCATTAGAGCTGACTGAGGGTATATGTCTTAAAATGAACTTGTCATTAAACATTCACTGTAGTTCTTCCAGGGTTCAACGTTTACTGGGATAGGCTCCAACATACCTAGCAATCTGGTTTAGGATAAATTCATTTGATAGTAAATTAATAAAAAATTCAATACATGAATAAATGAATGAAGAAATGAAAGAATGTATGACTGTTGTCCTTCCAAGAATTTACACACTTGCGAAATCAATATGAGATCTATGTGCTGTATCACCATGTGCTTAACTGTTATTAATTCGCAATTTTTTTCTTTATATAAATTTTATTTAACTTCATGGGGGAATTTACTCTCTGTATTTTACCCATTTGAGGCACTGAACACACACACACACACCTGCAGCAGTGAGTAAGTGTAATACCATTGGTTAACTTAGAACATTTATTACTCAGGTACACTTTACATTCACTTTGTGATTCATTACATCATTATATATTACACCAGCATTGGTTTTCTGATACTCTGTATGTGAGGTACACTGAGAACTTCCTACTCATCTTTTACATGGAGAAAAGACAGTGAGAAAGGTGCCATAGTGAACATATGTGGTTGTTACATAGAGAGATAGTTAGCTAGCTAACAGGCATTCTATTAAAGTTCTATTAATATCTTATCATAATAGGAGCATTGTGTCATCATGGTTTATAACATTATTTGCACTTTGTCCAATCTACATAGGGGTGTTAGACTGAAATGTACTTAATCAGTAGAACATGAGAGGGAGTTTTCTTTTGCTTTTAAGTTAAAAAAAAGTTAACTGTTTTAACATGAGGCATTTCTTCTGCATAGAAGCAAGTGTTAAGTGGAATAATACACAGATATACGTTTTAAAAATAATAATAATTGTAATCAGACATAACAACACAGGCTTATCAATCAATCAGACAGCATGACTGGAACTTATTTGCTATTTTATCCTTATTCCACATTTTACTCCCTTTGGAAGTACAATTTGTCTAGAATACATCTAGCATGAAGATGCTGTGATTAAAGTGCCTAAATTAGCCAGAGGCATCCAGTGCCTTAATGACTGAACTAAACAGTTATTTCCTCAAGGTTTAACAGCTCAAGGCTTATAATGTTCGAATAATCTATTCCTTACATGCATACATGTTATTAAAAATCTAAATGGCTAAATATATTTCATAAATAATCACATTTCTAACTTTCAACATTCAGTAAGTTTCATTTGTTCTATATGTAAATAAAACGATGATTTCTAGACATTACTTTTTTTTTTAAATTATTTTTTATTATTTGCTTTCCATACAGCATTCAGACATATTACTTGAAACAGAGCTGTAAAAATGAGAATGAATGAAGATAATTTTAGTTCAAGATTCAAGATCAAGATTCAAGATTCAAGATTCAAGATGCTTTATTTGTCACTTACTAGGTATGACCAGCAGTGAAATGTAACCCGATGTGCTCCGTGAACCATATAGAAGTAGAAATAGGAATTTAAGTAGATAGAAATAAGTTCAGTAGCAATGTCATGTTAACCAACACTGATCAAACAAATATAAGTTAAAAGTGTAGAAGATGTGATGAAGAACTGCAACAGAGCCATACCATGGACTAGCAAGTTAATAAGTCCTACAACTATTATTGAAATAAAGGGTTGTTTCCTCCATTTCAGGTGATTAGACTGTTAATTGCACTTATGAGAACTTCCTTGATAAAGGAAAGCTGAAGGCAAACTATTAAATGCTTTTCTTTTGCATACATGCTGAGAGGTGGAAACAGTTAATGAACACAATCTCTGTCATTGGTGATTTTAATAAGGTTTGTGATGAGAGGAAATCAACCCTGGCCCACTTTGAACAATGCTTATCAGTGAACCTCACAAGATAAGAGCGCTGGGCAATTTGCATGCCTCATATACCGGCCACTTCCTTACATTGTTTGTGTTAGCTTCATGGCTCCCTAGCAATCTAATTAATCACAGGCAATTATATCCCAAAGTCCTGTGAACTATGTAAAAATGTGTGTGTGTGTGTGTGTGTGTGTGTGTGTGTGTGTGTGTGTGTGTGTGTGTGTGTGTGTGTGTGTGTGT
>JBBIGC010000007.1:14322751-14333457 GCA_037576955.1 Lepidarchus adonis | reverse complement strand
ACACACACACACACACACACACACACACACACACACACACACACACACACACACACACACACACACACACTAATGTGCCAGAACATTAACATTAGCATAAACACATGAATCTCAATGCCTTCGTTCCTACAAACTAAAAACTAAAAGCAGTTTTAACTTACATCAATAAACACTCTTGATTCAAATCATGTTTTTTCTGTATTTTGTACAGAAAGGCTATATGTGGTGGAAAAATAACCGAATACACAGATCTTAATGAAGGGTTAAAACTAGACCTGAGGTTTGTGTCAAGATTTGGAGCTGTATATTCTAAAGCTGAGTTCAATTCCCACAAATGAGATTAAGGAATTGCTAAAGGAATTCCCACTATGGAACTGTCCTCATGAAAGGGTTAGGACATTAACAAAACCTTATAACAGAAACCATAAATGTCTGCAAATGTAATTTTGTGAAGCATAAAGTATACATTTTATAGAACATTTTATTGTAATTGTATTTATTTTTGCAATTAAAAATGACTAGTAGTTTTGTTAACAGATGCTGGTGAGTGCTAGCCCTGTGATTTTAGTGGATTTTAATAGATCTTCACATATTGTGGTTTCAAGAATGCATTGGCATGCCACACTTTACACTGGTTCACAGACACTGCGCCCAGCCCCTAAAATTACAGGTTGTAGTAGTGATGTGCAAATTAGTAGTCGGACTTTTCAATTTGTGCATTCAATTGTGCAGAATACAAAGCAGACTGATGGATAACCCAGAATAGGAAATGTTTTGTTCAATTGTGCATGGTGCTATGAAAATAGATGAAAAAATAAATAGAATTGTAAAGTGATAATCTAAGTATTTAAAATTTAGAAAATGTACCGTAACTTCGAGACATTTACTTTTAAGAACTTTTTAAGGAACTGACCTTCACTGAAATTTTTTATGCTCCTGGCTTTGGAATGAAGCTTTCCATGCTCACTATAAAAACATCCATTGCATTTGAATTTTCAGGGTTTGTGAGCATCTTTAAAGGATATGCTTCAGTACATCTACTTTTATTTTGAATGTTGAATGCACTTTCATGAAGAAGGATCCTTGGTTCTTTGACTGCTGTTTTTTTGACAACATCATTATATTTTGCAAAAATGAAAGCGCATACAACATATAGAATGCACACTAGCTGTTAGTGTCTACAAAACAGGTAAACCGTAAAGCTAAACAATGCACATTAATATGTTTACAAGCATAAAGTATTGTTTACATCATTTGGATCTCAAAATTTTGTTGGTGTGAGAACAATGTTACTGGTAACTTCTTAGCTATACTCTGTAATGAGCCCAAACAAAGTAAAGTTAATGGTTTAACTATCTGAGTTTGGAAAACGTTTACATTTATATATATGTATTTACATGTACAGTCTTATACAAAAGATTGAGCACCCTTTGATAAATAACAGATTTTGGTAATTTTGTAATTGAGAAGATGTTAACACAGTCTCTCTAGGACACGGAAAAAATATACAATATTTTCAGCAAACATTGATGTACAGTGACTTTTCATTTAAATTGAATAAAATTAAAAATGAAAAACTATTATGACACTGTGCAAAAGTTTTGGCACCCTAAGAGTTCCAAAGTTTCAGATTCTGATTAAGGTTTCAGACCTTAATCAGCTCGTTTGATCTGATGCATGGCAACAGTGGTGATTAGTAAAAATGTCAGCTGGTGCCATTTTCAAAGCTTTACAAATATTCTGACTTTTCAAACACTCAACAACCATGGGATTTGCTAACCAGCTGTGTAAGACTATGAAAATAAAAGTTATTGATGCCCACAATGCAGGAGAAAGCTACAAAAAGATAGCAAAGCATTGTCAGCTTCCACTTTCCACAGTGAGAAACGTATTTATAAGATGGCAGTTCAGGGGAACTGTGGTGGTTAAGATGAGATCTGAAAGAGATCTCTGAGAGAACTGCTTGTATGCTGGTCAGAAAGACAAATCAAAATCCCCATTTGTCTACAGAAAACCTGCAGGAAGATTTAGCAGACACAGGAGTGGTGGTGCACTGTTCCACAAGACCTTCATGGAAGAGTCAACAGAAGAAAACCTTACCTGTTTCTCCATCATAAAACCCAATGTCAGAAGTATGCAATAGAACATCAACAGAAGCCTTATGTGTTTTAAAAACAAGTGCTGTGGACTGATGAAGTTAAAATAGAACTCTTTGGCCACAATCAGCAAAAAAGTACCAGCATTTCATGAAAAGAACACCTAGCCAACCATTAAGCATGGGGTTGGATCTATCTTGCTTTGGGGTTGTGTTACAGCCAGTGGCACAGGAAACATTGCATGGGTTCCACTGAATACCAGCAAATTCTGAAAGCAAATATCACACCATCTGTAAAAAGCTGAAGCTGAAAAGAGGATGGTTTATACATCAGGACAATGATCCTAAACATACCTCAAAATCCACCATGGACTACCTCAAGAGATGCAAGCTGAAGGTTTTGGAAACATGATTCAAATATTGTGGGTAGATCTTAAAAGAGCTAAAATAAGGGCATTTAAGTAGAAGCATAGTTATTTCCTAATCTTAAGCAATGTATTGAAACCAAAGCCAGCGACAGTGGTGAGATTACCACAACAAAAAATGTCAATATCTTAATAACGTGTCATGTGCCCTTGAGCATCAATTACAGCTTGACAACAATGTCTCATGTTGTTCACACGCCAAGTTATTTCTGCTGAGGCAAAACATCCCACTCTTCTTGAAGGGCGGCCCTCAGGTCATTGAAATTCTGGGATACAGAGTTAAGAGCCTCTACACAGTGACTCAGCTGATCCCATAGGTTTTCTATAAGATTCAAGTCTGGAGAAAGCGCAAGTCTCCACCAGCCATTCCCTAATGACACACCTGCCAACACTGTAACACCACCACCACTACCACCAAGTCAGCGCTATGGCTGATGCATAGCACGCTCCTTGAAATCTCCAACATGAGACATTTTTGTCAAGCTGTAAGTGATGCTCAAGGGCACATTGCATGTTATTGAGACATTGACATTTTTTGTTGTGGTAAACTCATTGTTGTTGTCAATAAGACGATGAAATAACTATTGCATGCTTCTACTTAAATGCCCTACTTTCATTATATAATAATACTTTAGTGTGAACTTTTTACATTTTCCAAATTTCACCCGAAAGCCAAACATCCCTAACTTTTGTGAGTAGTGTATGACAAATTAATGCAGAAAACCATGAAATTTTTAATGGCTCACATACTTTTTCTTGCCACTGTATATGTTTTGTGTGTGTGTTTGTGTGTGTGTGTGTGTGTGTGTGTGTGTGTGTGTGTGTGTGTGTGTGTGTGTGTTATTCCATCTAATAATAATATACAGTCTGAGGAAAATATAATGACAACTAAACAATATTATACTTTATACTTTTATAGTTACATTCTGATAAAAATGCTTCTAAGCTAATTCTAACCTAACTGGCCAATCAATTATCAAAGTTTCATTAATGCATTTGTGCCTATAGAACACACTAACTGATAGCTATACTTAACGCAAACATCTTTACATTTGTCTCAAATTCTTATTCTATAATCATAAGGATTTTGTCCTGTACACATAAAGGAACCATTTCCCTTTAGTGAAATGTATCTCTAAGGCAGAAGAGACAGAAGCTCAGACATCAAGTCTGTCTCCTGGTCTCAATCCTGCAGTACATTTCCCCATCCCATCTGTCAGCTCATTGTCAGTCCAGTCACATTGGAAACAATCCTCAGGCAATAATTGCAACAAACAAAAATACCTGTTTATCTGGAAGTAACAGCAATCTCTGCAAATAAGCTTCAGCTGCAGAAACAAGAGTGGGGAAAAAGAAGAGGGACAAAAGCTTGACATTCATACAAAGAATTAATTCAATTTGAACAAAACATACTCCATCACATTTTCTTAGACTGTCCTAGAAGGTCTAAAAAGGTTCTATGGGTTCGGCCCTGATTTGTTTGGTGATTCTGATGTTGGAGAAGCATTGCTTGTGCATGTGTGTAGGTGGGGGAGTGTGAGAAATGTGATAATTTTTTATTTCACCTTTGTAAACATTTTGGATTAATGGTATTGTAATCAACAGCATGACATGTTCAGTTGTATTACATGATTATTTTGTTCACAACAACACTAAATATTTATTTGTAATACAATATGGTTTAGATGTGGTACATAAAAGTTAATAAAAGTTAAAATACAAGATCACAATTCCAATGTGTGAATGGGTTGTTTCAGCACAATGAAATAAAAAAAGTCATAATGTAAGGCTTGGGCTTGTAAGTAACAAACGACAGGTTTTTAAAAATAAGTTTACAGGTTCAAGTCCCACCCTGAGCACCACTTAGGTAACTCTTTAATCAAGGTACCATGCCCACTTCGCGGCTCCCCAAGTGCTGTTGATAGCTGCTCCATGTGAGCACGTGTGATGGGTTGAATCACAGAGGTCACATTTTGCTGTGGTGTGATGGTGTGTTCACAATGACTTTCACTTCAAAGTCACTTTCACTTCACTTTAAGCACAACCTAGTAACTAATGAACATGAACATAACAGTGAACACAAAAGGATAATTAAGGAAGGGGCAGAAAAAACATGGGACATGACAAAACCTATGGGAATCATGACACATGGGTAGTGCCCCGCTCTATCTACAAAGATGAGAAGCAGGATAAACGTTTTGCAACATTTCTTTTTTTCCGGTGGGAAATTCACAGAGCCCAGTGCCAGGAGGCTTGTCGGGTCATTAGAAACACTTTCTATTAGAAACACTTTCTCAGAGGCACAAAACAAAGTGGGGTATTCTACATCAGGGGTATACTATAAACCTCTTAATCAATTTAGTGCAGGCCAGTCTTTAGATTTGCCAGGTCAAGGATTCACTAATAAGTAATATACAATGGGGTTTTATATTATATTTGCAGAAATCCATTGGATGTCACTGATATCTATCTTACAGAGAAGGTAAAAATGCTAAAATAAACAAATTTTGTCACAATTTATTTTACAATGTTTATATCACGTATTTCCTCTAGTTTCCCAATATATTGTTTGTTCAAAGCTTTTCTTCTTCTTCTTATGTTTACTAATTTAAGAAGTAGGCAAGGCAAAGTGAAAGTTAGCAGGTAAATTTTTATTGCAATTTTGATTGCACTGTATGACTGTACAGTGTAAGTCTGTAGGGTTCTACATATATATTGTAATTGTAGTATTACCATTGTCTTGTATCCATCTTTTTTTCCTTTAAATTCATGCTCTCTGTTCTTAGTGTACACATAAGCTGCTTCCATGATTCTTTCGAAAGCACTGCATGATCTACCCACAAAATCTATGAAGGTAGCCTGTATTTAAAGAATGCATGATAGTGTCTCATGGTTTTTCGGGTCCTGAAGTAGTCCTACAGGTTTGACACAGATCGATTGTGCTGTCCTGACAGTCTGTCCAGCAGCAAGATGGCTGGTGGGCTTCAGCCTGAGGATATCCATCAGTGTCTCTCAGTCAGATGTTCAGTCTGCAGAGGACTGAGTCCTAATCTGAACAGGGACTTCCCCTACAGCCAGTGCAGCCCTCAGGGCCAAGGACCGATTCTGAAGTGAAAATGTGGAGTGTACAACATCGTGCCATCTCAATCTCCAGAGCTTTTGATGGCTGCAGAATTTCAGTGTATTGTGGTAAGACATGAAACAAGAGCTCAGTTTCATTACAGAGAGTGCTGAAATGCTGACTGATGCCAGTAATGTATTGATCGGTCAGTATTGCACTGTAGCACTGTTTGGTCCAAAAGGTAATAATGTAAAAGTTCTTTTTCATAACCAGCATGAATGTTTTCAGCAATTTGTACTATATTAGGTCTTCTGTGGACTGGTACTAACCATTACGAACTATGAACACTCCACAAGACCTGCTGGGTCAAATACCCCGTTGCACCCATCACAAATTGGTCCTTGTTAAAGTGACTTGGATCCTTATGCTTGATTTCCTGCTTCTAAAAAATAATCTTCAAGAACTGACTGGTTACTTGCCAAGAACATATCACCCCATGACAGGTGCCATTGTGATGAAATAATCACTGTTAGTCACATCACCTGTCAGGGGTTTTTAGTTTTATAGCTGATCTGTGTATAATACACATGCATATATTTATAAATGTATAAAGCACATAAAGCACGTAGTTGTAGAAAATGGTCTAAATCGGCTTCTCAGCAGGCATGACTGAAACAGAAGAGAAAATATCTTGTTGTTATGCATCATTTGCTCAGTGAGTTAGTCAGCATGCCCCTGATTTGCATCTCTTTGCTTTTATGAAAAGTCCTTTGCATGGATATACAAAGAATGAGCTGTATTTCTACATCACAATATTTTATGTGAATCATAAGCTACACACATGCCAGCAGGGTTATAAGAGTAAGCTAAAATAGATTAAAATTAAAGACAAAAACATCTTCAATCACAGACATGTAAATTAGAAAAAAAGGAAAACTGACCATTCTAATGAAAAATAAAGAACTAAAATGGTATAAGAAAATAAAATACTAAGCAAGAATATGAACATACTAGAAGATGAGATTGTATGAGACCAGTTTGTTATCACCACACTGGCAGCCAGTTTGTTTTTATAAATACAGAACTGAATTACTAGTGCTTACAATTCTTAATGCAAAAAGTTAATGGTAAAAAAATCTCTAAATGTATATATATATTTGCTGATTTTACTCTTTTATTTGCTTTTTTTCTTTATTGTTTGCCTGCCCTTGAAAACAAATAGGAGGCAATGCATTGCATGGCATTTTAAACAATTTCCCCCCAGGATCAATAAAGTTTTCTGATTCTGATTCTGATTTCAATGGAGGCACATATTACTATCCACTTTATTCTTTATAGATTTATTTATTTATCTTTATTTTATTTCTCCATCAACATTAATGCAGCTCGAACGGAATGGAGAACATACTCAAATTATATATTGTAACAATTTTCCAGCTTGGATTATCGTTAAGGAAGGAGATGGAGTCTGACAGCAAGGTTTAATGCTCGAATTGGACAATTGCCCGTCACTTTATTAAAGCTCTTAAAATAACTCATAAAACAAGTGCGCCTCCAACTGGCATGGCACACCCATCAGACATCAGAACCCCAACACTCTGAGTGGCACTGAACGGAGCAATACTCTCAATCCCACACAAAACTACACAAAATACCCTGACTTAGTCCAACAACACATACACAACAGTTTCCCAAACAATAAACACAATAAACACCCCCACAACACAGTCCAAACACACCGACCAATTACTCAGGGGGTCGTGAGGCGTAAGCACGCCCTCCCCCAAAGCCTCAGCTCCGCTACAATATCAAATCGACTGGCTCGTCCTGGGCAGGTGTGCTATTACTCTTCTTAAGTTATTTAAGTTTTTCCATATTTTGGTCAAAAATGGCAGTTGGAGGAGTCATGTCATCAACATTCCTCCATTCATCCTCACAGTGTTTCGCCACACTTTGCCATAGAAATGACATTCAAAACGAGTCCAGAAACTTTTAGCTTCTTGCTTGTAAAACAGCTTCTTAATATCTTCTATACTGTGACAAATTTCCATTTTTAAAATTCATTAAGGTAAAGAATGGACACTTCACACAAGAGTCTAGTTCACGAATATGGGACGAGGCCCGCTTCTGGTCAGGTTTGGTTCAGGGCTCCAGAACCACTGCGCACTCTCAGGGAGTGAGACCCCCCGGTTTGTATCTCAACATGGTTTAACCACCCCAAGCCACCTTTCCCTTTAAATAAAGGGCTGAGTGTGCATAAGTAAGTGAACCCCAGGGCTGGGTGTGCGTAAGTAGGTGAACTCCAGAGCTGGGTGTGTGTAAGTAAGTGAACCCCAGTGCTGAGTGTCCGTAAGTAAGTGAACCCCAGGGCTTGGTGCGCATAAGTAAGTGCGCCCCAGGGCTAGGTATGTTTAAGCAAGACCACCCCTGGGCTAGATGCGCGTACATAAGTGAACCCCAGGGCTGAGTGTTCGAAGTAAGTGAACCCCAGGTCTGGGAGTAAGTAAGTGCGCCCTAGGCCTGGGTGTGCATAAGTCAGTAAGAAGGCCCATCTCTAAATTTCTTCAGGAATTTTATATTATTACACAACAAGATGCAGGTACCTTCAAAGTTTCTCCAAGAACTTTTGCTTTGTAGTCTTTCTCTGCTGTTTTTAATTAGTATTGTATTGTTGGTATGAGGTGCATTTCAAATGTTTGATTGGTGATACATGAAGTTTTATAATAACAACAACAAGTTTTAATTAAAAAGTATTATTATTATTATTATTATTATTATTATTATTATTATTATTATTATTATTATTATTATTATTATTATTACCCTTTAACTGAATAAGCAATCTAACAGAGAGAAGACTGCTGCTGTATGTTCAGCAAGATGAAATGTCTGAATTCCTGTAGAATAACAGTTTTCTCAGAATAACAACGAGGATAAATGACTGTGTTGGGATTATTATAAATAACATGGGGGATTATTTCCTGCAGGTCTAACAGTGAGCTGGGATGTACTGGGGAGATTCATTTGGCATCAGAAACAGACAGTTAGCCTCACAGTAGGCTGCCACAGAGCTCTTGTAATGTTCTCACTTCCCACTGCTTCCATAAAGTGGCAATTTGGCAAATGTTGCAGATGTTTCACTTTTATTGTCATAGTCATTATTATTTTATTTATTTGCTATCTATTTTGGGGGCTAAATGACATTTGGAAAATAACAGGCTCTCTCAAATGCTTTAAATACAGCTATTACAGTGCCATAGCAGTTTTATAGCTTGTCCTGTCTTAGAGTTTGTTCCTGAAACTTTCAGAAGATGTCCAGTATCTCACAAAAGTGAGTACATCCATCACAATTTTGTAAATATATATGTATTTTTTTCTAGAGTTCCCTAGACATTCACAGGTTGCCAGTGGAATCACCTTCCACTCCTCCATGATGACATCATGAAGCTGGTAGACGTAAGCAACTTTGTGCTCCTCCACTTTCTTTTTGAGGATGCCCCACAGATAATCAATAGGGTTTAGGTCTGGATGTATGCTAGGCCAGTCTTGGAGATGTGTTTGGGGTTGTTATCATGTTGGAATGCTGCCCTGCAGCCCAGTTTCCGAAAGGAGTGGATCATGCTCTGCTTCAGCATGTCATCACCTATCCCTAGCCCCAACATATTGGCATTCATGGTGTCTCAATGAATTGTAGCTCCCCAGTGCCAGCAGCACTCATGCAGCCCTAAACAAGTCATGTCAATATTATTTATACAGCGATTTTTAAAATTTTTACAACTGACATTGTCACAAAGCTGCTTTACAGAGTTAGAATCCAGGTCCGAGTCTCCAATGAGCAAACCAAAGGCGACCGAGGCAAGAAAAACTCCCTAATTATAGGAAGAAACCTTCAAAAAAACCAAGGCTCAGAAGGGGAACCCATCCTCCTCTGGTCAACACCAGAGAGTAATAAAGAGGAAAAAATATATGAACAAATATGTTGGCATGAGGGCATAATCACAGATGCCCAATGATTCGGGCAGCAGAGTGAGGCAGGATCTTATAGCCTAGGATATCTTTATGTAGAGGAACAATTTTTTTTTAGATCCTCAGAGAGTTCTTTGTCATGAGGTGCCATGTGACAAGTATGAGAGAGTGTGAGAGTGATAACACCAAATTTAACACACCTGAGACCTTGTAACACTAACAAGTCACATGACACTGGAGAGGGAATATGGCTAATTAGGCACAATTTGGACATTTTGACTTAGGGGTGTTCTCACTTTTGTTGCCAGCGATTTAAATTTAAATTTTCAATTTACACTGTTATACAATCTTCAGTGTTGTCCCATGAAAACATTTAAAGATATTTACAAAAAATGTGAAGGGTGTACTCACTTTTGTGAGATACTGTATGAATCTGACTTGCTTTAAACGGATGGATTTGTCATGCCCATAATGGAGGTCAGTGAACATTGTTGTGAATGCGTTTTACTGGGAAGTGCCTGAACCTTAGATGAAAGATGTTAACATTTACTTTGCACCTGTCTACTGCCTAACAAGAGATTCTGCACAGAAATTGGACACTGTGAGGACTTTCTTTTGTGAAGTAAGTGCAAAAGTGTCGTAGAACATATGCCAGTGGTGCAAACAGATGTGAAACAAGACAACAAACATGATTGTCAAATGCTTCACCGTCAAAGTGAAAGAGGCCAAGAGGCAATGTTAATGCAGCAGCAACTCACACATAGGCAGATGACACAGAGAGAGAGAGAGAAAGAGAAAGAGATAGAGTTGAACATGATCATGTTGCAAGATGTGAAAAAGTGTGGCAAGGAGGATCATTGAACTTATAGTTTGGATTTAAATATTCTTTGAGGAAAACATTTTTTTGAGTTATGTTTGCGTGACTTTCTGTCGTTACTTACACATCAATGTTATTTTCTTATTTGGTTCATTAATTTGAGCTTGATGCAAAAAAGATGTTCAGAGTGTGCAGGCAATGGAAGACATAGATCAAAATATCTGGTGTAGGAATTTCTGTTATTCTTTTCTAATCTTCTGTACCCTGTTTATTATTATTATTATTATTATTATTATTATTATTATTATTATTATTATTATTATTATTATTATTATTATTATT
>JBBIGC010000007.1:14312124-14322651 GCA_037576955.1 Lepidarchus adonis | reverse complement strand
ACACACACACACACACACACACACACACACACACACACACACACACACACACACACACACACACACACACATGTTTATAACGTTTATATGGATGGAATATATCATATATGATGTGCCTAAATTATTATGATAAATTTGATCAAATGCCAGAAAAAAATATTTGAACACAAATGTATCACAATAAGCTGAACTGTATGTATTTTACTCTTCTGCTCTTAAAATTCACACCCGTCCAAAAGCAGTGGCATTCTGTTTCTGTAGTAGCAAAATGCTTCTTTCTTTTCTTTTTTCAGAGTCATTGCACACAGGGATTAGAGGGCAAATTCCAGGAAAAGCATTAGCAATTAGAACTCCAATGGCCGTCAAGGTATGTAATTATGGGCAATATGTGTGATTAAGGAAAGAGGCTCAATAAATTACATTAACATAGTTTTAAAGTTACAGCAGAGATCCTGCTTGAAGCTGAACTGAGGCAGAAGATGGAATGCAAGTATCGATTTCACATCCTCAATGGAAATTTATTCTGTGACTACTAAGGAATGGGGGCAGCACAGTAAACCATTTCCTCCATACCAGCACAGCACGAGGCTCTTCCTCTGGTGAAACTGAAATGCAAAATGCATGCTCAGGAGACAAGGCAAGGCAAGAAATTAAACAGAAATAGAAGTGGTGGAAATGTGACTGACAGCAAGCAGGAACACTATTGGAATCGGATTCAGAGGTTAAGAAAGCAATCAGGAGCATCTATGTTTGGACATCTGGTGTTTCAGGAGTAACAACAATGGTATAGAGGCAAGAAAAATCTCTTAAATACTGTAGACCCTGTATTCCTCAGTTCAGATATTCAGTTCAGTGCATGCATTCAGAGTCATAAAGACTCTTTTTAGCCCAAGCATTTCTTTTGATCTCTTTGACGATAATTTACTCAGGCAAACCAGGTGTGCCTCTTTAATGAGCCATTAAGTTCACAAATGCACTGAACGTCAGCAAACCACAGAGAAGTCTGCTTTAATTGATGGGACAAACCACGAGAGTCTAGCCAGGCTGATTTTGAAGGGTGATTAAGTAAAGTTACCTCTGAGCGAAGGCTCTGGCTTGCTTTGGCTCACTGGACAGTTCCCTCAGCTCCTTGAAGTCAGGAAGGAGAGCAGGGGATGGAGGATGGAAAGGAGGGAGTGAGAGACGCTTGGCAGAGCCTGAAACACAGCTGCTCGCTTTAATCGACTTTTCGGATGGGGAAGATTTTCCCATCCATGGACCCACACCTCCAAATCCGCTCAGAAGCCTGCTGGCAGAGGAGAAGCCCCATCCCCACATTCTGATGCCACCTTTCAACCCACATGCTGATGGACTGGCACAGCACAGGGATCAGGGTCTGAGGGAAAGTGTTGGCAGCAGCACTGCGGCTGTATTTTTTGTTTTATTTATTTATTATTTTTTACGGTAGAAGAACCTAATTGTGCACGGCATCTCCAAAACCCAAGAAGTTGGCATGGGGCCACTGCCTTTCCACTGAACGGGTTTATGGGTTTTCTCCTCCTGTGCAAATTATGCCAGGCATACAATGGCTTTTCCATCTTAAGTTCTGGAGGAGTTCAAAAACTTCTTTGTGAGGAAACCCTGTCAAATAAAAACAATATGATAAACAGAAACAAAAATGGTGTGTGATATATTGACCCATTTAAACTGAAAGGTAATTAACCCTTAAAAGTGGAGTTATTTATTATTAGTTTCATTTTGCCATACAGCTTAAACATATCCATGTAACCACAAATTTATTGATGTAGTTATAGAATGTTGAATATAAATATAGAGTTTTTATTGTAAAATATTTGCAAGGGGCAATAGTGGCTTAGGACCTTGGGATCAGAGTTGCTATCTAGAGCACCAATGAGGTACCCTTGAGCAAGGTGCTACAGATGTAGTGTGGTTCAATGGTGGTAGTGGCAATGCAGATGTAGTGTAATGGTAGGGAGTTGACCCTCTGATTGGCTATTGGTTCAAATCCCAGACCTGTGAATGTACTGTACCACTGAGGTACCCTTGAGCAAGATACCTAACCCAAGCACTGCTCCCTGGTTTCTACACAGATGGGCCAAATGCAGAGATTGTGGTGTGTTCACAATGACAAAATAATCACTCACTTCATATAAAAATGTTTGACTTGTATTAATGTACAAAAAAATATTTTCATCAAATTCACATTGGTACCTTGGCCAGAATTTAAACTAAATGGCAAGATCATAACCACTAGGTCACTACTGGCTAAAATGCAAAGTTACGCTATTCCTTCTAATAATTCAAAATTCTATTTTATGCTTTATGTTCATAAAAGGAATGTTAGGCTAATTGTAGATTACAGAGCTTGCATACAGTGTCATCCAAAGTTTCTGCAAATTTGCTGCCTATTGACCAGAAGTTTGGGTTTTTCTATATTGATCTATTTGAAGTGCAAATCCCTCCCCAGGAAGGGAAGTCTCTGCCATCATTACTGTAGTTGTTGCTGATTTCAGCTTGAAAGTGAAAATAACAATGGGCAAAGCATTCAGTGTAGCAGCCTAGGCCCTTTTACAGTAAAAATGTGTAAAGCAGGAGGGGGGTGGCTTGGCATAGTAAATATTAACTGTAAAGAACTATTAACTTTCTAAAACTGTTTGAAGTTTGTATAATGAGTGTCTACGTGAAAGCAAAACCATTGCTGTTAACTGCTGGCAATTGTTCTTTAGTTGCGGTAACATGACCACAGCAAAATGGCTGCCATTGATCAAACTGTAAAGCACAAGGCACATGACACCATTTAGTGGACAGAAGCTTCAAGGTGATGCAGGCAGTCTCTGCAAGACTCCCACAGAGAATCAATCCTGGTTATGGCACCACTTACCTCCCAATATCCCTTAATCTGTTTTTAATATTTGCTGTAAGTGCACTCAAACAGTGTCTATAAAGTGGGCAATTTATTAGCAGTTTGAGTTTGTGTGACAGCTTAAAATCACTGGTTTATTTTTTTTACATATGGCCATGTTACTCTGTACAGGTATCTTGCTTAATTATATGCATTATAGCCAACATTGAAATAAAAATACATGGAACATTCCACCCTCAGCAAAACACCTTTGCCTCATGAAAACATTTACAGTAGTCGAGAGCATGAGTCAACTACTTTATCCTAATGCTAGGTTCACCAAGTCCAATCCTGTTTTTCAGCACAGTTTCAGAGTTGATTAGTCAGATGTTTTCGACCTGGCAGATTTACCAAACTGTGGTGGGCAGTGGCCCTTCAGGACTGAAGCTGAACACTCAGTCCTAAACTCATGATGATGCAGTTTTTTCAGTGCTTTTTTTTTTTTTTAAATTATTTTACATTTTCTAGTATTTACTTTGCAAAGATATGTAAAAGTAAAATGTAAAAGAGAAAAGGAAAACCCTTAAATTCTGTCTATTTTGCCTAAATTCTGCCATCTTAAATAAATAGTCTCATTGACTACAATGTTATGTTACTGTCATCTTAACCACATTTTACATTATAGCAGTAGAATTATCCTCAAAATATCAGCCTAATAGAAATAAGGATTTAAATTCTCAATATCCTAATAGAAATCAAGCATTTAAATTCAAAATATCCTAATAGAAATCAAGCATATAAACCAAACAGTATTTCAAGAAAGAAACAAGTCTGACTGCATCTCACAGCTTGTGGCTTTGCTTCATGATGAGCAGATTATATTTCTGCATGTTGTGGAATCAGAGAGTCTCTATTTTTACCCTTTCCCCTTCGAAGCTCTGACTGAGTGCAGATGGCACCATTATTACCAGGCTGAAATGAGCCCTAATGATTGATGAGGAGCACATCCCAATCAATGCAGGTTGCATGATAAGTGTTTACTCTGCCGATTATGGCACTGCTGTGCTAGGTGGAGTGCCACTCCTTGTAGTTTTGATATAATCAGCACCTTGCAGCCTGAGCAGATGTCTCCGCGAGTCGTACTATGACCCTGAGAACACACAGCAGTATCCACTGATTATTAATCACTCAAACATACCCTGATTTCCAAATTTCTCCTGCTCCTATTGATCTCTTCATTATTTCTTTTGCAAGTTTTGAACACAGAAGTGAAGCTTCATTCCAGCTGAATGGGAATGAAGTTAAAGGTAGTTCATTTTTTGGTACAGTAGTTCATGAATAGTGTGAAGTTTAGGGCTAAGATGAAAGGTTAGGGTAATGTTTAGTAGCATTGTATGGCATGATAAAGAGAACTACATAAATGTAATTGAAAACAATGTGCTCCAAAAGCAATACAATACAGTCAATAGAAGTCAATACAATAGAATAGTACCTAATATTACAATTCGTTTTTTATTGCTATTATTACACAGGTTTTACACTGATTAAACAGATTACACTTGATTTATGATTTGATATATAGGCAACTCTTTTTGCCTGTAAAAATACTGGTCCTGTCTATCAAACATTCCTTCAGCCTCCAGCTCAATCACAATGTCTATGTAATATGTTCCCCTGCACCAAAAAATAGAATATAGCCAAGACTCTGTAGAAGGCAGAGGCACATATGGAGCCATGGCTACAAAAAGAAAAAAGAAATAAAAAACCCACAAACCTACAGAAATCTCGCCCAGATCCACAGAGCATGTGTGACAGAAAGACCCCAAATGCAGACACAGCCCTGCTGAAATGTTTGTGTCTTGAGAAATCAACTTGTTGGTAGTCAGTACAGAGAAACAGCCACAAAGACCATGAAGAACGGATGACTTTTAATAGCAAAAAGTATAGGATGGTCATGTCACTGCTGTAGTGTGTCTAAATGCGTGGCTTTATCTGTCCCTGTAAAGTTTTTTCCTTCTAGGATGAAGGGAAAATGTGTCACCTAAAAAATGCCAACATCACTTGCATCTGTTTAGGGCCAGGGGTGATGTTCTCCTAATTAGCCATGTCTCCCCCCATGGCCAGCAGCAAGATCACCTTGGTGAGACACTGCATTCCACAGGACCCGAAGGGATTTCAAGGCTTTTGACTAATCCTCACAGTTTACTTATTAGTGTTATAAATAAGACAGAGTCTATTCTCTGTCACAGAACTGTCACTGCCGATCATGCAGTTTACCAACCGGGAGAAAATACTTTCATAATTGAAAACTGTTCTTCAATACTTATCCCACTTGTTTTGTAGCTCCGGCTCTCCTCCTAGTGATCTGAAGATATTGGAATCATTTCATCCTGATTCTGTGCAGTGTGCTTGGATACATGTTTGCATTTTTATGGACAGAGTCAGAGCTGTGGGCCATTTTTTTCCACTTGTGAAATGAATAGGGGGGTGATAGTGCTGATCTGGAAAGGTCTGGGTACGAGAATTCAAAAACTGCATGCAGTATGTTTTATAAACTTCAGTAACAGCTAAAAGTTTTGCTAAAACTATCATTTTACCTCAATATTTTTGCTCTCCTCCTTGTGCATTTTGACAGTCACCCTTGTTTTGGCCCACCCATGTCCCTCCCTTTTTGGCAAAAAAAAAAAAAATATATAGTCCCCAAAAGTGTTTGTACGTTTGTCCTCACCTTTCAAACCATAGTGAACTGCTAGTTACACCCTAGCAACAACCCCTGAACACTATAGCAACCACCAAGCAACTAGCAACTACCAGAGATGATAGCAGCTGCTTGAAAAATGCTTAAGGTGTGCAAATATACATTTCATTTAAGATGGAACTCTAGGTTTTATTTGTTACCAAACAGACGTCTCTTTTTCTTTTATTTCCTGTTGGTTTAAATTTTTGACATGTATCAAAATATTTGCAAAAACAAACAAACACAATCTGTCATATTATCTTCTCATAACACTAATATGAAAATGGTTAATAAAGATACAAAAATAAGAATAATGTTGAAAAGAGAAAATGTCTGCTTCACCTCAACTTCATCAAAAATCATTCATTCAGAATCATATCTGTAAAAAAAAAAACATTCACAAAGACATTGTCCTAAAGCATTAGACAAAACCACAAATAACTGATGATAGTCAATGTTATTCACTTTACCTATCGGTGATGATAAATGTTAGGACTCACTGGTGTATGTTGTGAAGAGTAAATTACTCAAATGACGGTTACTGCGATTGAACATTTCTTTCCCAAAAAAGCACTAATAAGGGGACTGTTTTATATCCTAGGTACTTTCTAGTAATTGTCTCTGAATATTTTAAATATATACTTCCACCTTTAATTGAGTAAGATCTTGTACTCATACTTTCAGGTACAGTAAATGTAGATTACTCCTCCCTTGATTACAAGCAAATGTAACTGTTTGTGTTATACTGTATATATCATTGTTGTTTATGTATTTATCTATATAAGACCTTTAATCACTGTCCAAGGATTGATTGTTCCTTTGCTAAAATCTGATCAAACATATTACTGCTGTTTTTGATTAACATTTTATTTATATCCAATTTACAGTCTGAATTTGTAGTAAATTGCTTACCTGGAAACCAAATCTTATTAATTTATTAATTTACATGTGAGAAACCATTTGACCTGGTTGAATAGCAGTAAACGACTGCATGGACCACATACCAGGTTCATCCATTGAATGCATCATTGGTCTGGGATGCATGCTATCCTTAGATGGCAGTATTAAACCACCAGAAAATCCCAGTAGCACAGATTAAGGACAAAAGTTCCTGCGATGTCAAGTCATGATGTCATGTTAGTTTACTTTGAGTTTATTCAAAGCCGCACTAAAATCTAAACTAAAACACTGAAATGTCAAATTAAAGACAAAGACAAAACCACTGTAATTAACTAGGGCCATTATGTACAACTGGGTAAAGTTTCAGAAACAGAGCAAATGAGCATATAGAATATTAATATAAGACCTATTTCAAATTCTATATTACATTTGTGATATATGTGTGACATTATATAACACGAAAGAGCAACACCAAGTGAAACTTTGTTTGAAGTTGATCGACCCCCCAAATAAAAAGGTATAATTTGAGTTGAAACTGGAAAACTTTAATATTAAACTTGAGTACATATTAAATCTTTAAATAAGGCTATTGTGCTTGTTAACCATTGGTAATAGTAAAAAGAAAATCATTGGGTGGATGCATTATACTGTGAGGGGCATTCACTCATTGAGGGTTGATGTAAATGACAGTTTGATTTGTTTGGGGGGCAGGGACTGAAATTGACTTTCTGACTGCAATATACTTGATGAGACTTGAGTAGATGTTCTCAGAGGCATTTCCCACATAGTTCATCCTCAAGAACCATGTCTGAATGCTTCCACCTTGCAACCAACATACAGGAAGCAGATATTGCCTTGCCCTGTGATTCTGCCATTATAAGACACTAGTCAAGTTCCTGATCACTGAGCGACTTCTGCTCAAAGACCCCAGCAACAGAAAATAATTAGTAACATTTGTTACATATTAAATCGTCAATGTACCCATTGATTGTTGAATTATTATCTAAGATGATTTTGGAAGAGTCATTAATAGGGTGAGGGTGTGCATGTAGCTAGTTGCTTAATAATCAAGATTATCGATGTAGAAAACTGCTAGAACTAGAAGCTATATTGTTAAATGTTCAATTCCTCACGTTTAATGTAAATTTTACATTGTGTGTTCACATTGTACTGTATTAATACTATAAGTTATCATATGACTGTTTTGCATAAAATATCATTTTGCTCACCTAGACAAAATGTGGCAATGTAATAATGGTCTTTGTGTTAACGTTTTTGTAGATACTACAGTGTCTCATAAATCATACTGTATCGCCATTTGTTGGTCTTCACTGTCTTTGATAAATATCTCACTTAGAGTCCAACCTAATTACTTATACGCAGCGCAAGTTTCAAATATGAATTATTTAACAAGATACATTAACATGAATCACTGCTATTTAACAAGGTGTATAAATGAGTATAATATGAATTATGAGTATAATAATTTAATTTCCCTTTAGGAGGTATTTAGAAGAACACCTAACTACAAGCACTACATGGGGAGACAAACTGCTTATACACTGACTATTACATTCATGCTCTTGAAGCTGACAATCATGAGGTTGCTGCCAAACTTTATAATTGAGCCAAATTAGTCCATACAACTGGGCTCACTCTTTACATGTGCTGCTTTACATGTCACAGCTATGTCACATAAAAGATGAGAAAAACAAAAAAAAACAAAAGTCCAATGATGGGTAAATGTTATCTTGATATTTAATACTTGACATTGAAGCCTGTGTTATTACTTTGACACATGCACCAACTGATAATTCCTTACAAGGAATTTTTTTTGTAATAATAATAGTAATTATATAGTGACAAAAATTACTCTGCATCAAAGATCTGTCAGAAACAATCTAGGTTCTCATCTCCCCACAACTAGTTCACCAATCATAATATTCTGTTATGTATAGCACAATTTCGCTTGTTAAATGTCAAGGAATGTAACTTTAAATAGTCTAAGTGTATATTTAATTAACTTAAATAGAAGAAGTGAAGCCCTGTGCACTGTAATTAACTAACTGTTAGCTGCCATATCCATTTCACTTGCTGTCGAGATTCGTTTTGACTAATTCCATCTGTGTATGTCATGAATCACTAGAAGAGTCAAAAAAAATGTTTGAAAGAGGAACACCATTTTTCATTTATCCACAGACCCTCAGATGTACAATTTACTCAGTCATGTCTTCAAATGCGTTACACATGTGTAAAGTCATACAAGAAGGCAAACAGGTTAATAATAATAATAATAATAATAATAATATCTATTCAATTTAATCAATCTTTCACAAATACATTAGGAATAAAGTGTGACATAATGTAGAAGAAAAAGGTCATCAGCATGCATGCAAAAAGTCACTGATACACTGCAGGCCTCCCTGCTGTTTCTAAAGGCTGACCTTGTCAATGTCATCCACAGAGCAACGCCTCTTTTACTGTTTGAACTCTCCACTGCATTGCCACTCACTGAGATATGGCAGAAGGCATGTTAGCCTGTGGCATTATTGATGGGCCAACATACATAATTGTCTCGGCATGGTTCCACTATGTAGTTCAAACCTGAGCTGTCATATTATTTATTTATTTATTTTAATGTGGAATAACCTAAAAAAGACAATTCCACCACACAACTCATCCACTTGCATTTAATACAGCATTTTACTAAACAGTTAGCTGTCCTAAACAAGCTGTAGCTAGTAAATATATCTGTTCTAAAGCAATGCAATGAAAATATGTGCATGACTTGAAGGTCTGAAGTTTGAATCTGCAAACAGTTATTAGCACATACTGGACGTAGAATGGAAAGAAACAGGTCAGGAATGTATGCAGGGGTTAGCAGTTCATAAAGCTGATTACAAATCATGAGAACAAGAGAACATGATGAGAGATATTGGACTTTGGACTATTGAGATGAGGTTATGGAAGACATGATTTGTTGCAGCCGGAGGATGAATGACACATGCAAATGGCTCAAAAGTAATCAGACAGGTCCAAAAGGCCAGTGAGGGCCTGAGGAATCACAGTATGGTTATTATGACCAGATCCCGCACTGAAATTATCATTTAAGAGAAGAGCAATAGCATGACAAAGAGAAAAAAAGAATCTCAGAATTGCACAGTACATCATGCAAAGTGTAAACTACACTCACTAGCCAATATGTTAATGGACAACTTACTTTATCAAACAACTTCTACACCGTCCAGGAATATAAAGGGACAACTGTAGGACCACTACTGTCTAAATACTAATTTGGTGACAGCAGAGCCTAGAACAAATTTGTAATGTTTATCTCATCATCAAATCTGCAAACAAAAGTGTTCAGTTATATTACTGTTATGTGTAACCTGTGTGTGTAAATAACTATCTCTGTTGATACATACAGTATGGATGCATGAATTACTTTGCTGCATATGCCTTTCATGCAATTACTGCTTGAAGTCTGTGATTCATAGACATCACCAGGTGCTGAGAATCTTCTGTGGTGATGCTCTGCAAAGTTTCTACTACAGCCACCTTAACCTTCATTCTTTATTTCTTAATGATATTCCAGACAACTGATTGTTTGTTCTAAGGATTGATCGATGTCTCTAATGGTTTTTATTCTTGTTTTTGAGTCTCAAAATAGCTTTCAAGACTTTCATTGACACAGCTTTTCTCCTCATGTTGAACCATGACAACTACAGACTCCAAATGGTTGAAGCAAGTCTTTGTATCTTATCCCCGCCCTAATGAAACAAGGAAACACACCTGAGGAGTTTAAGAACATTAAAGTTCTTTAAATTTTATTTTTTGGGGGTTGACAATTGACAACTGAATTTTTGCATTGTCCCAAAAATGATCTGGACCTGTTTCTTGTCTATTTTCCAAGTGCATGCTTTAAATAAAAATAAGTAAACCGAGTGTGCAGTAAGGCTAAGCACTGTACCTGATAAAATACTTCATAGTTTATGGTGAACCTTGCTGTAAAGCTCTGGTAAGGCAGTGTACTATCTAGATGGTAGGG